>CAKMXM010000022.1:600000-1099027 GCA_928724795.1 Ustanciosporium gigantosporum
TACTCTCACTCCTTCCTACCTTGCTCGGCTTCCACAGCGGTCCCCTCCAAACGCCGTTGTTGATGGACTTCCTCAACACGCCCGAAAAACTCAACCGTCGACTCACCCACCTCCCTCTAGGCAGGTTCGGTGAAGCTATTGAACAAGCTAACGCTGTGCTGTTCCGTAAGTTTCACCTCGCCCTGGCCCTCCTTTTCTATTCGGCGGCGCAGCTCACTCCCACTTCGATTTTGTGTTTGCCTTGACTGCGTATCGGCGCATCAGTCGCTTCGGACGAATCCTCTTACGTCATCGGCCACGACATGCTCGTCGACGGCGGCTTGTCCAGCGCTTATGTTGTAAGTCTCCCATTCCTCGTCCTTACTAAACCTACTAAAGTCACATGCAACCAACTGACCTTCCCCTTACCATTCCGCACCTTCCTCGATCGCTTCCCACTCTAAAGACGGCGGAAGGTCAGCCCGTTCTGCCTCCCCCCAAGAGCTTGGTCTAAGGGCCGCCCTCACAAACATGCTTTCAGAGTGGCGCCATCCAGTGTCTCCCTGCAGAACATGTTCTGGTGACTGACACCACATGCAGATGTAGATGGTGGCGACCTCGTCGACGCCACCCAAACAAGACGTGAATTCTTTAATGAAGTCAAACATTGAACAAGGTGCGCGACACAATTCGGGCTCAAGCAAAGCAGTGCGTGTCATAAGGCAGCGTCCGTAAGAAAGCAGAAAGAAGAGAGAATACATAACAGCAGAAATTCAGAGAATTGATGTCTATTAACAATTGAAAGTGGGAAGTGATGGCGAGGCTGAATCAAGCGTCTGTCTTGATGGGTCTCTGCAAGTTGAGGTCTTGGTTTAAGGAGGTATTTTGGGTTTGGGATGGATGGAGTGGATTGGCGGCTGCATCGGTCGCTGCAGCGGTGGTGGCGGTGGCTGATGGGTGGACGAGGCTGTGAATATGGGCCTTCATATCGTAGGTGTTCATCTCGTTGACGGTGAGTTTGTCTTGTTTGGCCGCGACAGCCAAGTCATGGGGGTTCAGTGAAGAGAATCCGATCCTTTCATTTAGGTTTTCCAGAGCTCTAGCTGAAGCCACTTGAACTCTTGTAGCTCTAGGTTTTCTTACGTCTTGGTAGAGTTGTAAACCCTTTTCAATGTCTGTTGTGAAGTTGTACTGGGAGGAGAAGATGATGCCTAGAGCAGCGGCATCTTCGATGGCTTGGCATGCTCCTTGGGATTGGTGAGGCATCATTGGATGAGCTGCATCACCAAGTAGACAGGTTTGGTTACGGAACCAGTGCGTGTATTCTTGGTGGACGTATAGACGCCATGGTTTGCGTTCCACTGAGTTGGCGATCAATGTCCTGCACTTTGGATCCAAGGAATCGTAGGCACCGACGAGGATCTCGGAAGGATCCACTTCTTGGAATACAAATCCTTCCTGATGATGCGATGTCATCTCGGTCGGCATGAAGCAGTAGAAGGACACAATATCGCCACCAGCACAAGGACTCATTACGATCTTGTAGTAGCGGTTCAAGCCATCTTTTGGGTAGCCACCCCAAAACTGGATCGCGGGATCAGCTGCCCAGCTCAACCCCAACTCTTCTACCACTCGACGCTCCACGTTACATCGGTAGCAGGTCTGGGGCGCTGAAGTGACAGACGGAACAACTCCGATGGAACTGCGCACTTTGCTTCGGATACCGTCCGATCCAACGATCAGGTCGGCCCGCACCGAGTTGCCGTTTCGGAACCGAATCGTGCTCGTCTCGACATCCACTTGCTCGGCAATGTGGTCCATCACCACTCGACAAGGTGTTCCATCGCCTTCTGAAGAGATGGCCGCCTCCATCAGAATTCGATGCATGTCTTGTCTATGGAACATGTTGTAGACATTCCCCCATTGTTTTTCATAGTCGTCGAGGTGGTATTGGTTGAGAATTTCACCAGAATGCCAGTCCCTCATGGTGAGTTCCATCAAGATGACGGGTCTGCCTGCCGGGATATCGACGTTCCATTCTCGCAACCACTGCGTGCCATTAGCTGCGCAGGAGATGGAAGCACCCACTTCGACGTCAAATCCTCTGCGTTCGTAGATGCTGACCTTGTGACCTGCTCTTCGAAGCGCTACTGCTGCTGCCATACCACCGATACCACCTCCTAGTACCGCTACGTCCAGCTGTCGAAAAGTCGAGCTTGTCATGATGCTTGTGAAGGTGACTTCTGCCTGGAAGACCTGAGGCTGGAAAGAAAGTGTCTGGTTGGATGGAACACGGTCCGCTTACGCCGAGATAGATGGTCGAGTTCCTGAGCTGAAGGATACAAGAACAGCCGCTACTTGGAAGCGACATATTTATGTGGTCAGCCCAGAGTCCAAGAGGCTCGAACTGCGCCGCTTCCGTGTTCATGGGCTCCCACGAGCTGAGCAAAGGGAGCAGAATCGCTAAGTCGGTCTCAGCGAATGGCAGGCATATCATGTATGGGATGGTTTGGACTCGACGATCGGTTCGGCTACCGGATACTCGAGGGTACAAAACGGTATCTTGCTTTCATGACTTGGTCTGTGAGAAGCACATAGCGAGGCTAGAGTGTGCGGCTACGGCAAGCATTGCTGGCTGGATGATCGAGAACGATGCACGAGGTAAGGGAAGGTGCGCTATTGTACGTCTAAGCTGCACGGAGATGGACCGCGGACTGGGTCCGAGGTGTACACAACAGAACCAACCCGCAAACTTCAGTCCACCTAGATAAGATCAAGATTCTTTCATGCTGAAGCTCCCTCCAAAATACTCTTTCCGCATGACTGTTTTCGGCTGTCGTTGACGTTCGTTCAGGCTTCCCGATGCCGAATAATGCATGTTCTTTTTGGTTTTCTGCGTGGACAAGTGACCCAATCAGGGCGAATCCGAGTACCGAATCCTCTCACTCATAGAGCGACGCTTTGCGCTCTGCTTCACCTCCTGCCTTGCCTCGCACACTTCAGAGTATGAAGCTCATCACTCTGCCTCTCATCTCGCTGCCCCGTCACTCTGTGTGACTGGCTGATTTCCAAAGAGTTGGCCTCTTCGACTGTCGATCAGGTCGAAAGAGTGAATGAAAACCAACAAGGCTGAGTTGGCCCGCGCACCTGGTCCGAGATGTATATATGATCCTCTTCTGACTTGGTCCTAAGCGTTCACTACCGCGGATCTGAGTCTATCTATCCGTCTATCCTACCCCCACACACGAAGAGAAGTCGAGTGCTGCAACATGCTGCCTCCTCTTTCCTTACCCCGCAGTCTGGATTCATGATGCCGAGACCATCCTCCACTCCATCGTCTTCCTCTTCGACGTCACCACCATCACGCAACGACATTAGCAGCACCCCGTTCCACCCCAACCACAACAACGTTCCTCCTCATTCCAAAGCTACCATCCCCACGACTGCACTAGCGACGGCCGGCAACAGCACCGTCAAAAACCTCAGCTGTCTCCAATGTCGAAGACGCAAAACCAGATGCGACAAGAAATACCCCTGTTCTCCTTGCCAGATCCGTGGCGAACAGTCTTCTTGTACCCAAGTCCAACAGACCATAGCTTCCATCCCCTCGGCTGATGCAGCTGTCCCTCTCACCTCCGCCTCCGATAGCTCTGTTCGTTCAACTTCGTCGGCCTTATCTGCGCCCACTACCCTCACCGAAGCTTCGACCTCAGCACTAGCTAACCATCATGCTAGCAAACCAACGCAGGATCTTCAAGCGCTGCGATCCCCAACCCAAGATGATCCCCATTCTTCATCAAAGCATCCCTTTTCTCTTGTTTCGCGTGGTGCGAATCTCCCCAATCTTTCGGAGGAGCGATTGCTTCGCCTGGAAACCCGCATGCAAAGGGTAGAGGCTATCTTGGCTTCAGCACATCAAGACCCTTCCAATCCCTTAAACTTGTTGCATGATGTCGCTCTTGCTTCGCTTCCACCGCCCCAAGCTTCATCTGAATATCAGAACTCGACCAAGGATAGACCGTATCAATCCGACATTGCTCTCGGTGAAGGCATCCAAGACCTCTTCGAAGATGCTGTCATGGGTCACAGGATCAAGATCAAGAGCCTTCCTCCTCTTGTCCGAGACATCGCGACCACCATCAGCTACGGCAAACGAGCTACGTACAAAGATGCACAAGAAGATGAGGAAGACGAAGATGATGATGACGACGACGACGAGGTCCTCAATCAGCGAAGTCCCGACTCCAACGCAGACCTCGCCTATCGATTCGCCCAGTTCTTGCCCTCCGATCCTGCCCCCTTGCTGCAGTTCTACTTCACCCACGTCGATTGGACCGCAAGGACCCTTTCGCCCGATGCTCAGTCCATCTTTCATCAGCTTGCCAAGCTGTCAGCTGAAGAGATTGCAGCCTTCCCCATCTCGAGCGCTCACGTCTGTTGCTATTTCATCGTCCTTGCCCTTGCTCTGCATTTCGCAGATGAACAACTTCTGCATAGAGTCAACTTAAATCCAAGGACCGCATGCAAGTTGGCCGATACGCTTTGTACCGGCAGTCAGCAGCTGTTATGGGCTTCCAACTTCCTCCAATCGCGTCAACTCGAACACCTGTCTTGCGTATGTCTGCTAGGTGTCTACCAGTACTCGCGCAAAGAACAGTCCGATAGTCAATGGGCTCTGTTAGGCTCAGCCACCAAAGTGGCTCAAGCTCTCGGTCTTTGCAGACTCGACTACCATACCCCCAACTCTCCCGCCAACACCTGGATCGCCAACCAGAACCCACTTCGCAGGGAATTGGCTCGTCGAATCTGGTGCAACCTCGTCTGGCATGACTGGTCGCACGCCGCAGCCCATTTCGGTATCTATTCCATCAACCCCACCCACAATCACACCCACATCCCCGCCAATGTCGACATCAACCCAAATGATTCCACCGTCACCTTGCATCATCCTGATGTGTATACGCATTCCAGTGCCATCATCATGAGGATGCGGTACGTCACCGTCTACCGCGAGATCATCGATCATTCCAACCAGCACGGCGATTTTACCAGAGCGCAGATCCAAGTCTTTGTCGATAAGCTCAATGAGGTTCATGATACCACGCCCGCTTGTCTCGCGTACTCTCCTCACCGAACTTTCGAGAGACCCGATCAGGCAATGGAATCGATCATGCTGGAGATCAATTACCATACTCGCATCTTGCGACTGCATCGGGTTCATCAGCTCTCAGGATTCACCCATCACGAATGGAGGTTTGCAAGGAAAGCTTGTCTAGCTTCAGCTCATAGCATCATTCGAGTCTTGTCTCTGCAAACTTACGACGTGATCCACAAGTTTTGGGTCACCACCTTCTACCTGCTCGGCGCTTCTATGACCCTAGTCATGGAACTTTGTTGCGCCCATCAAGACGATGAGGTCGACGTGAGTTCCATCAGGAGATCCATCTCTTGCGCCATCTCTTTACTCTCCAAGGCTGGAAGACGCAATGAAGCCGCACGAAACTCCAAGAGGATTCTCAAAGAACTTCTGGGATGTGAGGAAAGAATTCGCCAAGCCTTTGCTAGGTCAGGTGGACTGGAAAGCATCACGCACGAGAACCGCGACCGGTTTGGCACCAGCGACGTCTTTCTAGAGATCCTGCGCAAGATTTTCCGACCTTCTGCTCCGTCCGCCTTCCCTTCACCTTCATTAAAGCGCTTAGGTCAGCCCAAGAGGGGACGGGCGGACAACGACCCGCCAGAAACGGCAACTGACCCTGAAAACCCTTCCCATACACGTCCAACGAGGGCAGCAAAGAGGCCAAGATGTCTCTCACGAGACAATGTTGACGATCCGCCAGCAAACACGGATCAAGGGCTGAGTAGGCAATCTACGCAATTCGCTGTTGGTATGGGGGAGGTGGGTTCGACACAGCTGCAACACGAGCCTCACTCCGATCATTGGCTCCCTTCCGACAGTGTTCTCCCGAATCCTGCCAGCGTGTTGGTGCAAGAAGCTACACCTTCGGCCGGTCATCCAACCTCGGCGTCAGGCGAGAGCGAATGGCAGAATGATCAGACCCTGTTTCCTTCCTTGGACGGTATCCTATCTGGCAACATCTCGATCGATGAGTGGTTGGGCACCTCTTTTCCTTTCACTCATCTGTAAGCACAGCGCCAACCAAGTACGCAGATTAAATTCCTTCCATTTCTGCAAGGTTGCAATTCCTTCTTCTTTTGGGGATTGTTGCGAATCCAAATGTAAATGGACCAGACAAGTCTATGCTGCAAAGTGAAAACGATGGTGATGCCGAGGAGCGGGAAAGAAGATGGTTTGCAGTTCATTGCGCTTTGCGGTTTGGTTTTTGGGCGGAGCCATTGGATGTAGAAGAAGTTGGTGAACGGAGGTAAGAACGAACGAAGAAGTTGAAGAAGAGGGCTAGCAGGGGCTGTTGGTACAGGGAAAGCGAGTGGAGGAAAAGCGAGGAAGTTTATGTTAAATTTGGTACGATCAAGTAGTCGTGATTGGAATGGGTAACGGAGAGAGATATGAAACTTACGAACATGTAAGCGGTGTTGACATGTAGGGCGATTTGAGCGGTTTTAGGTTGTAGGCAGAGGGAGGGTTGCAAAGCGAGGGATCTTTGTTTTGCTACCGACCATAAAGTGTTATTGGTACTTGGTTGCAGTGTACTTGTTTTCGAATTCGATTGGGACATGCTTTCAAAACCTTGCAGGATGGCTTGCGGATTGACTGCGATCCAGAGATAGAGGTTTGTGATGAATGTTCCTGAAGCGATTTGTAGGATTTGGATGGTGGTAAGGTTACGTTTGATAGCTCTTGGAAAGGGGAGTTTGAGCGAGGTTGAAAAGTAGTAGGAGTACATCAAGGTGTGAACGAAGCTGTTGAATAGGCAGAAGACTGTGGACCATCAGCAGCATTGTCAAGCGAAAAGAGAGAGCGAGTCAGTAAACAGATTCGTTATGACCATCGTTTAGACCAGGATTGTGACAAGCGAGATGACTTACCCCAAACAGGTTGGCTTTGGTATCTGGTAGCGATCCACATGGCGAGGATAGCGCCGGCGTGGTGGTAGGATTGGAGTTGCGAAACTGGTTTAGCTTTGAGGAGAAGGATGACAGAGTCCAGGACTTCGTAGTATTTGCTCAAGTAAAACAGATATGTGTATTTCCCCAGGGGTGGGAAATTGGTTGGCATTGTACACAGAGCGAATTTGAGGCCTTGAGTCCCTGCGATCGTGTATCCTTGGGTGAAGTACGTTGCGATTTGGGGAAACATGTTGATGGACGTCCATGCCGAATACACGGCAAGTAGCAAGTTGTGCGACGAAATGATAAATCGTAGACTTCGAGCCTGTAAAGTGCTGCCGGAAGTCAAATCCACCTTTGACCGTCGAGAAGAAGATGAAGATGCAGATGCAGATGCAGATGCAGATGGCGACTCGTCGAACAAATGGACCAGAATGTAGTAACCCAAAGAGAACGCTATCGGTACTGCGGGGGATAGACTGAATCGATAGAACCATGGCGGGAAGATGTGCGCAAGAATTGTCCCAGCCTCAAACGGATATGCCGGAAAAGGGTCCTTGAGAAGCGCTTGCATTAGCGACCCTGATGACGATGTTGATGACGACATGATGGCAATAGAAGATGAGAATGCTGAGGTACCCGAAGCCTGATCGGAACCAGTCCGGTCGGGATGCTACCGATCAAGGGTCCAAAAGAAAGTTCGGAATCGCCGAGACCGAGCGGATAAGCCGAAGAGTACTAAGCCAGTCGATTGCGACTAGAATGTAGGTGCGTAGAGGTGGGTGAATCCGTTGAATGTCGAGAGCAAAAGGTGCAATGGTGATGGAGATGATAACAAGAAGAGGGATACTAACGAATGGAGGAACCAAAAGCCGGGAGTTGGGTTAGGGTTAGAGATTGTAGAAGAAAAGAAGCACCACACAAAACAATGAATAATTAAGGATTCCCATTCACAAGCATCTACAAAATGAATATTGTCGTGAGTGAGTCGCGAGATGCATGCAATCTTACTCAAGAATCCGCGGCGGACCCTGGACCCGTTCTTCCGTTCTAGACGTGTCGTGACGACCGCGAACCGAAGATCTGTTTGTTCGATTGAAGTGCAGGGTTGCTTTTCATTTGACCGAAATGTCCGCTCCGTCGGTTCGCTTCGGTTCGGTCGAATATTAGTGAACAGAGTAGCAGCAAACATTGGGTGGATGCTCTTTCGTTCCCATTAATGTGCCTTGTTAAACGGCGGCATTTGTCTATCTCACGCAGGTACATGTGCGGTCAGGATCTCAGCTTCTGTGCCGGTCTTGGTTGCGTCCCAAAAATAGACCCTGTCGTTCTTGAACATCGGGGCAAACCTGAATCGGGGGACTGGATCGATTAAACTGACTCTATTCCATACGCGTGAAAAGTTCCCCCTCTAACACTAAAATCCCAAAAAGACGCTTAACGGATCTCGGTAAGTTGATCGGACCGGGTCCAACACACAGACAGCAACAAAGGTTGACTTTCTTGTAGACCCTCCTGCCCACTCCTCTCCTCTCCGCTGCTCCGAGCTTCAACCACTCAAGAGGCTGGACATCCACAAACACCATCACTAGAAACGCTTGGCGTCAACGATCGAAAGGATCCTCGCTTTCCATACAGTTATTCGTCTTCATTTCTGATACGTCACACCGCCATCATGTTGAACAACAACCTCCCACTTTCCGGCATCCGAGTGGTCGAAGTAAGTACAGTCACGTCCATGCCTACGCCTATCTGATGGAAATCACAAGAAATTCACCCTCATATCACACCTCGACTCTCCTTCTTTTTGCCTTGTCTATTTCCACCCCACTGGTCTCGCTGTTCCGGTACTCCATTTGACATGGACCACAGTTCTCGGGTCTGGCACCTGGACCCTTTGTTGGCATGGTATTGGCCGACTTTGGTGCTGATGTGATCAGAGTAGACAAGGTCGGGGTTGGTCTGAATCCAGACAGTCTTTGTCGTGGGAAACGGTCCATTTCCGTCTCGCCCAAACATGCTTCTGGGCACGACATTCTAACGAAACTAATTCGAACCGCCGACGTTGTTATAGATCCATTTCGACCTGGAGTGTTGGAACGATTGGGCTTGGGACCGACGGATTTCCAGGATCAGATCGACAATCATGGCTTGATCTTTGCTCGGCTTACTGGCTTCCAAAGAACAGGGCCGTACGCAAACATGGCAGGTCACGACATCAATTATATCGCTCTGAGCGGCGTTCTCTCCATGCTGGGTACCGCGGGAGGACCACCGCAACCACCTTCCAATATCTTGGGTGACTTCGCAGGCGGTTCGATGATCTGCTTACTAGGAATCCTCCTGGCATTAGTCGAAAGATCCAAATCCCATAAAGGCCAGGTGGTAGAAGCAGACATGGTGTCCGGAACAAGATACGTCTCCAGCTTCTTACTTCTTTCCAGTTACCTTTCCCATCCGAGCTGGGGTCCAGTTCTCAACGATGGCACGGACGAGTCTAGGGGCAGGAACACGCTCGATGGAGGCGCACCCTGGTATACGGTCTACAGGTGCAAAGATGGAGGATATATGAGTGTAGGTGCGATCGAGCCCCAGTTCTATAGAGAGCTCTTGCAGATACTTAAACAGACCATACCGACAGCACCAAATGGGACAACCCATCCGAAAGCCTCCACACAACACGATCGAGCGACTTGGGACGAACTGCGTCGTTATTTCACCCAATGTTTCGCACAGCTTCCGCGCTCAGAATGGGAGAAGAAGTTCCTACGCACAGATGCATGTGTAGTTCCTGTCTTGACACGAGACGAAGCTGCACTTGAAGGGATCCTACCACCAGCCAAAACCGATACGGTAGCAGACGGAATGCCCATCATCCCAACCCCAGCTCCAAGACTCTCCCGAACCCCGGCTACCAACCCTGCTTCCAGTCCAGGCGGCCCTTGGGAGTCGGAAAGCCCAGATATGCTCCTCACCCCAGGTGAACACACAGACGACATCTTGACCGAATTGGGCCTCCAAGACCCAGAACAACGTATTCAGCTGTACGCCCAAAAAGCGATAGACGGTCCCGATCGTCCAGCCGGTCTCACCAGTTCCAAGTTGTAATAAAAGCCGCCCTGCTTCTGCTTACAATCCGTGTTCTCGGCCGCCCGCATAGCCCGAAGAGCGGCAGTCTTCAACCCAAGGCAGCATTCACTACATGCTCGTCTGGTGATTGTCCTTGGTATGTGATATTCGACTCGGCTGACGGACCGACGGGACGGTGGGGAAAAGACTGTGAAACATGACACTGAAAGGTGTAGAGCCTCCTCCTACCGTACAAATAGACAAAACGCGGGAGCGAAACAATGATACATGAAGAAGACAAGGTGATCCAGAATCGTAAGGAAGGGAAATGTGGATGTGGGCTAGAACGACGAAAATGAAGGACGACCCGTTTGAGATACTTGTCGATTGTGATTGGAAGGAATGTGGTAGTTATCTAACAGCGTTGGCAAGGATGGACGTGTGTAGTGGACTCGCGGAGGATACTTTTGATGACGTAAACCTCGACTATACTCGGGCACTTTAAAGCGACTCTCGACGCCTTCGACTGGTAGCGGCTTGATCGACGACGCGTTCAGCGATGATGATGGCGATGGCAATGGTGATGGTGATGGTGATGGTGATGGTAATAAGGATAGTGATGGACTTGGGCTGAAGCTGTTTGACGATGGAGATCGAGATGGCGATGGGCAACGGCTCGCTGGCATAGACCGTGGTACCGCTACTTGAAGAAGTTGTTTTGAGCTGCCTTCCTTCGCTATGCTGTTTGACCGCGGAAGAAGTGCGGTCGTAAACTTGGACACTGTCTTAAGGACATTGCTCCCGAGATGTGGTTTTAGCGGAACTTGATGTTCTTTGTGTAAGGATAGCATGGTCTGCTTCCGCCTCAAACCCACTGAGTTCGTCAATGTCATCGCAGGTGCTGCCTTCATTGCCGGTGTTGTGGTGTCACTTTGCACTTTCCTCGTGCGCATGCCGAGCAACGTCGAATGCGCTTGTTCCTGTCCATGACGCTTCTCGTACAGCCCTTCATCCCGTTTGGATGTTGAGATTCTTGGAACTGCCTCCTTACGATCTTTCCTCCATAGCTTGTTCATCAGTACCATATCCGGGTCCAGGCAAAGACTGTCAGGTCGAATCGGACTGACAGTGTAGGTCGAGTCGTTGGATGCACAGCAATCGCATTCGTCGTCTTCAAAGTGATAGAAGCAGCTATCGAAGCGATCCAGCTTCTTTGGTTCCGTTGGCGACTCCAGCTTTCCTGAATTCCATGTTACAGAAGGAGAATCATCATGGATCACCTTGAACGAGAACTTGGGATAGGGGGCAGATGATAGACAGGCAGTAGACGTCAATGAAGTCGTCTCAGAGTCGATCATGGTTAAGCAGGAGCTTGGACTGATGCTAGCCAGAGATGGCGAGGCTGAAAAGGATGTGCAAGGTCAGATCTGTGGTCTCACATTGCATATTAGGTGATCAACAGCAAAGACAACGGCTACCTACCCAGATCCTTGGCATCGAATAGCATCGTCTCGTAAATGCCCTCGTATAGTGGAAGGATTTGGTCTGCAAAGATGTCGTCCGTTGACGAAGGACTCGTGGGGACGCTCATGCTTCCGGCCCCTCTGTCTGTGTCGAAATTCATCTTGGAGTTCGGAGCATTGTAATGGTGAGGAGACGATGAAGGTGTACAATGCCAAAAAGTCTCGCAGGATGGTCACCGAGGGGTTGACCTCAAGGTCCCAACGTCTTTATGTGTCGTCGGAAGAGATGCGCAGGTTTGCTTTGTGCCTTTGGATTCTTCGAATCCGAATGTTCTGTCAAGCCGACATGCGCTTATGACGTGCAGGGTCCAAGCAAGGGGATTCATTCGAACCAGATCAGATGTTACCGCCAGTGTTTGACGCTGAGGCCTTTTCGACGCTGAGTCCCTTTCGAATCGGGCGGGGAAGACAGGTTTCGAGACTGAGTGGTTTCCCATGCAAGAACAACGTTGAGCTGCTTCAGCCGCTGTGCAGTGGCGGCAGATTAGTCTAAGCGACAGCATGAGGAAGTAGAGTGGTACGACTCGCAAAACTGCAAGTCAAAACCAGCCTAGAAAGGGTCTCGAACGCCCTGTGAGGAAGAGTCGACCGAAGCCGGATTCACAATACAGTTGGGACGGGGAGGAAGCTCGGGCATCATCTGGTTCGAGATGTTTCTGGCCGAAGGAGTCTCGCTTACCATAGGATATGCAGTAGTTTGTTTTTATCATGAGGGATCTGTTCAAGTCAGAGAGGATCAACTTATGAAGGATTTCGGTCTCCGTATCTTCCAAAGCGTTTTCAACGAAGGCAGCAGGTGCCTCTGACTCGAAAATCCTCCAAGCGGGTTTCCCTGGCTGGGACCGTGTACGTTGACCTCAGCTAAAGCTAGCCCTGAATTTGCCCGCAATCAAAGACCGGAGGTTGTTCAAAGCTTGACTTGCTTGAATCTAGCTTTGGCATTAGCTTCTGAGGTGTGAACAACGAACCCAAAAGCCAGCGCACGCTCGGATCTCAGACCCAGCTGCTACCTAGTGCGGCTTGTCGGAAAGGAAACATACGAGGCTCGTTTCTCTGGATAGATCAAGTTGGTATTGGTGAGCAAGTCCTGTTCTGTGGCATACATCGCAACATGCTTGTGCTCTGTTTTAGGTTGCAGGAGAGCCTTGTCACCGGCGGCTCTGCGCGCAGACCATCCATGATGATCTTGCTCCCGCATTTCGGTAAGTTCCGTATCCGATTTGTAGCCTGGTTCGCAAGCGTCTGCAACATAAAGAGAAAAGAGAAGCCTTTGCATGGCTAATGGAAGCTTGCTGAGCTTCGCGGACATCGATGTCGATCCACCGTTCGGCGCAATACAGTAGTTTCTATGATCTCGCTTCGCTACCGAGGATATGCAAAACGTACACGATCTGAAGGATCCGTGCGGCAACATGTCATTTACTCTTCTAATTCCTGAATCCAAGCGGCCCAAGCGCGAGAGACGAGAGTAAGGGAAGAGAAGATAACGATCCATCCCACTCACAGGAGTAGGTCGTCTAAGTTATTTGGTATTTTGCGAAGCTGAAGGTTTCGTCTGCAAACAAGTTGACGGGTAGTGACAGATCGGGCGATCGGTGGTCCCGATGTCAGTTGACCAGCCCACCAAGGCGAGACAAGCCTCTCCTTCTTCGAAAGGAGTCGAGCCGCCATCTTATCATACGGAGTATCAACGAGACATGACATGATACTCAATGCTGTTGCAGCCGAGTCTGCTGGACAACTGCAAGCAAGTGACCGAGTCGATGCGACTCTGTTCAACTGCAAGCAACTGACCCTTTGATTGTGTTCGCAGCGATCAAGCTTTGCAAGGCAAAGTGGACAACTGATGAAGTCGACACATCATACCCACCTGGTTGTTGTGTTGGCTGTGCCGTCGGTGTCTTCCCTTCTGGAAACGCCCTCATCTGTTGACACGCCTTCGCTGCGACTGCGCCCCACCGTTCTGTGCCACCACCTGCTCCATCACAAGTGTATCATTGCACCGTACGAAACTTTATTCTTTGTGAATACCTCAAGCATCACGTTGAACTGTAGCAACGCGACAGCCACGAAACATATGAAAGAAACCTCACTTCGTCGACAGCACATCAGTTTCCTTCTTGCCATCGCACTTCACTTGATCTTCCCTCGACGTTGACGGTGATCATCACTTCAGTGCATACAGTAGCTTCGTGTGTTGTCTTCCCATCGTTTTCTCCTGTGCAATTCCACCTCGTTAGACCAGACCACAGCATGGAATCTCTTGCGAAGGGTGGGCGTTTCTCAGTGCCGCCCCTTTTCGAGCCAGCTATGGATCAAAGTCTGATTCGGTGATATATAAGGTGGGCTGCTTCTCCCTTCTTGCTCTTGTCCGTCATCCTCATCAACAGAACGTTCCCATCTTGTCTTCTTTCTCCCTCGTCGAATTTGTCCTTCTTATTTCTCCTTGCTCGACGATGGTCGGCTTCAAGTTTTATGTCCTCCTTCTCCTGGCTGGCAGCGCCGTAGGAACGAAGGACTTCAATGTGCGACGGCTGGACCATGCACACCGTAACATTGTCCGTCGAGGTACCAACGATGGTACTGACCCTCTCAACTTCCACCCCCAGCAGAGCACAAAATCTACCGATCCCAATTCTGGTGCCCCTCCCTCCTCTGCTGGACAGAACAAGTGGGCTACCGACGCTACCGGTATGACGGGCATGGAGCTGCTCCAACATTGCCCTAAGGACTTCTTCATCGGTGCCGCCGTGGACAACCCCGATCTCAAGTATCCCGAGCTTGCCAAAGTGGCTAAGGCCTTCCACTTCTACACTCCTGGTAACTCCCTCAAGATGCAGTCCATCTACGAAAGCGAACAATCCTGGACCGAGCTTCGATCCGGCATGGAGAAGCTGGTCGGCGGCAAGGACTACATCGATTGGAAGTGGCACACCGTCATCTGGGGTGCTGAGCAGAGCCCCAAGCTTATGGCAGCCGCATATGCCAAGGATGCCATGTTGAAGTCCCTCAAAGACTTCATCGCCGACAAGATGTGCCCCAAGATCATCAAGGAAGCCAAGTTCTGGGGGATCGACGTACTCAACGAGGTCTTTGCCGACGATGGGAAAGGCTTCAAGAAGAACGGATTCTTCGAGACCATCGGCGAAGATGGGTACAAGGAGGTGATCAAGCATGTCAAGCAACACTGTCCCGGCTACAAGATCATCGTCAACGAGTACGGCCTGGAAGGACCGAACCCCAAGGCTGATTTCGCCTTCAAGACGATCAAGAGTTGGCTTTCCCAAGGTGTTCCGATCGACATCATGGCTCTGCAATACCACATCGGCACGGACAACAAGTACGAAGACATGCTTGGTTCCATCCAGCGATGGACCAAGGAAAAGATCCCCGTGGTTTTATCCGAGGTCGATATCCCCATCAACCTTCCCCCTTCCAAGGAAGATCTCGAGAAGCAAGCTCAACAGTACGGACAGGTCTTCCAGGCTGCATTGGAAGGAGGCGCTATGGGTGTCACCATGTGGGGTACTCTGGACAAGGGTTCTTGGTTCGGTACCCAACAAAACCCCGGTGTTGGCAAAGGAAAGGTGGGAGCTCCGCTTCTCTTCAGCGACGATGGCTCTCCCAAGCCCGCTGTAGCTGCGATTGTCGATGTCTTCAAGAAGTGGGGCGACAAACCGGCTGGTATCGAGAATGGACGAGCGTCGGATCTCGTCGGTGGCCAGAGCGGCGCCGGCTCGGAATCCGCTGGCAGTGGTAGCGATGGCAGTAGCAATGGCAGTAGCAATGCCAGTAGCAATGCCAGTAGCAATGGCAATGGCCAGGGCAGCGGCTACGGCAGTGGTAGTAGCAATGGCCAGGGCAGCGGCTACGGCAGTGGTAGTAGCAATGGCCAGGGCAGCGGTGGGGGAGGTACAGGTACTGGCACTGGCACTGGCACTGGCACTGGCACTGGCACTGGCACTGGCACTGGCACTGGCATTGGCACTGGCACTGGCACTGGCACTGGCACTGGCACTGGCACTGGCACTGGCACTGGCACTGGCACTGGCACTGGCACTGGCACTGGCACTGGCACTGGAACGGGTACTGGTACTGGTACTGGCACTGGAACAGGAACAGGTACAGGTACAGGTACTGGAACGGGTGCCGGTGCCGGTGCCGGTGCCGGTGGCGGAGGCTATGGAGGCTATGGAGGCTATGGATACGGAGGTGGACTCGAAGGCGGGGAAGGAGGGAGCTCTGGCTCAAGCTCAAGCTCTACCCCTGGCTCTACCTCTGGCTCTACCTCTGGCTCTACCTCTGGAACCGAGACTGGCATTGGCGGTTCTGGCGGTGGAACTGGTGTTGAGACGGAACCCCAGACGAAGAGACACCATGGACACGACAAAGACAAGTCTGAAACTAGCCAATCGCCTCCGGAATGCGGTGGTGCTTATGATTCCAAGTGCTACTCGGGTAAAGATCCCGATATTCTCAAGCCCGCGGGTTTTGGTCCCTAGTGGGACTGAGGTGTCGACCTCTGTAGCCAAATTGAATTGGCATTGTTCCGCTGGCGCCCCGTCGCTGAATCTCTCGTCCTTTGCTCTGAAAAGAGCGCTTCTACGTCGCTAAAACTTCATCAGTCCTTCCCCCTGTTTCCCATTTCCCCTCTGTCATTCCTTTCAATTTTCGTTGTCACAGTCGCCGTCATCCTTTCTTCTTAAATTTCTACTTTGGTAGTGCATATGCTGCTTTAGCGAGAGATCATTTGAAGGGCCGCATACATCTATGGGTACAAGTTTGAGTTGCGAGTTCATGTGACTTTCTTCTTCCTAGGGGTGGAAGGCGAAGCTTTGTATGGCTTGACGCGTTGGATGGTGGGGATCCATCTCCCCTGCAGAGTAAAGTTATCAGGGCTTTCCTTGTAGGAGAGAGCGAGTTGAGAGCCAGCAGTGATGAGGCAGTAAGCGCCCCATCCTGTGAGTATGTGCCACCAGCCATGACCTTCTAGCAGAATGGCGAGCGGATACCCGATCCTTTTCCTCGCCTGTCGGAGTTGGTAGCAGAAGATGTTGTCGACGTTCCAGATAGCGAAGCCCAGCAAGAAGATGGACGCACCGAAAAAGTAGAGGTTCTGGATTTCCTTCTTGCGAAGTTTGCCCGAAGAAGTGGTGTTGAGAGCAGATTTGGATTTGGTGAGAAGATAAACGACTCGGATGGTGGAAACGAGTTGGATAGATGCGTAGGCGACTTGATGAAAGACTGGATTCCCATTCCAGACGTAAGCCACAGTGATGAAGGTGACTGTTGCAATCAGGACCAGGGGGAGAAGGAGTCGAAATCTCGGTTTGCCGTAACCTTTGCTGGTTTCCAGAACACAGAATGTGAGGAAAGCCGACGTGTAGATCATGGGTAGTTCATCAAGTAATTGCGTCGAGTAGGTTAGAGTACCATGAAACATCGCTGATCCAAACCCAACCAGAGCCACGCCTAGATGACATATGGCAAAACGAAGCGGAAGCTTCTCCTTCCTGATTGACCTGTATCCGTACAAGGATAGAGCGATGAAGAAGAGATTGGTGGCTGTGTTGATAGGTTCAGCCACGTATTTGGACCAACGATACTTTTCTTCGCACCAGAGCAAGGTGGAAGTCACAGGGCCCCAAAACCCTTCGGGTATCGGATTTGGATCCTTATACCAAGACATGGTGGCGGTTATCGGCCAAAATCTTGGATGCAGCGTCAACGAACGGAAAGCTAGAGAAACAAGAGCGTGTATGGAAGACAGGAAAGAAAGAAGAAAAGGAGAACAACGAGAAGACAAGAGCTGTTGGTCTGGAAGGTGTTGGTTGGCGTGTTGGTTGAATCCGAAACGCGGCGCGGCTGCACTTTTGGAAGGATCTCGATCCATGCTTCTATCCTCACCCCGATCCTTGCTTCGGCGAATCGGGCACATCATCCGACCTGAACCTTAACCACCAACACCATCACTCCCAAGTGCAGAAGGGAGATTGTCACAGTCTAATCAGATCGATTCAATGAAGTCCGCTTCATTTATGAGATCAATAATGAAGTAGCTCTTCGGCTCCACCAAGAAAGTTCGAACAGTCTGACCATGTTTCATCTCCATCATCTCACGGAGCGAAGTCATGCTGAATCTCCATTTTTTTGCGAAATGATGCGCATATCGAAGGCAAGGCGCTTTTACTGTACTTTCATCGACTTCAGCTCATGAGTCCACGAACCTTACCGCATGCTCAGGAACTGTCTATTTTGCTGCCAGCAAGGAAGAAGTCCGACTGGTACAGGACTTTGCTAGGACCATCTTGGTATAAAAAAGGTCGCAGGGGTCGAATACTCACCCCTTTCGAAACCTTTTCAAGAAAGATTATCTCAAGCCACGATGCGTCCCAACTACCTTCGCTTTCTCATGCTTCCATTTACATTTCTTCTTTTCGCTCCTAAAACTGGCGGTTTTAATCTGCTTGGAGATGACAGCGAATTGTGGAATCGAGTAAGTCGGGGATTTTCTGAAGCCCTTTTCAACGGGCCGCAATTGGAACCGCTGCATGAGGGATCACACTACCATCCTATCGTCACGATCGCTCAGCGAGGAGTGTGGAACAATTTAAACAAGCTTAAGCTCGCGGATCGAAGACGTCAATTCTTGCATATCTTGTCCGACGATGAAACCCATCGTTCGTACTTCGCAGATCGATACCTGGACACAGCTATCAATTGGAACATCATTGGGACAAGAGCAACTATCAGAGGACGTAACATCTATCGGATTTGGGAATTGCAAGACAGTCTGGAAGACGGAGTTGTGTACGCTAGACTCGTAGCACTGGCCCACCTGAGGGAAGACACAAGTTTCAACTGGAAAGATATTGTTTACAATATGGAGGTGCAATCCGAGCATCATTTCGATGGCAGGCGTGTGATTGTAGGGCCCCCCCCTCTACGCACAGGCTAAACAGAAGGATCAACAAGCGTTCCTCGGTTCTCGAGCATCGCAAACGACAACACCATCAGGTTCGGTCCAGTTTCCCACCTTTCAAGCCTGGACACGCAGATGTCCTGTCCAAACGAGAGTATCATTCGAGGTTCTGCAATCCAACATGAGCTGTCTTGTTCAACTCAACATGCCCAATCCCGTACCTCGCACCAAAGAAAATATATCCCAAATCCATGCTCGTCTCCAGTTCCAAGGCTCCACTTGTGTGCCTGCGATGCGTAACTCAGAGTCAGCGTTCGTCCGTCAGCGTGCGAAGCCTCTGTTCGTGTAGAATTGCATCTTTGCTCCGCCATACAGGTGTGACAGAGCAGGGGCGTCCCGTACTGCGAATGTCTCACTCAGTATGCTGAATCGATGCAGAGATGGTAGAAGCTCAATAGCAGGAAGTTGCGCAAAGTATTGAGAACGCACGTGACGTAGGTAGTACCTTTCAGGATCTGTGGTTGTCAAGGTAGAGAGCAACTCGCACATGGTGTCTGTCTAAGGGAGGACGCTCTAAAACGGCGCACGGCGTTGTTCCCTACATTGCAATTACAGTATTATTATTGTGGCCGTTGTCGTGATGCGGTCCAACGTGCAAACTGTTCTCTGTGTGTGTGCGGCTGAACTGCACTCGCGCATTCGTCGGTTGATCCGATTGCAGCTTTACGCGCAATCCGACAGGCTCAACCTTAAAAAATAGAAGCGTGGGAGTCGACTCTTTTTTGGCTGCAGGGTGTATGACACTCCTTGGCTTGTCTCCCTGCGCAGCACCACGACTTTTTTAGGTGCTGGTAGTTGATGCTCATGCTCCTACTCAAGCGTAAGGTTCGATCATACCGGAAGAATTCATGCTTAGCTGTAAGAGGCCTCAAGGTGAGCGTCGTACGGGCTCGGAGCTTACTCACCTCTCAGATGTGGCAAGAGCGATGCGAATGCGGGGGAGCATGGACCATGTCTACCCCGCATCGTTTTAGCCGTCCCGCTTTCCAGTTCACCCGTTTGTAGATAGCTTCTCCCGCCTCTGGCCCCTTTCTGTCAATCTCGTGTCGCTTCACCATCACTCGATCCTCTCACTCCGTCCATCATCCCTGTCCGATTCTTCTATCATGGCCGCGCCTGAAATCTTCGATTACATCGTAGTGGGTGGGGGCACTTCTGGCCCAGTGGCCGCTCGAAGACTGGCCGAGTATTTGCCCAACGCCAAAGTGCTTTTGCTCGAAGCTGGTCCTCGTCACGAGAGCATCATGTCTTCGACGATGGCGATGGGATGGGAAGGCCTGCATCATACCAGATGGGACTGGAAGTACACTTCCCAACCCATCAAGCACGCCAACAATCGGCAGATTCATCTTCCACGAGGTCGATTCCTGGGCGGTTCCTCTGGAGCCAACGGCACCCTCATGATTCGAGGCGTTCGAAACGACTACGACCGATATGCTGCCATGGGTAATACAGGATGGTCATGGGACGAAGTGCTACCGTTCTTCAAAGAGTCGGAAACCTTCCATGGAGACGAGACCAACCTTCCCTTCGATCCTGCCTATCACGGAAATGAGGGTCCGCTTCACACTTCTTTCCACGCACTTGCTCCCATCAGTCAACGAATAGTGGATAGTTTCCTTGAAACAGGCCTAGAATGGAAGCCAGACATGTTCTCGACAGGAGACAATCAGGGTGTCGGTCACGTACCTCGAACTGTCTATAATGGCACACGAACCACGGCGGCCGACTTCATCACCGGTAACCACATGCCCTCGAATCTGACTGTCCGATGCAACGTGTTCGTAACCAAGATCCTTCTCTCCGATGGTCCTGATGGCCAGAAAGTGGCCACGGGAGTGGAGGCCAAAGACGACGAGACAGGAGCTCCCCTCGCCTTCCGCGCCAGCTCTGAGATCATCCTTTCCTGTGGAGCTTACAACAGCCCCGTTCTCCTCATGCTCAGCGGTATCGGCCCCGAGGAAGAGCTCAACAAGTTCAACATCCCCATCCAGGTCGAATCGCCTGCGGTAGGTAAGAATCTTCAGGATCACATCATCACCTTCAACTTTTTCCACGTATCTCAACCTAAGCTCACCAACGACCACCTCGTTTACGACGAAGGAGCTCTTATGACCTCTGTTGGCGACTGGATGAAGGACAAGTCCGGAATCATGGGAAGATTCCCGTTCGGTGCATTCGTCTTTCGGCGATTTGACACAGAGCTCGAGGCTTACCCTGAATGGAAAGAAGCGAAGCAGAAAGCGGGTGGACAGGATCCGGTTGGGGCAGAGAAGGGTATGCCTCATGTCGAATACTTCTTCTCGGAGCTGTACGGAGGTGGACCACAGCACGTTCATACCCCTGCTCCGGGTCAATCCGCTTTCGCGCTCATTACTCTGCTCTTCAATCCCCAGGCTCGAGGATCGGTCAAGCTCCAGAGCCGAAATCCTTACTTTCCACCAGCCATCGACCATGCTTATCTGGCCAATGAACTTGATCTGGCGGTCCTTGCAGAAGCCAATCGGTTGGGTGCCGACGTTCTTCTGCATGGGAAGGGCACCAAGGATGTCGTCGACGGTCCCTGGCCGACTCACCGGAAGCTTCCGCAATCCCAAGAAGAGTGGAAAGAGTACGTACGACAGCAAGCTGGAACTTGCTACCATCCTTCTGGAACGTGTGCTATGGGTCCTAGCAAGGATCCTAGCCAAACCATGCCTTTCGGTTCCGTGGTCAATCCAAGACTCAAAGTGCATGGCGTTCGAAACCTGAGAGTTGCGGACGTTTCGATTCTACCTCTAGTCAATACTGGCCACACCCAGGCTCCAGCCTATATGATCGGTGAGAAGCTTGCCTACATGGTGGCAGAAGATGCAGGTTCTCTGAATCTGCCACAGAGGCTATCTGCCAAGTCCTCAAGCCGATAGCGTGCATTTGTAAGTTGCATCAGTTGTTCAGGCCGCGTTCTTTGTGTCGCTATTTCCGTCCGTTCCCAGCCTTCGTGACATTCGCAGAGGTGGAAAGCAAAGATCACACGGACTTTGTTCCGGTCCAGTCGTGTCTGCCTGCATATCCCTCGTCACGAAGCTTTGTATCCTTATTCGCGAGGGTTTCTAAAAAGATGTGAATGGAAATCAGGGTCAAATCTGTCCGATCGACGAAGCAAGATGCTGCAGGTCTGGGAGGACAGCTTTTTCAAGGGTCTTTCTTCCGAGGCTAGCTGAAGGAGTGGCACCAAGGGACAAGGTGTGATTCGAATCTGACATCGGAGAATTTATTTCGGGTTACATTTCCGATGAAGGAAAGGGTGATTATTGATGATGATGATTGTAACTCAGCTTGGCGAGGCGGGTAGAATCATCATGTTGAATCCTCGTTTGGTCGACCGACTTGACAGATGCAAGGGCTGCAAGCGAAACGACGTCAGATCCGCCGGTGCCACAAGCACAACAAACGAAAGGCGGTGCAGGAGCAAGGACACTGCTAGTAGTAGAGGCGAGGATACTTCTTGGTACAGACCTACATCATTGTCAGTCTGGTCGAGACGCCGGAATCGTCGTCGGAGCTGGTGGTGCGAGTTGCGCCGATGTGGAAAGGAAGGCCGACAACTCATGGTCCAAAGTGAGCTCATAACGGTCAAGAACGGCGATACGGGCTTTCAGAGTCATCATCGTTTTTGGGACTCCTCATCCATATGTTCTGACATGTTGTGAGTTGCGAAACGTGTAAGTAGTTTGAGAAGCATGATCGTGCTTCAGCACAGCAACTCCCAGCAGCCACGGAAGGTCTGGACTAAGACTGAGACGGGGGTGGATGAAAGTAAGGGGAGCAGACAAAGTTGAGGACTGATGACGAAACGATACATTTGGGAAACTGCAGATCCTATTTTGGTTTGTAGTTGGGTGGAGGCGAAGTTTGTAATGTGGAACAGGGACGGGGATAAGACATTTCCAAGGGGAGATTGAAAAGGCTTTGTTTTGCCTGTTCTTGGGTTTAGAGCTCGCTTTTTTTTCTCTCCGTTTCCGTTTGGCGTGAGAACGGTGGGTCTGCTTCACCCCACCTGAGCTCTTCTCTGACTCACTTTCCGGCTCCTAACTTATCGCAAGACGGACAAAGCAGTAACAGCCAAGCTCTTTGTGTGCGACAAGGTGGTCTCGTGAAGCTAAGAGGGTCCCCACTGTTGGAGAGATTACGAGGCAACGGCGGCGGTGTCAAGCGGCGGAGGTCAGTGCTGCTGCTACGTTAGCGTGAGTGAGTGAGTTCGTTTGTTCATTTGGTGTGTGACGTGAGAAGAAGGATGAATGTGCCGAATCTACCAGGTTTGACGACTGCGACAGAGAACTCCATTTGCAAAAATAGAAAGAGGGCAGAGGCAGAGAGAGGCTTAGACCAGAGAAACAAGTGGAACGGCAAAGGAAAAAGAAAGAAGGGTTCAAGTTTTGCTCGGAGCGCCTCTACCGATGACGAGCTGAGCCAAGTCAAGGCTGAAAAGTCAGGTCATCTTATGCATCATCGTACTGCCTCGTTCGCCTCTTCTGCCGGATGCCAGTTCCACTTGTCACAACGTCTTGCCTCCTCGACCTGATTTGTTCCATGCTGCTGTAGCTCGCTCACAACTCTGAGTTCCGCTGCGCGTCATTTTTCTTTTCCACATATATATCGACTGTTGGCTTGCACGCACCTCGTCCTAACTCCCATCCATCCACTTCGTCCATCCACAAATCGCGACGTCCATCCGCCTACACTCCTGCTCGCTTGCAAACAAAGATAAGTTCCCTCGCACACGCACACATCAACAAACATGGTTGATTCCTCTGCCGCCGTCCGACGAGGACACCCCATCGCCTTCCTCGTCTTCACCTTCATCTCCTTCATCGTAGCCGTCATTGCCTCGGCGTTGGTTTCCGACTACAACAAGCACCACAATGCTCCTTCCTCGGGAATCAACGGTGCTACTCGATTCTTGCTCTTCGCCGGCTGGTGGGGTTTCGTCGTTGGTATTCTTTACGTAAGTATAGCCCGTGAAAGTCTTAATGCCTCGTCTTTTGTCTATGGCAAGCATGTTGACCACACCGATGCCATTCCTTTTTCGCTTATTTCACTACTCAACAGACTGCACTCTTCCTCTTCAGCGTTGGAGGTGTTGTAACTTCGATTGCCGGACACGCTATCACCCTCTTCCTTACTTGGCTCTTCTGGCTCGCCGGCGCTGGTGCCTTGACCAACACCACCGGAGGCTCCTTCAGCTGTGCTGAGAAAGGCTACCCATACTGCAACTCCTCCAAGGCGCTCATTGCCTTCTCTTGGATCGGCTGGATTCTCCTCACCTTTATGCTCACAATGGTCCTGGTCATCGGTGGTGGCGCCTTCCGAGGCGGCCGATCCGTTAAGGAGGGTCTCGCTTAAATGCCTCGCAGCATCTTTCAGTGATCTTCCCTAAGCATCCTCCACGCTCGACCATCCCGCGTGCCTCTTACTCAAAAGATACCATTACTTCTATCATACATTTACATCAAGACACTTTGACGCTTCTGCTCAACCCACCTCATCGGAAGAGCCGTCGAAATCCTCTGCAACCTTCAGATTTTTCTCACTTCACGGACGCACGTTGTGATACCCTTGCTTGACTGCATCCGCTTCGTTTCGAACGTGAGCCACCATCTTCTGGCAGGCCCTTCCCTTTTTTCTGCATATTCGCTGTATTGCTACCAATCTCTTCTCAATGCTCATCTCTAATCTTTTCCTCGTTCCACAGCAAATGAGTGTGTCTGTGTGACTTTTCATGTCGTACATCGTATGTTCGCGACGCGAGCTTCTTTCCGCAAGACTGAGTCTGCTTTACGCCCAAATGGGAATTTGTGACGCCTCGTCACATCGTTCGTCCCGTTCCGAGTTCCAGAGCCGTTCCGAGTTCCAGAGCCTTGGTAGGTGAAAGCGCCAAGATGATCTGCAACAGAGGAAGGTGTACCCACGAACTGCATTCGTCGAAGGTTGGAGTCGAGTAGAGGTGGAGTTGAATCGGGTTTCGAGTGAAGCGAGGGATCTGCGAGGTGCAGCCCGATCTGGTCGATTTTTACTGGTCGCGTTTCTCCCACGATGTTCACGTGAATTGAGGCTTGTGTAGTGTCGAGAACATTTGAAACGACCGGACAATTTCGGAATCTTCCGGGCACCATCATTTCTAATCAATTACAAACGTGCCTTGTCATTCTCCGTACATTCGCTAAGAATGACGTCAAGAAGTGACTTTCTGTATTAGCCAAGCTGTCCAAACCTCGTCCGTGACTTGCCCTCACGATGATACTGAATACAAATTTATCGATCCAGCGTCTGTGAGTTGTACAAACGGCATTCCTTCTTGTCTCTCGATCAGACATGCTACTCAGCAATAACGTTCGTCTCCTCGTCATCACCACTTGAAGGAAGACAGGTCTGTACGATCTCGCTTCGAGCTTTACCCCGGATCTGGATGGACGTGCCTATGTTGGGAATGAACTGAACAGCTGACGTGAAAGAGGACCCTTCTCTAGACATGACGAGATGATGATGATGATGCCAGCAGCGAGAGTCAGGTGTCCTTCTCTCACCGCTCTGGATATGTTTAACCGGTACACAGTGTACCGCTTTTTTGTCTAGTTTGTAATTCGGTAAGTGTGATCAAATGTTGATCGAATGGAGTCCGGGTTTGAATGCGGTAATCTGTGTGCAGACAGATTTGAACTGGCCCAACCCGATAAATTTTCGATTTTCGAATCTCTTGTCGGAATGTGAATCCAGCGAGAAAAAAAAGGGATTAGGAAGAGCGAAGAAAGAAAGAAGGAGAAAAAAAAATCGATTTGGGAGGCGGCGATGGGCGATGGCGGTTGCAGTGTTGTGGTTGGACGATCCAGCCTGCCAAATTGCAGCCAGTCGATTGGTTCTCATCCCGGTCCTTGACGATTGAGTCCGCATCGTTTGCCTGCAGAGTTGATTTTTCGATTTCTTCTTACTTTTTTGGCTGTACGGATCAGATCCCGGAAAGAGACAGAGAGAGACAGATGAGACGTAAGCCAACTTAGTCAGGCCCCAATTTTTACACCGAAGAAGGGTTCCAAAGTTCTCCGTTCGCCTCCTTCGATCGGAACTCAAGTTCAATATATTGATCAATTCTTCCGCTCTCCTCTCCTTCTCAACCGCCACTACCAAGTACCATCCGCATCCACCCCTGCACACTACATCACCAACATCACACTCCACAATGGGTTTCAAGGAAGGAGATCTTAAGAAAGGTGCCGGTCTCTTCAAGACCCGATGCGCTCAGTGCCACACCCTCGGTGCCGGTGAGCCCAACAAAGGTAGGTAATTTCTCAAATGCTTTCGCGACTCTATTCGATCGCCCTTTCCGCACGACTTTTGCTCTGCTGCTAAGGACTTGGAAGACTACAAAGAAGTTACCAAAGACTTTATGCCAATGATCAGTATCGATTCGGCTGATCCGATTCGATCAGAAGATTGGCAGGTCGACGCTTTCATCTTTCATTCGCCAAACGCTCGCATAAGACCCGAAGACCGTACCTGCGCCGGGCGAGGGCGCAAGCATGCGAAGCAAAGTCGGGGGATCAGATCGATAGTTTGAATGATTATCTTTCTGGAAAATGTGACTGACCTCTATCTTTGGCTTTACTATTTTCTGCTATTCTTGCCTCTAGTCGGACCCAACCTCCACGGTCTCTTTGGACGAAAGACCGGTCAGGTCGAAGGATTCTCCTACACTCAGGCCAACATCAACAAGGGTGTCACCTGGGACGAGGAGACCCTCTTCGAATACCTCGAGAACCCCAAGAAGTACATTCCCGGTACCAAGATGGCCTTCGCCGGTCTCAAGAAGGAGAAGGACCGCAACGACCTCATCACCTACCTCCGAGACGAGACCAAGTAAACAGTCTTTCTAGTCTTTAGCTAGCTTTGGACACAGAAACCCTTCTCGTTTCCTTGTACGATACTTTGATGGTCTCCGCCAGCTTCGGAACCGCATGTCAACCCCCTATTTTTTGCAATTTATCTTAGACGATCAGAAGACAAACTAGATTATAGAAGCCGGGCCACCGCTTATGTCTCAAGTCCAATCCTGATTCGTTTTCGTCGGCATAGACTTTTTCGTCCTCTGCACGCCACCACTTCTCAGCATATCTTTTTGGCCCGTGTCTGTGCCTGTCTCTTCGTGTGTGGTCTCGCGTCAACTTCCATCTCGGGTTGCGGTTCGTTTCCAGTCAGAACCTTCCTCGCCAATTCGCAAGGAGATGGCAAAAGACTTGGCTTTGTTGGACCACTGCGATTCACTTCTCATGTTGAGAGGTCTAACCTGACCTGACCTGACCTGACCGACTTGTGCTTCGATCTTGTGTTGATCTCTGAAGCAGGGATGATGGAGATCTTGACTACACTCGTACGAGTTGATCGATTTTGCCCGATCGATCAGATCTCAAAAACCCACATCTTTTCAGCTTCCTTCCCGCCCCTGACGAGGTTGTGACTGGTGTGCATAGAGCATCTACTTCCAGTCCGCCCATACCCTAGCCTTGTCCGAAGCCACACGAAACGGGGACGAGATTGCATCGATCAACGGAGCAAGGATCCAGGCTCATCGCACGAAGGCAAACGAATGCAAGGCACGATCAAGGGATGTATGAGATACCGAGATACAGAAATGTTTTCATTTCAGCGAAGCTTTTTGGAGATGTGTGAGGAGTAAGGGGAAAGAGACGTATGATGCGCATGTGTGAATGTATGAAATGTGTGAGTGACGCTGGATGTAAAGAATACAAGCTGGCAATAAAGGGAAAGTATGCCAGAAGAGGCGATAGATTTGCAAAGGCAGATGCCATGGAAATGGGTTGAATTCCCACCAACCTTGCCTTTTGAATGCTGGTCATGTTCTTGCTAAGTGCAGGGCCAAGAACAGAGGACCGTCGTCAATCGATGGACCGACATTTTGCACAGAAGTGTTGTTGATGAAGGAGTGAAGAAGGGATGCCAAACGGATAGTAAAGATGTTCTAAGTTGAACGAATTTACTGACCTCGGGCCTCCTTCTGTCGTCGTCGCTGGTCTCGCTCCTCAGTGATGGTGAGCTTAACACCACCACCTCGGGGCATAGAGATCATGGGCTTTCCACCGTCACCGATAACGAAAACGTTGGAGAGACGGGTAGAGAAGTCTCGTCCGAGGACATCTCGGATGTGAACGATGTCGAAGCCTCCAACGTGTCGCTCACGGCCGGTGATAACACCGGCTCGGCCCTGGTTACGACCACCAGTGACCATGACCGAGGCACCAGTGTCGAAGGAAACAAAGTCGAGCAGCTTCTGGTTCTCAATGTCGAATCGAACCGTGTCGTTGACCTTGATGGCGGGGTCAGGGTATCGGATAGTTCGGCCGTCGTGGGTAACGATGTGGGGAACACCTCGAGCACCAAGCTGAACCTTCTTCACCTTAAGCAGCTTGTAGGTGGCCTCCTCGGCGGTGATTCGGTGAACAATGAATCGTCCCTTGGCATCGTAAAGGATTCGGAAGTGCTCGCCGGACTTCTCGATGGAAACAACATCTTGGAAACCGGTAGGGTAGGTGGGGTCGGTTCGGACCTTGCCGTCAATCTTGATCAATCGTTGCGCAGTGATGGCGGTAACTTCTCGTCCAGTGAGAGCGTACTTCAATCGGTTTCGGAGTAGAATCTGTCACCAGTAAAGATCGCCGGGGAGATGAGATGGTCAGCAAGAGTTTCTTCGTGGGCAAGTTCAATTATGGTCAACGACTTCCCCCTTTGTCCCAACACTGGTCCTTCTCCATTCGACATGTTTGTTCCCTTCGTAGACATAACTTGGTGGAACCGCAAATCAGACAGGAAAGCAAAGAAAAGGACTGGTCTCCGCAGTGACCCTCGATCAAGAGGGCTCAGAAAGCCATGCATGTATCTTTGAGATGTCATCTTCGAAGTTCGGTTCCACGGCCTACTGTCCTTCTGCCTCTGAATCGTAAACCCTGGAAGAACGATATATCCGCAGCTTGGCATTAACAAGGTCAACTCCGACGTCCCTTCCTCCTTTCCTACTGTCTTCCGTACTCCCACACAGTGTCGCGTCCGCCACCATCTGTTGAAATCCAAGTATTTCCATCGCCGAACCCGATGTCTGTTCCGTTCCCAAATTGACGATGCTGAAGCCCGACAAAACCTTGCCGATTGGCTGTACTTGGTCGTTGATGAAATATGTCAGACACTTACGATCAAAGGAAGAGCTTCACGGAGCTTGTGGGGACCGTTGGAAGGTCGGGGAGCGTAGGTACCGGACAATTTGTCCAGCATCCACGAGGAGGGAGCGTTCAATCGCTTAAGGTGGTGCTTTGGTCCTCGAACCACTGTGACATAGCAGAGATAGTTTTGGCGAACAAGGCGAAAGTGGTTGATTCGAAGGTTGTCGAAGGAGAGGGAGAACGGAAAAGACGAAGGCCGAGATGTTCATGGTAAGCATTCTGTCCATCGCATGTAGTGTCGAAACAGCATATCATCATCGTTGTTGTCCCATGTCGTCGTGTTTATGTCGCATGTACCGTCTAAGGGTATAGCATAACTTTGGAAGAGATCTTGAATAAGTCGGTATACATGGTTGATTCAGTCTGAGCGTCGGAGGCTTCACAAGTGGCTGGTGGATGCTGCATGGTGCTGATGATGATATGTCGTGATGCTGAAATCAAGGGTTGATACTTACTCTTGAAGTATGTGCTATGGTGTCTTGATGGATGTCGGTATCAAAGAGGATCTCGAAGACAAGAACGATTGGAGGCAGCCGCCGCTTGATTGGCTTGGTCTGGCTCGCAGGCTCACTTGCTCACCTGGCACAGGCTGGCGGGCAGCCCATTCTCTCGTTCGAGGGCCAAGACCCAGCGAACTTCAAACTTCTCGAGACCTTTCGCAACCGAAATAATGGCTCACGCGTGACCGCTGCCCAGGCCAAAATCCATTTGCAGTTTTAGCCAATTTTGCACGTGACGCTGGCGAAATTGTGGGAAAATATCGGATCCGATTTTGACTTCGGTCAGTTACCTTCCCTGTTTACAGCCAAAATCGCACGCAGGCTTTCATCTATCATCAGACCTTTGTGACCAATCCTCCGATCCATCGTCGTGTTCGTCCGCTCAAGACGTGCTCGCTACAAGAGTCAAGGAAAGATCATGCTAGCATGGCGATTCCATCACACAATCATCGGCGTAACCTGGTATCTGCCACAGCTCTGCACAATCATGATTCTCACCTCTGGCTGAGAAATTTGCGCTTTGTGAATGTTAGATTAGAGCTTCAATTCCTGGCGACAGCACGGAAGTGCCAGAGTTAGTGTGTGTGGTAGAGTACAGATACAGGTTTAGAGGGTCTGGAAAGATAATTATCGCATATCGGCAATGTCCCAGAGGAGCATTATTAGTACGGATCGGATTCAGTTGCAATGTTGTGTTTGAGACTGTGAGAGCGCATGCGAGTAAGAGTGCTGGTCACCACCAAAGGCAAGCTGAAGCGGCGAAGGGAAGGGATGCGATCCTCGGAAGTGTTCATGAAGGGGTGAGGTTGCCGAAGATCGCCTCGCCGTGGAACTTGAATAAAGATGAGTATGCATAGCGACGTGATTGGTGGATCGCGTTGGAGATAGGGAGCCCGAGTTACGGCAAGATGCCTTTTCGCCACTTCGCATCTGCTCTTGCTCCTCCTCTTGGTGGTGGTGGTGGTGCTGTGGTTTGAACGAAAACTCGGCACCGAGGGATGCCAGGATCTCTCGAACCAGATCCGAGCTTCGTTGAAGCCCTGTGGTGGGATGCCTCCTAAGAACGCCGTTCACTGCCTTTTCAATGGAGCTTTGCAAATGATCCAGAGGAACTCTGGCATCCTGACTCTCGTCATTCTCTTCGTTTCGCCACTTGCTGCCGTCTTGTCGCGGCGCAGACGTCACCGGAGTGGGAGCGTTGAGCTCGTTCCTGTCAAAAGCATGTCGGCTCATGGCTCGACTCCTTCGTCTCGTTGCGCTCGTCCAATCTCGCGCTGCAGCAGCTAGCGTGCTTCCCGAAAATGACGGTCGAGGGCTCCATCTTCGACTTGGGATACAATCTTCAAGATGAGGAGGAGCGAAGCGGAAGATCGGCTCTTCCGCTTCCATTTCTTTAGGGTCACAGACCTGACCTGATCCGCCGCCTACGCCCACTAGTGCAGGATCAAAGACTGGCATCGGCTGCTGCTCCGCTTCGAGGTTCGAGGCAGCTGCCCGAGCTGCTTCATCGAACAAAGAGGTTCCAGCTATGCCGGTCGAGGTAAGCATCTCGATGTCGGAGCTTGGAGCAGTCGAGTGGCATGTCGTATTTTGATGAGAGGCCGCGCTGAAGGAAGGACGACGCAGAGATGAATCGTAGTACTGAGCCATCGATGCACGTCTTCCCAGATCGTGGAAAGAGCCACAGGCCGGCGAGATAAGCATCGGATTGTTGCCGTTCTCGAGCGCCCAAGGGTGGAAGAAGCCGCGGAAAGAAGCCGAACTCGGCGTAGCCGGCAAAGCCGTCCTGGGACGTGCATTGGCTGGCTTGGGGGAAGCGACGAGGTCCAAGGCGCGAGGCGAGGGCAGCACCGAATCATCGCAGAAGTTGTGCTGCCAGGTGTTGAGTATCGGAGCTGGCCGAGTGCGTTTGCGCTTCGTGAAGAATTCTGGTGATCCCTCGAGATTCGGCTCAATGTTGTCGATGGCGAAATGCACCTCCTTGAAGCCGTTGCTGCCCTGTGAGGGAGTAGTGCCTTGTTCTGGTCTGGTCGCTTCTGTCGAGAGCGAAGCGAGATCGTCACCAAGGTCCGGGGCGGCAAGAGGGGAGACGGGAGCAAAAGGCGGTGGAGGCAGAGGAACGGAAGAAGCCCGACGGCATCCCAGAAGCTCTGGCGCGTCCAGCTCTGCATCGTAATCTTCATCCACTGGTCTCTCCATGATGGCGAAGGCAGCCACAGTGGAAGAAGGGGTTGTTGCAGACGTTGGCGAGCTGCTAGCCCTCACGCTCGTGTCGCCGCCGGGAGATGTTGCGGTGGGTGATTTGTGAAGGAACACGGTCTCTAGAGCTGGTAGTTTGGCCTCCGCTTCCGCCTTGGCACGCTTCTTCTTGGAGGCTTTGACCTCACCCGAATCTTGTCTCGGTCTCTTCTTAGATTTGACCGGTCGGGGTTGGACCACAACGCCTTGCTTGCCTTGGGCTTTGAGAATCACATCGGCAATTTCTTGGCACTCTTCTTCTCCGTTGTCCAGCTTCTTGACGTTTCTTCGCACTACATTCTCTCGCTTTGTGGTAGGCTGATATCGGTAGTCGGGATAGAGGCGCCTGTGCTCTTCTTTCTCTTTCTCAGCCATCTTCTCCCATTTGGATCTCTCCTCTTCTTCCAAGCTCTTCCACATGTGCGAGATGATACGACTGATATTTCGATGATCCTTCTCCACCTCCTTGGGTATGAGGCCAAGGGAGACCGTGTGTGAGCGGAAGAGGATGTAGGCATTGCGAGGTCGTTTGATGTGATTCGGTGGAGTCTTCTTGGCATGCGAAACGCCAGGTCGCTTTGATGGAGGGAGGGGTCTCGGGCCATCAGCAGCCGCCTTCACTCGTTTCTTCCTCTTCGGGGTCTCGCAAGTAGCTTGATCGGTGGTAGCGAAGTTGATTGAATCGAAGGTGTGGATCTGTGAAGCTTGTGAGTCGGCCGCAATCTGAGACGCGGAGCGTTTTATTGTTGTAGCGGCATGTTCTTCTGAACTGATCACGGAGGTATGGGCCAAAGCGCTATCACGAGGGATAGAAGATGCAGCACCTGATGAGGGTGTGACGGACCAATCGTTAAACAATGAGTCGTTGGAAGTAGCCGACGAGATTTGTGAAGCGGGACTTCCTCGCTCTTGGCCATCAGCCCGTGTTGGTGAATGTGATGGAGTGCAGGATAGGAAAGTTGTGTCGGCGTGCTCGAGAGCAAGCGTTGCACGTCGAGTCGCGTACCGTGGTGGTGTTGACGATGGTGACACCATATTATTGTTGTTGTTATTGTTAATTGAAATAAGGTAGACACGATAGATTGCCTGGTCACTCGTTGCCTCTGATCAGCTAATCGAGTCAAGGATCAAGGAAATGGTTAGGCAATGCAGGAAGCATCAAAGGGTATGAAGGCTGTCCTGCTCTAAGAGTCGTTGGGTTGATGAGGATGCGACAGATCGATGGATGAGGGGGATGATAGGTTTCTGTTGTCCTCTGTAATAAAGGGAACCGGTCGACATGGCTCAATCACTTTCTGCTGAAGGGGTTCGTGATACACAAAAGGGCACAGACAGGGAAGGAGCAAGTCGAATCACTTTGTTCAAAGCCCAGGATTGCGCAAGGATGTCCTGATCCGTCGCATTTGGGCGCCACAATGAAGGAGATGGTGCAAGCTCGACCAATGACATGACTGGATTCGGGAGCTGGTCGAGCCTAGATAAGGAGCTCATGCACAAGAGCTTGGACCCTTGCCCGGAACAGGCGAGAGAGAGAGAGAGAGAGAGCTCTCGAACAAGTTTGGGCTCAATGGTTGCGGAAGGAGAATACTACATGAGAGAGACAAAGAGGACCGATTGTTCTACCACCCTATGCACGTACAACATGAGGGGAGAGATAGCTTCATTTCACCCGGCTTCAGCAGCTTCCGATGCAGTACGCCTGTTCGAAATTCTGCTGCCCCATCAAATTGAAAGTGGGGGCACTGGAAGGCAAGGGCTGGGCTCTGTCTATCTTGAAGTTCGTTTGAGGCAGAACAAAGGGGGAGAAATCAGAGGTGTAGCGGAAGTCAATAGACCGGAGGGATTAACAAGACAAAAGCAACTAGTCTGAACCAATCGAAACAAAGGGTAGAAAGGTTGATCTATGGGAGACGGGGCACCACCATGAAGCTCTCGGTTGTGCTACGCAGAGAGCATGTTGATCATTGTTTGGGTCGGTTGGGCAAAGTGAAAGCCCGGGCACACATTTACTTGCAGAGGAGCAGGGCTTCGCTAGCGATGGAGGACAAAGGGACGAGATGGTGAACAAAGGGACCAGCAGAAGAAGAAGACAAAGGAAGACGTCTAACCTTATTGTCATGAATCCCGGAACAAAGGCGGGGGAGAAACCTGACTACGTGCAGCATCTCTCTGCGCGTGTGTACATGGTTTCGTATCTTTCCTTTGTCTTGATGCTCACTCTTGTCGACTCCATTCCATCCAAATGTGAAACTTCCAAGGTTGACTGCGCGACCCCATAAGTTAGTTCAAGTGGTTCCTTGGACGGTCCGGGAGAGCTGGTTCAAGGGCGGCTAACGGGCACTGTGTCGGACGAACTAAAGCGAACCAGATAGCGCCAAACAGAGAACCCTCCATGCTAGGATACCCATCCTTTCGGTATTTGGCGACACTCTTTCCTGCTCCTCAATTTCGGCCCAAGCTTCGACCACATGTTTTCGGGAACCTGTCGGCCTCCTCCCACCCATCCCCATCAAGGAGGGAGTACAGTAGGTGGGGCCGGAGGCCTGCGTTGTGCTCGATGCTTTCAGATTGCACCACTTAGAAGTAGTGTAGTGACCCTTCGTCTCTCGGTTCGCATCAAAATTCGCGCGCTAACGCGACGTTTGGGCCCCTCGTATTTCGACGTCCGCCGTTATATTATTGACTCGGTGGCTTGAAGTCCTCCTCCAACACAGGATGCTCTTGATCTCGATTGGCTGTGGTGTTTGTTTCATCGTGGGCAATTTCATGTTCCGACGGTAGGCTAGGCTTGTTCACTTTACCGCCATCAGAGATTGGTGCAGGGACGCCGAACCATGCGCAGGGTAGTGATAAGGTAGGATGGCCAAGGCAAGGATCTGGTTTTCCCCAAGGCGCAGCGACAGTCAAAGTGCACGTTCCGAAGTTGATACCGGTAGAATCATGCCGTCCCGAACTCTCGAAGGTTGACTGCCAAACAATGCTTATTTCCTCGTGTGCATTGATTGCATGCGGTTGCAAAATGAGGCTCAGCTTGGACCTCCTCGCTTGAGGACCCCCGATAGGAAGCCAACGACTGTCTAGAACTGCGAACCCCCTCTGAGCCGCTCGCTTACAAGCTTTTGTGGAACCGAAGGAACCGAAAAACAGAGAGTGTGATCCGCAAACCTTACCACGAGCATCCAATCAACATATGACTTCTACATCCCAGTATCGGGATGTAATTTATCGAGCCCCGACAAGCATGAATGGCGTTCGTGTGTACGGACCAGGAAACAAGCTACAGTACAGTATAGTGTCAAAGCCTTCTACGGGCATGATCTCGACAAAGAGAGCCAGATTTGAGGATTCCTTGGATTCCCGGTCATTGTTTTCGTTGTCTTTGCAACTTCCGAGTCATGCAATCCCTTCCAAACGCTCCGCCCTCTTGGAAATTCACGCAGAAGCAATCCAAAGCGTTTGCCAAAAGAAGTTGAGACTTTTACCTAAGTCGTTTGGTCGAGTTGCAGCGACTCGTGGGAAGGAGGGAACTTGTGCAAAGCTCGGCTAAGAAGCTCGATTGCTTGCATCCATTCCTGTAGCGTCATGCACCGAGTCTGCTCCGTCTGCCCCGTCGGGATGCCTGGCTGTCTGTGTGCATTTGACTCTACCAACCGCTTGACGATCTCTTGTTGGCTGGGCGCCACTCGTCCTCAGACGTCACGCGTTGCCTTACCGTGTTTTACGTCGACAGGCTTCTTTTTCTTGGAATCCGGTACAACTAGCAACCTCGCTTACGCACACACAAACGAAGCAAAGCCAAACCCCGAAGCAGAAGACACAGATATTGCTGCCAGGAACAACGTTCGCACCTTTCAGGCTCACGATTCTTGCAGAGAGCTTTGATTTGGGCTCAAGGCAAGACGACAGCTCATTTGTCCCTGAGACGTGGTCTTTTACTCTCCGGCCTGCGATATCCACCGCTCGCATGTTTGGGTTGCGCCAACTGTGTGGAAGCAAGCCACCTTGCCTGCGCTCGGATCGCTCCGATACTCGATTTGAAGTTGAAAATGATCTGTAACCCTAAAGAAGGGTGGAAGTTGGAAGATGAACCTGTGTATTCTGTCCAAGCAAGTTTGAGTAAGTTGGAGTTGTAGATCCACCAATTCAACTCTGTTCAATTCATCGGCGACGCATCTTCGGGGCGACCTTATAGATCCAAACCAGAGGACAATGGAACAATTGTCCCAGGACAATGGCACGGGTTGGTGCAATGCATGCTTAGCGCCCTTGGCTTCGATCGAAGCCCTTGCGAGACAGCGTTCTTTCCATTGTTCGTCATACACCAGAGTGTCCAAGGACAACAGCAAGAAGCAACTACGGAACAAGGTTACAGAGTACTAAACACAACAGGATCAGAAGCGCGATGGGTTTCCGAGATTGCGTGCCTGCCCATATTGAGAAAGGTTATCCAAATGGCGGGTATACAGTAGTACCAGAGAAATGAGGCATTTCATGCACTGAAAGTCTAAAATTGCCAAGAATTGTGCAGTAACTTAGTGTAACTTAGTGCTAATATCAAGTGGGATGGATGACAAGGCGACGACGCCATCCACATGATCAGCGGGTATGTTGACTGGATGAGAAGGTTCAGAACCGTTTAAAGTTTTTGTAGATTGTAATTTTTTTTAGTTTCCGACTGAGGCTCTGAAACATGTTCTTGCTGCGCAGTTCTGCCGTCTGAGCTTTTTCGGTGCAGTTCGTCCGATTCGGTCCTTGCATTTCTGTCAGACGCAGGAAGGAAGGAAAGGCTACAAGGTGGGCATCAATAATCAACATGGAAGGCCTCTTGGCACCACGGCTTTCCTTTCTCTCCTTGGAGTTTCGCCGGTCGGGAATCCATCACTTCGGCATCGAACAGCTGACGTTTCAGCGACGTTGCCGGTGCATGTAAGCGACTCCCCGGTAGAACAACCTTCTCTGTCATGCCTCCATCCCGTTTACGCCACAAACAGCACATTCTGGATACGCTTCGCATGGATCCGCCACAAATACTTGAAGAAGAAAAGTGCAACAGTACACACAGTGTGTGGTGATGAAGGGTTCGAGCCAAAGTGCTCGCTGACCTGACAGAACCTAATTTGGAAAGCTGATACCACTGTATCCTCTGCAGATCTCCGAATCCATAATCTACGTCACTGCGTGAATTGAGATCATGAGCATCAACCTTTCGCAGAACCTAAATGTTCTTGCCACTGTGTGATTGAATGATCGGACTTGCTTGATACTCTATCTTACTCTGGCTTACTTGGCGTAGACCATCCAACAGGTGAAGCCAACCTCTGACACTCGTGCTTTTTCAAATCCAACTTCGATGATGGGATCGGCTTTGCCGGGCCTTGCTTCCTTCCGGTAGACCTAGAATCGGGTGCACGTCGATGGCTGCTCCTGCTCCTGCTCCTGCTCCTGCTCTTTTGGTCGGAAATCTTCTCCAGGGTTTCAAAAGGCCACTTTGCTTCAACACCGAAGCGGCAACCCAACATGACCATATTGCAACATTCTTCAAAAATAGGAGGGCACACCGATACGCTCCGAACCAGGTCTTTGGCACTCGTTCCCCGTTGCATACCCATCCTTTTCTTCCTCTTTTGTTCACCGACGCGAACGTTCTCTATGCAGTCCGGGAAGGGTGAAGAATGGAGATCTCCGTTAGTGTCTTTGGATGGCCTTCTTTCTATTGGATGATGTATGAATTCGAGTGTTATCGGGATCGGAATGCGCTGCGCCGTCGCTACAGACCGGAGCGTTCGGACGAATTGAGCGATGATGATTATTAAAGTTTGTTGGTGCGTGCTGTGGATTTTGCACTCGCTTATCGCCACTCTTCTGGATGCAAGGGTCACGGAAAAGGGCGGCGGACACACAACCCCCCACCGGCCCCACGGGTTTTGATTCAAGGCGGTGCTCAACAAGCGAGAAGACAATACTTAATTAATGGTCGGAGCGAAGCGAGCATCGGCCTTGCCAACTTGTGCACTTAAGTTATCGGCCAAAACCCGAAGAGCCGACTGATCGGGCGTAGATGGATCGATCGACCGGTTTGAAAGCAAAGGCTCCAAGCAACGCTGGGTCAGATAGTGCACGAGCAAGTGGTAGCGGTCAGGCATCGGTGTCTACTATGAAATTGTGAAAGAATTGTTCTTTATGTTTGCATGCGCTCAATTAATGGACAAAAATAGAGGTTCAGGATGAGGCGGATCGGTTAAATCCAAGGCGACCAGCGGATGCCTCGATAGGCTTGGAGCCCTCCAAAGGCGTTCAAGAGAGGTGCGGCGACTATGTTGAGGCGATCTTGCAACGAGAACGCACGAAAGGCTCAAGGGTCTGCCGTGATGCTGGATGGAGTGCACTAGTTGTCCCGTGGAACGACAGGTATCCCACTTGGAGCTTGTGCCGTGCTTCCCTTTCAGGCGTCCTGCATTCGAACGTCGCCTTGTTCGTCCCGTCCAACCTCCGATGCAGCAGAAGCTGCATGCGCCGAAGAAGAGGCCGAGGCGGCGTCTTTGGAGCCTTTCCGGACCATTTCCACATTAGGTGCAGAGGAAGGTTGTGCGACGACGGATGAGGAGCTGGCTGAGAGAGCGGATCCGGGTGCAGAGCTCACCTCCTTCACCAATTTTGCATTCTCTGGCCTTCCACTTCCATACATGAGCAATTGATCAGCGTAGCGCTGCATCTCTTCCAAAGGGATAGTCAATCGAAAATCGTTCAAGAGCAAGAACTGCAGCTCGAGCTGATTCAGCTCGTGAGGGGGAAGACCTCCCACTTTGGCGTATCTGCTATTGGTGTAGAACACGTCGCTGAAGAACTTGCTAGCCACCGTCACTCCAGCTATCACCAGTCGATGCACATTGTAGCTATCTATCGCAAAGCCGCGGATTCCTGGATGGGTGTATGACTGATCTCCAGGTGTATCGGTCGAGCCTGGAAGGCCACCGGCCGACTCAAGGCCTCGCGTATTGGGGTCAAGAGTGCCATCCAGCTGGCCCGCAGCTCTTTGCGCAGCACGAGGCAGTCCGGCTGCTTCTCCAGCCACTTCGCCGCCTCCGTTGGCTCCAGGCTTGGCGCCAGTACCCATGCGACTCATGCGATCAAAGTAAACTAGTAGGCTGAGGAAGACCTCGTTGGTGGTTGGGCAGTACTTGAGGATACGCAGCAAGTACGACTCGATGCTGATGCTGGGCACGTTCCGCGCATGGAAGCACAAGGTACTGGACGGTGTCGCCAGCGCGCCGAGAGCGGCTGTAGTGACTGACGGGCGTCTCGAGTCGTTGAAAGAAAGGTGTGAGCCAGGCGGCGCCGTGTAGTTGCGAGAGGCGGTCGCATCGCTGCTTCCCTCCGCATTTGCCGCTGGAGTACCGGCAGCCGATCGGTCCCGGCTGCGTGCGCTTCTCTTGCCTCGCGATGAATCCTCTTTGTCGTTGTCTGGCTGAAACTCATCATTAGCCGTTGCGATTTCATGCAGCAGAGTCGCGAGAACCTTGAGCAGTTCTTGGGGTGGAAAAGTGGCTAGGTTCATCTTTGGCAAGGCAGGCTGTTTGGACCGTATCGACGAGTCGCTCTTGTTCCTCAACGAGTTCGAAGAAGCACCGGGTGAAGATGATGCGATGGACGGTCCCGTTCCGAAAGTGGACGGACTAGGGGCGAGGCTGTTGGTGTTGTCCTTGGACCGTGGCGATAGGTAGCCGGGCTGGGAGGGTGTCCCTTGGTACGGTGGCTGCCCGGACCGGAACGGTTGAGCGTTGTCATTCTGTCCCGTCCAGCCGCTATAGATCCCCTTCTGAGCGTCGGAGGGAGAGCTGTGCTTGCTGAAGCCCACGCTCTTCTCGCTCGCACGCCTTTCGGAAGCTTGTGCATTATGTGTGGAAGTGATGGGTGGTCTAGACGAATGCGAGTGAGGAGAAGTGCTTCTTCTGGATTCGGCTACCTGATTGAGGGAACCTCGGCGGGAGCCTCCTGCTGAGTTCGGTGAAAGGTGTTGCATGGAGTGATCGGTCGCGTGAAGATCACCGGAAGCTCTGGAACCTCCGGGACTTGTCCTGCGTGCTTTGGCGGCGGGGCCACGGGTGCTTTCCGGGCTGGTGCCATAGCTGTGCGATTCTGATGTAGAGGTGGCGCCGATGGGGTGGTGATAAGCATGAGCGTTCGAAGGTGGAGGATGGTTCCAGCCGAGATCGGATCCGGATTGATTCATGACACCCGCAAAGGTTGCGTTTCCTCTCGGGGAAGACGAAGCTGGACCACGAAAGGAGCCAGAATAGCTGGTACCCTCGTTGGTATCCATGGGAGGGCCGAATGCTGAGAACGACGCAGGCCGAAGGGAGTTGGGAAAGAGAGCCGCTTGGGAGGATTGGGGATCCGGCTGATGCGTGAGGCCTGAGCTCTTTGTTCGAGGAGAAAGGATAGATGGATGAGTTCCAGATTCGTAGACCGTGGCGGGAGAAGTGGAGCTGGAGGATGGGTGAGATGGATGCTGCCGGGTCGATGAAGCTGTCGAGTTGGAAGAAGCGTAACAGGAACTGGTTGAAGAGGATTGAGAAGATATCAATCCGGTAGGCGAGGCTGCAGATTCAGAATTGGGGCTGCTGCGAAGCATGATTTGTCGTTACAAGCCGACTCGATGAATTGTAGGAAGCAAGCCGACCTCAACGCGGATGGTCGTTGCTGCCCAGACTCAATGGAATCGTTCTGTAGAGGTGATTTTGGGACCAAGAGAGCCAAGAATAGGTGCGAAAAGGCACACTGGGTTGCATTGGCACGACGGACGTGTCCAACCTAAGGTGTCGTGTCAAGGTGCTGGATGTTGGAAGGTGGTCGAGAACAAGACCTGAGAAGCCCGACGTATCTGCAAGCAAAGGCTTTGATGCCTCCGGAATTCGCGTCACGATCACAGAGAGAGACAATCTTCAGCTCGTGCCGTATAGTATGCCTCAACCTAAGCCTTGCGAGGTACGACCCAGATGGACTTGTTGGTTGTGGGTGTGGTGGACGTTGACAGGCGAAGGGTGAGACAGACGAGATGGATACTCTTTGGCGACGATGCTCCGGGAAAAGGGAAAAAAAGAAAAAAGAGAGCAAAGTAGAGTGTGCGTGTGTTGTTACTGTATACAGAGAGTAATAAGAGTGCCTGGGCTGAGTTTTTGGTTGGCGTCCGTGCTTTAATAATTCCATCGTCAGTAGATGATTACAAAAGTCTGAATTGACACTTGATGACTTCACTTCAACTTGGCAGAATTTCCTCAGAACGTGCCCTCCAAAATGTTGCTTGTTTTTTTATGGATTTATTTACCGGTACACCCTCCCTACCGATGCAACTTGGTTTTCCTCTGTACCAACGACTCTTGCTTGGCTTGGCTTGGCTTGGCTTGCCAAAAGCTTGCCACGACTCAAATCAGATGGCATCTGCAGTTGCTTTTGCCTTCACCAGCTTCCAGAATTGGCTATAAAATGAAGAGGCTGGATAGATTTTCCCCCCGACACTGACAAGAGGAGGAGAGGGAGGAGCCAATTTCGGCTGAGCCGAACCTTGCATGATGGACAAGACTTTCACAGCTGTGTCAATCGCACCCATCACAGCGAAGTCGGATCGGAGAGTCCGCTTGCCATCGACGATTGCTGTGCGTTGAAATCAAACTTTGCATCGGCCAACACCGTCCGGACGCTATCCATGCGAAATTCTCCAGGCTTGTGATCGCCTTCTCACCAGGCTCATCATCGTCGTTAACACGTATCGCTGCACGGCTCTGCGGATCCCAGAGAAGCGCGGTGTTCGGAAATTGCATCGATTTGTAGTGTACAATGTGTGGGAATGCAAGAAGTGCTGCTGTGATGGAAGATAGGGACGTGAGATGAGCCGCAGCGACGAATGTCAAAATAAATAAAAAAGGGGGATCATGGAGAACCAAATGGAAGGATCGAATGCGAAGAAGTATAGTCCATGAGTGGTCTCTCGACCAGTTCCGAGAAATCGCCGTCCCAGATCATCGAGGCACGCTGACCGGTCCGTTCCATCTGGATGGATCGACCCAACCAGTGGACTGTGAGGACCTGTAGGATTGCCTTGCGGCGTTGTTCGGCCTGGCAGGGACCGAGGGAACATCAGAGCTGCGATCACTCCCATTAGGAGTGGTCGGCTTATAGACGTTGTAAGCAGGAGCACCGTTGGCCATTGGACCCGGTGCCATCGGGCCGGACATCACGGGACCTGCCTGTCGGGAGTTGAAGTACTGCTGTTGCTGCTGTTGCTGTTGCAATTGCTGTTGCTGCAGCCGTCGTTGCTGCCTCTTGGATGGCCGGGTGCTTCGTCCGCAGCAACACCTCCTTACCAAAGCCCAGCATATCAGTAGAACAATGATGCCCACAACGATGGTAACCGGGATCGAGATTCGGAGGTTGTCGGTGTACCAGTTGCGGAAAGTCGCTTGCCACGATCCGGATTTGCATTCACCACCCTCGCATCGACCACCATATCCACAACTGGTACCGTCGATAAAGGTCTGCTGCAAGATCAGGCACTGGCTAGCCGAGTTGGGGCTCTGGCATGTGAGCTGGCACGAGTTGGAGGCAGAAGCCGAGCAGGCCGAGTTGAACGACATCGACGTAGTGGACGCTTGCTTGCACTGCAGATCTCTCGAAGTACAGAACCCGTTGGCACACGTCAGTCCACTGCCGCAAGATGAGCCGTCGTCCTTCTTGATGTCGGCAGGACAATCAGCAGATGTGCCGTTGCAGTACTCTGTGGTGTCGCAACGTGCGTCAACCGATGGCCGGCAGACCTGAGAGGTAGGCGCATAGCTGCACGAACTTGTGCAGCAGGCGCTGGAAGCAGGGTCGCACGTGGCTCCCGATGCAAGCTTGCATTGAGAGGTGCAGCACTGCGATCCGTTGGGTCCAGCATCACACTCCTCGCCTGGCTCCAGAATACCGTTGCCGCACTGCTGTGTGCTCAGCGTCGACCTGGATCCTGGCGTGGCAATGCACGAGGTGTTGAGCCCTTGTCCTAGCAGAGAGCAGATGTTGCCGATGGAGCACTGACTGAAGTTCTGGATATTGGAGCGCGAAGAAGGGTTCATGATGTAGTTGGCGTTGGCGTTGCACGTCGATGTCGACAGAGGGCAACAGGGCGCTCCGCCGTTCTGGACGGCGTAGTTGGAGTTGCTTGTACATCCGGTGGTGCAGTCGTGGATCGCTCCAAAGTTGTGACCCATCTCGTGCGCGATCACCTGCCACTGTTGCGTTGTGATGGAACTGACACCTGTTCCGCTGACGATCTGGTCACCGTTACCGGATGAACCAGTCATGCACAGCGTTCCCAACCATGCGACGCCGATCTCGCTGCCCGAGTTGCACGCTGTCATGAGGTGCCACAGCCCAACGCCATTGCCGGGCTGTTGGGCTCGCCATTGAGAGAACTCGCTGAGACGCGTGTCGATGGTGTCCGAACCACAGGCGGTGTTCCAGGTGGCATCCTGCTGTGTGGTGGATGGGCAAGTTCCGTTGCGCACGTCGAGCTCGACGACTCCGATCGAAATGTTGAAGGTGGATCGGTAGAGGTTCGAGACCGAGTTCATGTTGTTCAAGATCGCCGTTCGGGCACTGTCTTGCCCGCCCGATCGCTGTGTATAGCCACAGTCGGAAGCGATGCCGGCATATACGACCCTCGCGCTGTTCGGACAGCCTACAGTTGAGCCGATGACGTCCTCATAGCTGTTAGTCTGATTGCCTCCGTTCCCGATGTCGTTACCGGTCGCCTGTCGCTTTCGGAAAGTAGGTTCGAGGTAGTCGTCGAAATCGTCGTGGTAGATGTAGCCGTCTGGGAGCACTTGAGGAAGCTCGATCAGATCATCGTCGGATCGCTTGACGAAGAGACCATTCCAGCTTGTAAAAAGATCGCGTCGAATGAAGCGGGCGGGCGCAGGCATCTTGAAGAACGAGTAGACGGAATAGCTCGACTCGTCGTTGTTGTCTTGACTCAAGACGAGGTGGTTGTGGCTGTTGAAGTCGAGCTGGTCCGAGGTACAGCCCATGGCTACGGTGCTGAGATTGGCCTGAACGCCTTGACCCTCCTCCGAGAGTTCTCGTTCTGTCATGATGTCCGAGTCTCGATGAAGGATAAGCGATCCGCTCTCCAGGTGTCGGGCCTCAAGCGAAGGATCTCGTTCTTGTCTCTTGGAAAGATAGCTCTGGGCAGTGTGGATGTGATGAACGTTGCCAAACCAATCGAAACTGCCTTCAAATTCAGGCGTTCCAGAGACGGAACCATCATCGTGAAGGAGGATGGAAGCTCGACCGACGACGCCAAAGTCCCGATCTTGGTAGATGTCTCGCTTGACACCGACTTGATCTTCATCAAAACGACGTTTCGTGTGGGTGGGATGAACGACGACGCCATGAAACGCAGCGACATCGCCAGGATAGAGCACCTCGGTGGAAGCGACGTAGCTTTCGCCGGTAGTTTCATTGAGACCATAGTATTTGACCCTGGTGCCATGAGGATGCAAAAGATCTTGATTGGGTTGAAGGTGCAGATAGAAATCTTGCTGGAAAGCGCGGAAGCTGAGACGCAATGGTTCTGGAACAGGATGAGATGTTTGCGGCCAAGATGAGCGTCGGTCGTCGGCACTGCGACGAGAGAGAGGCTTGTCAATCGAGATCTGACTGGCTCGAGCTATGCGCTTTAAGGGACCGCTCTGTGTGCTGCGAGCTTCGGCGCAAGAGGTGGCTATCCCTGCCAAAAGCAGCGATATGAGAAAGCTGACGAACTTGATGGGCACCATCTTGAAGCGTCTGGCTTTATGAAAAGGTCGGTATCAGATGGTGTGACCTTGGAATGGCCTTCTTGAGTGCGTGTCGACGAGGGATCAAGACCTAGCAAAAGGTAGGTAGAGATTACGAACTGAAGAGGAAATCCAGCGGGGTTGAAAGGAGGAGCTCTAAGGTCGAAGGCCCGTCTACGAAACAAGAGGGAGGAACAAGAAGGAGCCAGCCAGCGAGGTTGCCGAACTGTTTTTCGGAATCGCAAATGGACTAGCCTTATAGCATCACCGGACAAATTCGTGCAAAGATATAGTCGGTTGAGCCGAATCTTCTAGGAGCACGAGGGTCGCCAGGAGCGGTGTGATTCCAAAAGCAAGCAGAGCGAAGCGAGGAAGGGGCGAAACCGCGCAACGAGTTCGTGAGCTTGGATTCTATAAGAAGGCCACAAGGTCCGCGGATTTTGACTGTGCTGTGTTGTCGGTCGAGGAATGACAAAATTGGAACGAGAGATGGAAGCGGAAGCGGCCAGGCGAGAGCAGAAGCAACAGCGAAGATGTAGACGCAAGGCGGGGGCGGAAGAAGAAGAAGAAGAAGATGGAGAAGGGATGGTGATGACGATACAAGGAGGAATGACGACGCGGTACTGCCCTTGCCAAGGAGACGAGACGGCAAATGACCTCCTTGTGGTTCAAGTCTTGGCAAAAGAGGTGGTGGAACAAAGCGAATCTGGAGAGAGGCCCTTGAATTTGTTAAACTCGATTCAACAAAGCGGGACCCTTTTGCTCTGAGCTCGGGATAGGTTCAAAAAATGCGGATCACCAAGTCTAAGGTGGGGAGATGGAGGGAGGTTGAGAGGATGATGGTAAGCCACAGCGACTGGAGAAGGCTGTGCTTGCGATTGAAGGGTCGAAGCTTCCCGACTTCGATTCGAAAGATGGCGGAGCGGAGCAATGATGGTGTGAACAAGAAAACAGAAAAGTGAATTCAGGGTACACAGTTCGTATGGTAATCCATTTCAGTGTGTGGTTCAAGACTGAATCGAAAGCTCGCCTGAGCGCTTTGCGATGGCGATAGATGGCTAGCAAGAGGACAAGACGGGAGCACCACACAGCTGAACTGTGCAAGGAACAAGAAACAACACAGAAACAGCAGCGACGATCTTCGAACCCTGGACGGATTTTCGATGGTGTTTGACCAGAGGTATACGGTAGTACAGACACCGAGCCAGGTAAATATGCTCAAACACCGTCTATTTTTACTGAAATCGGTGCAGATCTGATTGTAGCCAAGCTAAACCAGCCGTGTAACTTCTTCTTGTTTCCTCTCCTCCGTGCTCTAGCTGTGCTCGCCTCTTCTTCACTACTGGATGCGGCGCAGCAGCTCTTTCATCTCCTTCGATGCCATGTACAGCCAGGGCCTTCAGGGAGAAGAAGCGACAAGTCACGGTGACAAAACGGAAATGTTCTGGAATTGAGCCAAGCAAGATTGGAGCGCAACATCCGGAACCATTTTTCACACAGCGACGCGGGGAGAAGGGGAGAGGGCGTGGGACGGGCAGAATAGCAGAGAGGCTAGGACACGAGATCAAGTTCAGAATTCAACTTTGGTTCATCGACCGGACCAGGAGCGGGAAGAGAGACACATGGATGATTCTGCGCGCCACTACTGTATTTACAGTTACCGTGCACAGATTTGTTTCCAAGTCAAAACACTCAACTCCGTACTCCAACAGTCGTAACCTCCGGGTCTACGGGCTCGAACGTAAGGATGGATTCATTATTTACTGTGCCACATAAAGAAGGAAAGAGGCAGAGTCATGGCTGTGTCTGCGAGAGTGACTGACAGAGAGATAAAAGAGAAAAAAGGAGGGAGAGAGGGAAGGAGAGCGCGCGCCTGCGTTGCCAGTGTTGAGTCACGATTTACCCAACCAAATTGTCTTGGCAAAAAAGACAGAAATCGAATGGCCTTTGCTGACTGCCAAGTCTTTTTGTTCGATGGCACACAGGCCGTCATACACACTCGACACTGCTTACAAAGTCTGGATGTGACACAGATGGAGAAGTGAAGTGGTGAAGGAAGAGAGATCACAGAAGCCGGGACTGGCGAGAGGATGTCGACAGTGTTTCACCAATCTTTGTTGATGGTGAACAGCAAAAGTGAAGCCTACACTACCACTACGTGTGCTGCGCACCGTCTTTTGGTATCGAGACGACGAATGTAGCTGTATCCTTAACCCATTATTCGCTTGAGAAAGGGTTGAACAAGTAGGAAGGGAAATGTCTCAAGATCCATATGCTCCAAGAACAGACCTGTGTTGACACTCCTCGTCTTTCGGCCCACCCATCTTTGGCCCGTTCGGTCGCCTGGTCGAAGCCGTCAAGCATTTCTGACGATCTTAGATTCAATGCAGGGCGACAGTCGCACGTCTTCGTTGGCATCGCTCGAGGTTCGTTGTTGGAGCACTCCATCAAGGGATCGAACCACCACCTACCTGAGCCGCTATGAATTGAAGCATCTGATGGACATCGAGTCAAGCCGAACCTCCCGGCAGAGGACCGGCATCGCCAAAAGACAGAAAGAAAAGGCAACTCGTCCAGTCCATTCATTTTGCCTTCTTCGCTCAACTGATGCCCTCGCGAACCGAACAAGTTGCGGCAACTTCTACAAAACAACAACTAGCCCTGTCGTCACCCTCGGAAACCATAGTTGCGCCTTGAGCCTGGTACCTTTGATGAATCTCTTGGACACCATTCTCGTGTGGCTTGGCATTTCAGAACCGCCGGCACGCACCACCGTCGTCCGTCGCCACTTCGTTGAGTGTGATGCTGCGCTACAAACACGCCGCGACAATTCAGAATCATGCCTCGAATCTTCACCGCGCTATTCATCCTCATTGCACTGGAGCATTCACGGTCTAGCTGTCGAATCTGAGTTGAACGTGTGCGGTCCTCTTATTGCTGGGTCTTGCTGTTATCAACGAAGATGATGGAGGCAGCGCTTGAGGCGGGTCGATTCTCTCGTGCTTGCCGTGATCACCGTGACCGGATGCAAGCAAGCGTACCTAATAATGATCATATATGCCAAAGGTTAGGATTCTGCGAGGCAACATCGACCGCTTCGACATCGTTCCAGACGGAGTGCTCTAGCATCCAAATCAAGCCCTTCCGTTATCTCGAACCTTGCTCTGCGCCCTGAGCCAGGCTCCGTGTCACAATGACATCGCAGACAGTCCAAAAAGTCACACACCACCACTTTTCATGAGACGATGCTGCACTCCAACTGACATCCACACTATCCGCAAGTTGCCGGCTCAAGGATGAAAAGGACAAAATAGAGGAGGATAGCTGTTCTGGAACAAGTTCATCGCCTCAGCAGCAGAGGTACGTTGCAGACACACAAACGAGAAGACATCTTTACTGAGTAAAAAAAGGGTACGAAGTTACCATGGGCTGGGCATCAACCAGAGGCATAGGCTGCCGCAACAGAAGGGCATATCGGGAAGTGCTAGTAGTACAGAGAACAAAGCCAGGGCCAAGAGACGGAAGAGATGTGTAGTGTAGATGAAAGTGGGATGCGATGGCGGTGCGAGAACCGTTTAGGCACCGAAACCGTAAAGGGTTCGGCCCTGTCGCTTGAGAGCGTAGACAACATCGAGGGAGGTGACGGTCTTTCGCTTGGCGTGCTCAGTGTAGGTGACAGAGTCACGGATAACGGACTCGAGGAAGAGCTTGAGAACACCTCGGGTCTCGTCGTAGATAAGACCGGAAATTCGCTTGACACCACCTCGTCGTGCGAGACGTCGGATAGCGGGCTTAGTGATACCTTGGATGTTGTCTCGCAAGATCTGAGGAATACAGGAACAAAGACAGATGCAATGATGATCAGCGCGATGTTTGCAGCGAAGGTGAGATATGAAAGGCACGATGCCTGCGCCAAGCATGACGATGGCGAGACTGTGTTAGAGATCAAGGTACTTACCTTTCGGTGTCGCTTGGCACCACCCTTTCCGAGACCCTTGCCACCTTTTCCTCGTCCAGACATGTTGATAGAGTGTTGTGTTGAGAGGGGGGTTGAAGATAGAGAGAAGTGTTGTTAGAGATGAAAGACTCTTGAAGAGATAATGGATGATGAGAAGAGGAAAGGGAAAATACGCGCAGCAAAGGAGGGGTATTTGTATCAAAGTCGGATTCTTGGCCCAGAGGGGACGATCGGCTGTCAAATGACAAAGAGCTAGCTGGTCCTGCTCCTGCTCCTGCTCCTGCTGATTCGGTGTGTTGTCTGGGTGCGTCTGTGTTTGTGTAAGGCTGAGCTACCGGAGACCCTAAAGCAGGCCTCTCTTCTCTAACCATGCCCGAAGGTCTGATCCCACAGTAAGCACTCAACAAGAGAAATCCGTGCCGAGAACCAGATGCGCACCCAACTCGTGTCTTCCGCGAACTGCACCCCCAGAATCCGCTTATCGAGAGCGCCTTCGACGGTGCTCAGCCATGCCACAGCGTAAGAAGACGCTGTCGCTCTAGCTCGTTGAAATCAAACGGCGTGCGGGCCTTGAATTGAGAACCAGCAGAACACGGAGAAAGGAGTCAGACCCTGCAAACTGAAAAACACAGAACAGAGTGCCACTTCGCGACAACACTACGGCCCGGCATACTACACAAAACGGAAACAGACCATTCATGCATTTCTGTAAGAACACAACTACATGGATACGAACCATTACAAAATCGGACCACACACAATGAAAGGACCGATAGTGGTACGGAGTTGATGAACGGCGAGTTAGGAGAGGCACCACGAAGATTGGGAAGGGGAGCTGAGTACAACGAGGAAAGCACTGGAGAGATTCAGTGAGAAAAAACTCGGGGCACATATGGGAAAGGAAAAACTTCGTACCGGCGATGCAGCTAGCAGGATCATGACGTTGACGAGCAAAGGCAGAGCAAAAGAAAAATATGGTGGGAGGGGGGCGCGTTGAGGACCCCGTTCTTTGCTTGCTCAGCCGATGCCACGATGGTCCGCCAAAAACAGGTTTATGCAGGGCTGCTTGCATCTGTATCCAAAACCAGATGAGATCCTCCTAGCCCGCCGATCCTGATCCCAATACAATAATGCTTAATTAGTTCTTAAGAGCATTATTCTTTCTCGAACCTTTCGGATTACAAAATTCAACTTTTCAGTCTTAAATCGTGTCCGGACCAGCAGATACATAGTCGTGATTCACTTGTGTTTGGGACAGTCCAAAAATTACGGGCGAAGAAAAACTCCGTGCGCTTCTCCTTTCGACTGCGCAACTAGCACCCTTGTTAGGCCAGACACCACACGGCGCAAGGTACTCAAAGTGCTGTTTCACCTGAGAACGCAACTCCCAACTTTCGTCCATTCAGACAGTGCCCGATTAGACTGAAAGATGAATACCGTTATAGCTTCCTGGTATCTGAGACGAGCGAAGCGAAACTAGTCCATTGAACGAGAGGTGGAAGAGGCAAAGATGAGGAGGGGAAAGGGAGCAGTAGGGGCGAAAGAGGGCGGCGAAAGCCACGCGACAGAACAGTGGAGAAAAGTCGCGCCCCTTATTCCGTGCAAAGAACACGAGAACGAACAAAGCGAAAAGGGAAGCAAGTCAGGGAAAAATTCCGTGCTACCGAGACCGTAACTTCGTGAGATGGAGGCGAGTTGAAGCACGCGCCAGGTGGACTCCCTAATTGCCTACGTCAATCATGCACCGGACACTTTGTTCACTTCCTCCGCTCTGCTTTTACAATGCAGCATTCTCGGAAGCATAACTGTTGCAACGTGGTGCGGAAGACATTGTATTGGTTCACCTTGGATCTTGGCAAGGATCAAAACTCCGAAATAGACCTCAGCTTGGAGCTTTGTTTTGCGAACAAGTCATGACGATCCAGGGTCAAAGAGAGAGCACGAAGCTGGATGTGAGGCCCGTCGTTTTTTTTTACTCGGTCCTGTCAACTTGAGCCCCACTCGCACCCTTCCTGCAGCACCGTCGTATTCTACCCGACTTTACACTTTCCAGAGGGCAGAGCGAAAGCTTCTCGGATGCTTGTTTTCAAACTCATTCACGATCAACGGCGTTTTCTGAAGCCCTGACTCCCTCAGCTCTGGTAGTTGCTTGTGCATCTCTCTGCATTCTTGGCCCCAAGTTCCACGCCGGGCTGAGCGAGACTTTGAATTTCACGGGCTTGGTTCGCTACGCACGCCTTCGAGCATCCTACACGGCGCAGTCGCCCTGCTTGATTCGAATCAAATATAAGCTTTCCTCTCTACAGCCTTGTTCAAGACTTTCCTTCCCCTCATCATCACTCTCATTCACCTCTTTGCTATCTTTGCACCTTTGTACTTTTCGTACTCCATCTTCACTCTATCAAAATGGCTCGAACAAAGCAGACTGCCCGAAAGTCCACCGGTGGTAAGGTAAGTAACTCATGGTGCTCATCACCACCTCTGACTCAGCTCGTAGGTTGGCGATCGTATACTCATCGTATCTACACTTCTTCGTTGCTCTTGTTCATTCCAATAGGCTCCCCGAAAGCAGCTCGCCACCAAGGCTGCCCGAAAGTCCGCCCCTTCCGCTGGTGGTGTTAAGAAGCCTCACCGATACCGACCCGGTACCGTCGCTCTCCGAGAAATTCGACGATACCAGAAGTCGACTGAGCTCCTCATCCGAAAGCTCCCCTTCCAGCGACTTGTTCGAGAAATCGCCCAGGACTTCAAGACCGACCTGCGATTCCAATCTTCCGCCGTCATGGCCCTCCAGGAGTCCGCTGAGGCTTACCTTGTCTCCCTCTTCGAGGACACCAACTTGGCTGCCATCCACGCCAAGCGAGTCACCATCCAGCCCAAGGACATCGCTCTCGCTCGACGACTCCGTGGTGAGCGAACCTAAGCTGCTACATCTTGCAGCATAGATTTGCTTCTCGCTCCTCATCCTCATCCTCACATTGTTTTGATCGCCGATTGCGCTCATGTTGCTGGTAGCTAGCCCTGGTTCTCTTTTCCCTCCCCTTTTTTTTGTCGTGGTCTTCCCCTTCTCATTGTACTTCTAGTCGACCTTGGTTCCGATAGTCTCAATCCTATTTGGTCAACCACATATGTTGCTTTATGCTTGATACTTCGTCGTCATGAAAGACAGTGTGTGTGTGGTAGCCATGTCGGATGCACGCGAAGATCTCACCCCATTCGTTGGGTACACCTAGGTGATCTTCCCAGATCGAATATCGGGAAATCGGGAGAGCATGATCTCGGGAAAAAGGCGATCGGGCCCATATTGACCAAAAGTTACCGGATTCGGTCCAGAACGCGACCGGACTCCAATTCGAATTCGATGGGAAGGGAGGGCACTTGAACGCACCAATTCACGTTGTTACAATTCAACAGCTGTTAGACATTTTGGCTCGCTGTGACTGTGAAGAGCAGGGGACTCTTTATTCGGCTTTTTGAATTGCTCTCTGTATTTCCGGCAAGGCGGAATCGCCCTCCATCTGGGCTCGGCTTTCACAAGGATTGGAACCCGGTCGATTTTGGCAAGCAACAGGGGGCCCAAGGCAAGGCTACGGTTGACCAGCGAATTCTCCGCTTGACTTCGCTGCTGGTCGCCTCACCTTCTTACAGCGCAAGAAAGAGACGATGGGCCTGAGCCTCACTCAGCCTACGTAAACCGGACATATATACCGTACACTGCAGCTGCCTTCCCCGCACTCGCTTCTTCTCAACCCCTTACCTTCAACGAACGTTCTTTTCGATATCTTTCATCATCATAAGCTCGTCTTCGCAAATCACCGAATCTTGCAAATCCACTCACGCAAACATGTCTGTCATTGAACAACGACACGGAAAGAAGAACATCCTCGCGGAACATGACGATGATGGTAAGTGCTGTCCGGTCTCTACTGCTCGCCTCGTGTCGGGTGTGCACCGGTGTTGTATGCGTTTTGTCGAACGACGGCTGACAAGAAGAACCTTTTCCTCCCTTGTTCTCATTCTGTCGCATCCCTAATAGTTGTGATCGTCTCCGCTCTCCGAACACCGATCACCAAGGCCAGGAAGGGTGGCCTCGCACAGTGTGCTCCTGAAGAGATGCTCGGTGCCGTCATCAAGGGAGTTCTGGCCGAATCCAAGATTGACCCCAAATTGATCGAAGACGTCGCCGTCGGCACAGTCCTCGCTCCCGGTGGTGGCTCCACACAGGCCCGAATGGGCGCTCTCTGGGCAGGCATCCCCAACACGGCTGGATGCAACTCGCTCAACCGACAATGCTCTTCCGGTCTCGCTGCCGTCAACCAAATCGCCAACGAAATCGCTCTCGGCCAAATCAGCGTCGGTGTAGGCGCTGGTGTTGAGTCGATGACCCTCAACTACGGTGCCGGTGTTATGCCCGCCAAGATGTCCGACGCTGTGATGGAGAATGAGGAGGCTGCTGACTGTCTCATGCCTATGGGTATCACCTCGGAGAACGTTGCCAAGAAGTACAACGTCAACCGACAGAAGCAGGACGCTTTCGCCGCTGAATCGTTCGCCAAAGCCGCTGCTGCCCAGAAGGCTGGCAAGTTCAAGAGCGAGATTGTCACCGTCAAGTACACTGACGACGACGGCAACGAGCGAACCGTCGACGCTGACGATGGTATCCGTGAGGGTGTCACCGCCGAGTCCCTCTCCAAGCTCAAGCCCGCCTTTGCCAAGGACGGTTTCACTCATGCTGGTAATGCTTCGCAGGTCAGTGACGGTGCTGCCGCTGTCATCCTGGCCCGAAGAAGCGTTGCCAAGAAGCACGGTCTTCCCATCATCGGCAAGTTCGTCCAGTGCGCCGTGGTCGGTGTTCCACCCAACATCATGGGTGTCGGTCCCGCATACGCCATTCCCAAAGTTTTGGAGATCACCGGTCTCTCCAAGGAAGATATCGACATCTACGAGATCAACGAGGCTTTCGCTTCGCAGGCTCTCTTCTCCGTGGAGCATGTCGGAATTGACAAGAAGAAAGTCAACCCCGTAGGTGGTGCTATCGCTATGGGACACCCTCTCGGTGCTACCGGTGCTCGACAGATCGCCACGGCACTCGCAGAAGCTAAGCGACAGGGTGGCAAGAAGATCATTGTCACCTCTATGTGTGTTGGTACCGGTATGGGTTGCGCCTCGGTCATCGTTTCAGCTTAAAGCATCTGAGAATCCTCATAGGCCCTGCTCGAGAAAAGCGCTGCAATGCACGCCTTCATCTCCCATTGTAACATAGAATCGATCTACCATCATAGTAACGAATCGGATGCACACGAATTCAAGAGCGGAAACTCCGGTCTGCCAACTTCAAGTCGCATTGCACTTGTTTGGCTTTGAATGCGAGATGTGCGAGATGTGCCCCCCCCCCCCCCCTTTTCCCATCCTCTGCTTCTCCTCTGGGCCTAAGTGCAGAAAGGATGTTGCCGCAGAGCGAGACTCGGTGGGAAAACAACCAGAGATACGAAAAGGGATCCGAGGTGTTTGCTGATCTCACGAAATCCAAGTTGAAAGATTTTCGGGTTGGTGTTAGATCGAACGATTGAGGCTGAGTCGAGGATGAGAGGTCTCGCTTGGCTTGCTTTGAGCCTGCTTCCTTGCTTGGATATTCTCAACTCCTCCTCAAACGCGTTGCCGCTGTGTACCTTTCGCGGCTATCGTTCCATTCTATCCCATCGACAGGTCAAGAGCATCTTAGCGATACTGGAAAAGTGACAATTGGGAAACGTGATTGACCCCTAAACTCACTAAATTCGTGGTTCGCTAGAGAGAAGGCGTCGCGATGGAACAAGGCACCGATGATGACTATGAAATGGATCGTTCCGAAACGGCCACTCAAGCCCAATTTTTAGAAGACACGATGGAAGACGCACGAAGCGATACGATGGCAGTGCTGGAACCTAGCGATATCCTGCCAGCAAACGATCGCATAGACGATGACGTTGACGTGGAGTTTCAGGATGAGCAGGTCATTGACATCGAAAACGCAACAGGTCTCCCTCAGACTCGACCGTTGCTGTCCACGGCTCCAGGAGCTTCGGAAATGTCGGTTCTTGCAGCCCACGATGATCGAATCTACGAGACAGCGACGCCCGGCGTAGCGGTCTCGGCGGAGCCTTCTGTGACCTTTGCAGTGGCGAGCGCTGGAGCAGAAACACATCGAGGAATTCACGGTGAAATTGTCGTTGTCACCGAGAGTATGACTGATCACAACACCCAGTCGAATGTAAAAGAGGGAAACGACGCTCTCTCGACAGGCCAGACCGAGGCCTTGGTTCTGGAAGCTCAAGAGGAAGACGAACTTCGCGAGGACGAAGACGAAGCTGAAGTTGTCGCAGACACGAACAATCATTCCGAATCAGCAGAAGAGGGAGACATTCGCGAATCCAATGAAGCGGAAGCGGAAGAGGTTGGATACGAGGAAGAAGGGGACGAGGAACACGCGGTCGAGGATCAGTATGAACCAACAGCTGTCCGCCTGTCCTTCAACGGGCAAGATTTTGTGATCTGGCCAGCGTCCGAGATTCCCTCCTATCTTCGGTCGAAAGGCAACACAGCAGCAGGAGAAGCACCACAAACGTCCATGCGTGATGCCCAAGACCGTATCGCGGATGTCGAAGAAGTGGAAGCGCCCTCTCTGCGCATCTCTCAAGCCATAATATGGCAGCCGCTCGACAATCTATTCGCGAGTCTCCGAGAGAGGCCAGCCCTAGGAGAATTCTTGGAAGAATCGAGCGAACTCGTCCTCACCTTTCCTGACCTTGGATTGGAGGTGCCAGAAGATAATATCTATTGCCGCGATATCACCCTCGATGATCTGCTGCAATTGCATCACGGTCTCGGATACTCGTTCAGCCTCCATATTGCTGTGGCGGAACGTTCGAGGTTCATCACCAAGTACAATGATCTTGCTCAGCGCGTCGCCAAAATCCTGGGAAGCCAATTGGAGTATAGCGAGGATGAGCTCGACGCAGGCACAGATCAACTTGAGACTTCGCAAAATGCGGCACAACCGAAGAAGGAACCAGATGCGTCGGATCAAGTGACTGCATCCGCGCCATCTCCTACTCACGAGAATCCTGAAGAGGCATCGGATGGAACCGATGGAACCGCAAAACAGCGGTTAGCACGATCGGGCGAGCCGCCCGCAAATGTGTCCGGGCATGTAGTGATGTCGGAGCAGGTTCAGTCAGATTTGATCAAAGATCCTGAAGCATCACAAAGTGGCCGTACAAGCGTGCAACAAGGAGCTGGCGATCAAACGGCGGATTCTGGCACAAGCCAGAAGAAGCATGTTGGTGACCTCTTGGGAGAGAGTGTCCCAAGCTCGGAGTTGAATAGACACGAGGAAGATGGAGGGGAAGAATTTGAAGCACAAGGTCAGGTTCAGGATGTCTCACAGACGAAGCCAGAACATGACGATGAAGAGAGCAGCGGCGACGGCGACAATGGTCAGGCTGAAGAGAATGAGCTCAGCGAAAAGGACGAGGTTGGAGTCGAGCACCATCAAGAGGAAGACCTCGTTGCACAACAGGTTGACGGACAGGAAGAGGAGGAGGACGCGGAGGAGGAAGAGGCAGACGAGGTAGACGAGGCAGAGGAAGAAGGTGAGAAAGCCCTTCCAGAAGAAGATGCAGAGGCTGTTGAATTCGAGTTGGAAGGGCAAAACTTTGAAGGTGCCGAGTCCGACGATCACGCCAATGCAGAGCACGCTTTGTTGACCGCCCGTGAGGATCAAGAGTATGAAGACGGTGGGGAAGAAGAGGATGCAGGAGAAGAAGACGAGCTTGAAGAAGAGGAAGCAGAAAATGAACAGCAGCAAGAGGATACACTTGGGTACGGTGAAGCTGCGGGTGGAGAAGACATTTACGAGGAAAGCTACGTTGAGGAGGTCTGGAGCGAGAACGATGCGACAGAGCAAGGTCAGAACGTCGCGCAGGACGTCGATCCGCCTGTTGAGCTTGGCAACGGAGCTGTTGAAGCCAGCAAGAACGGAGCCGAAACATCTCACCAGAATGCAGGCGACATCGCAGACGATGAAGAGGAGCAAATTGTGGAGTATGTCGAGGAAGGCGAGGAAAGGGTTCATACAGCAAATGGAAGCGATCGCCCTCATGGGCCGCTAGCTGGCAAGGTGATGAATTCAGAAGTGGAAGTAGATCCGACTCGAAAGCGAACGTTGGATGATGAAGAGGATCCTTCAACGTACGTCACTCTGGAAGAAGCTGAAAACAAGAGGATCAGGATGGACTAGACGTCACACATGATTGAAGCAGTTGTGGCGCAACTCGCGGGTTGTTACAAATTGCTGCCTCCGAACACTGCCGGTGTCCTCGTCAAGTGAGGAGGGCTACGCACTTGCTTCGCCACTCCTTCCCTTTAAAAACTTTCCGGGCCATAATTGGCAGACCATGATACCCTACTCAGCAACTTGATTTTGAAGATTTTGTAAGGCACGACATCAAGACAAGCCGCCGGCAGAGGCACCCAAGCTACAGCACCAATTGCCGGCATCGTTAGAAAGCAAGCGCCATTCCCAATGCGCTCGAACATCCATAGGTGAGTCAAAAATCAAACGTGAGTTCCCCTTACTACTGACGACAACATCCCACTCGCAGTCGACGACCGTTCACTGGTCTGGAATGTGTGAGCCAGACATTCATTACTCTGTCGAGATCGCCTTGTTCTTCTCATACGGACCACGAGACTGGTTCGATTCGTTTGTCATGCGATGGTGCTGGTCCCTTTCTCAGAATTAAGGTCACTGGTTCAAAGAGATGTGTTTGGTCAGAGTGGTATGAACGTCTGTCTCCCTCTGACCTTATACAAATCGATGTGAGCCTCGTGAAATGATGGTCCGCAAGGTCGGATTCCGGTCCTCGCTCGGTTGAGCGGAGGGGGTGTCAGCATTGCTAGCCTTGGCGAAGCACAAATCGAGAGACGGCACCTTGCTATGTGACCTCCAAAGACGGCGACAAGGTGAGAGCGGCACTCATCGAGGGCAGATCGGGTTCTAGATGGTCTCGAATCACCTTCAGACAAAGGTGGGATGGCCTCTTACAGCTTGTGTCATCGCAGAACAGCTGTTGGTCAGACATCCTTGGACTGTTGTGGGCTTTCACGGGCCAGGATCACCTATTTTCAGGAGCATTATTGGATTACAGGCAACACAAGGCTCTCTGCCTTTGACGCAATTCCCATCCAGCCGATTCCGGATACGAAGCCGGCGGCGAATGAGAACGAAAAGGAGAAGGGACGAGAAGGGAGAAGTTGAGGTCGGAAATGAGCAAGTTGTGGCATCCCATCCCTTCGAAAGTTGCCCTTTGCCCCGCAAAATCATGCAGCGATCCGATTTATTTCGATACGAGCAGAGCAGTGTAGTGGTCGGAAGAGACTCTACGTTGATTGTCAAGCTGACATCGCAAGATGAACCAACTGCAGTGTCACAATGATGGATGCTTTGGCGAAGCTCGGCTGAAGAAAGAGTTTGTGTGCTTCAAAAGTAGAAATTGGCAGTTGAAAGCAGTCCAGTCTAAACCTCCCATTTTATTACACACTTGGAGTGAAAGGCTTCAGCTTCGCATCGTTAACGCAGCTCATCACATTTTGATAACGTCTATGTCACGACTCGTTCTTGAAGCACTACAGTGTGAATATTGCTTTCACTGCTTCCCCCGACAATGTTTTGAGAGTGGTGCGGTGATTGGCTGTCATCGCTTCGAGAAATGGCGCGGCTCCCACTTTTTTCATTTGCCCCTTTCCGATCTTGGCCTTTCGCTGAGGGGTTATGGAAGAATCAAGAATCTGACATCTAACACTCTGACCGAGTTGATGTCAGCTGCACGGCCTCTCGTTTAAGCATTATCGTAGCTCTAAAAATTGTCAAGCGAAATTGTGAATCTCGTGCTATCGATACAAACAGGCTCTCGCGGTATTGAACTTGGAAGAACCTTTTTTTCACTTGAGCCTTGACCTCTACTCGGAGAATACAATCAAGTCATTGCGAGATTAAGCTTAGTTGCCGAAGGCTCGCTCGGCAGGACCGCTTGTCACTTACCTATGGGGGTCCTGGCTCAAACGGCATGCTGACACAGTTCGGATGATCCGATGGTGTTCGCTGGGCATCGGCGTATCCGATAATTCTCCATCGTGACGCAGAAGACATCATACAGAGTGAGTGTGCAGGCTCGCGGTAGCACAGCTTCCCATCAGCATTTCTGGTATCGGTAGCACCGTAAGAAGGTCACGATCAGACCTTGAAAACTTCATAATACTGCTATCATTGATGGGTCTAGACTCTGCCCGCAAACAGGAGCAGCCACAGCTAGTATATCAGACAAGAGCCTTTCTTGGCACTTCGAAAAGCGAGACGAAGCCTGGAATGGCGAAGTGCTAAAACTAGGGCCTTTTCCCTCCGGTTCTTGTCTATTCTTTCTCCAACCTTCTCGGGAAAATGGAGTCAGGGTCCTGCAATGTATCACAGGTTGCAACAAGCAGACCTGTGTTTCGAAAGGCACAGTCTTGGCAATGGCGACATGGATCGCTAGAAGTATGTGGTCTTCTGAAGCTCAAGCGGGACTAAAAGTTTCCAACCTGTGTAGATGTCTCGAACGAGACGAGATGCAAAACAGGGAGAGAGCCTGCTACTTTGGGGTCGTCAACGTTTGTGCGTTAAAGCATCAGCAGTGACACCTCCTCGGCAGATCTGATAACGTCCAAAGAGGCCACCTTGATCGACCAAATCAGACCGGGGCAATAAATGCAGGGCAAGTGGGATGGTCCTCTCAATCTAGGAAGAGGGATACATGCCGCGGAAAAAGACGATCCACTCACCCTAGGCACAAGCGAAGAGATGTGGCTGCATTCTGCCTTTCGGATCCGCACCGGTTTGTGTCAAGCTTCTTCTCTGGCACTTGGACATGGTCAATGCAAGATACAGTATCGGACCGAATTGCTCGCTTCCTGACGACCTCATTTTGCTCAGGCTTTCCTACAGTATGACCTTCTAGTTTCGCAGCCCAAGAGCCAGTAGTGGTAGAGTAGCCTGTTGCAAAGAACCCACGGAGAAATGCAAACACGGGCGCCGAATCCCCGGTTCAGAGCTCGTCCCAACTACGATGAAGATAAAGATGCCTCTTCCTCGAGGCTTGAGTCCTAAGCATGGCGAAAGGGGCGTGAATTGTAATCGAATGCACGCACGCTTTGTCTCTCTGGGTTTCGCTTTCACCCCTTTTTCGACTGACCATGGTGTCTCAAACGTCGCTTTCGGAACACCGTCCAAACGACCTCCACCACCGAAGACACCGTACCAAGCCTCTTTTTGGAAAAGATTGACCTTTCATTTCCGTCTCCGCTTCCCGTGCCCATTCCCATCCCCACTCTTCTTGGTACACTTTTTTTTGCTCCGCTCATGATGAAAGGGTCTTCTTCCGCCTTGGCGCAGCGGAGGAATTCTTTCTTGGTAGAGAAAATCGAGGGAGCCATCCTGCTTTCATTGACTGGGCACGGTCGCACTGCTTAGTCCAGGACTGCTTCACATTTTATTGTTCCGTTTTTGTATGGCTTACAGTATTTATTCTAGGATCTGCTACTTGACTTTCTGACATTTTGTATGTTCCTTTGAAATATCGCATAAACCCCGTCACCGGTGCATACTCTGTGTCTAGGAGATGCCGAAAATGGGTCTTGGGAGGCCTGAATACAAAAGAGTATATCGGGTTCTCTGGACCTACGCCGTCGGCTCACAAACTCACCGGTACTCGACTAATCATCTCGCACACGCACGCACGCACGCACACCCTCTAGCCGCATACGCGCTCGCCTGTCTCCTCTCCCTCGCTCTCTTGATTTTCTTCAGTCCGGTCTCGTCCTTGTCTGGTTCTTCTTCTCGGTGCCCCGTTTCAGTACTTTCCTTATGGTCCGTTCGATGGACTAGACAATGGATGGTGACTCAAACTCACACCGCCCCCCGTATCGCTTTTGTTCTAGATGTGTGATCGGATATTGCTGGCTGCCATGCAATAGTTGTACAGAGTAACAATAAAAATAATATCATAAAATGGATGCGTTTGGACGAGCTCCTTTCTGGATTTGGTTGGGTGGTTGCAGGTTGGGAGCTGACTTCTTGTTGGTCGCTTGCATCAGATTCTCGTTCGTTCGGCAAATTTGCCTTTGCTTACCTGCCTAAAGTTGACCTCCGCCTGTGCAGCATGCGCCCACTGAGAAGAGTGTCCAACAACTCTCTCCACTCTGCTGCACCTTTTGGCCTCCTTCTTCGACGTTCGACGTGACTGTTCTCATGCCTGTCTCGCTACGCCCTCGGCCTCTCTTCGCTACTTGGAACAATCTTCCGGCTTTCTTCCTCGTCATGATTCATGGTGGCAAAAGGCAGAGCAGAGAAGAGCAAGCGAGGAAACCAAGCTTGCACTTGCAGATATCTCTACCTCCCCTTATCTCCTCTTCTGTGCACTTTCCTACAAATCTCAGATAGATATCCTGGTATGCGGAAGAGGAAGCAAATTGAGCGCAAAATATTGAGTCGGCAGATCTTGTATGCTGCGCCGCTACTCTGGATGTCTAGGATTCGGTTTGACAAAATGAATGAAACCTTTTTTGCACTCGATCGACGATTTTCTTGCCGGACCCAAGTCGACCGCTCCTAGTCTCGCGCTCTCTTGCCTACTCTCTCCCTCTCTCCCCCTCTTTCTCTCGCACTCGACGACTGGTTCTGCCGCTTGACAGCCTGCCAAGCTTACCTGGTCCATGTTGGAGCTTTACCGAGCCCCGCCCCTCCCGATATTGTAGGCTCTTTCCGGGGCTATTAGATATCAAGGGTCCCCTTCCGCTCCATTTCGGCGTACTTTTTTACTTTTCCCCCCTCTCCGATCCTTCTCATCCTGCTCCCATCATCTTTCTGCCAATCAACCCGGCCGTTCTCGACCGATCCAAGGCGAAGAGGCGACTTCCACGGTGATCCTCTCTTCTTTCTTTCCATCTCGGTCACGCTCTCTCTTTCTTTCTTTCTCGGCTTCTTCACTCCTGCTACATCTAGAGAGCCGCCTTAACCAAGCCTTCACCACAATCCTGGAACGCTCGGATCTCCGTTTGCCAGCCGCGCCGCGCCGCCTCAATAAGACTTGCCGCTGGGATCCCTCCGGCCTGTCTTGGATCCTTCCTTTGAACCCGCAACTCCCCTATTGGGGCGTCGACTGCTTCATTTCTGGTTCTGTGCAGCACTTGCTTCTCTGCACCAGCCTACATTTGGGTTCCCGCGTTTCCTTCATCAGGTCTGCTCGCGCCTCATTCGATTCAGCTCGGTCCTTTTCCTCGTCTCGCCCACGCTTGGATCGGCCTCTAGCTTCTTTTGCTCGGTCCTTGTCCACCGTTCACGGTATACCTCGCTTGCATCCTGCGCAATCACGCTATAAAAAGGGACCGCTTTCGGACGCTTGCCGCCGTCGCAATAGCCCCTTTTCGGATACCTTCCATACTTCGCTTGCGAGCTAGCTCGACCGCCTCTGCCCCGACCGTATCACCGACCCAAAGCTCGGCTCCTACTTTCAGTCGCGCAGTTCCTCTGCCCCAAATTCCTCGCAGGGCACGGGGATGCTTCGACCAGGACAAACCTCCGTTCCGGCTCAGACCTTGCTTAAGTCGATCCACGACGAAGAAGCTAGCTGCTTTCCGCCCTTGTCTAGCTTCGACTATCTGCAGCACCACCACAGAGCTATCTCAGACCCATCGAGCGAGAGCTTCTTGCAGGTCAATCAGCAGGCCATCCTCGGAGGAGACGCAGACGCTACCTCCTCCTCAGCATCTTCGTCTTCATTCTTGGCTTCGATCCCGAAGACGGTCCCACCGTCATTGGGCATCACGCACACCTCCGGCTCCGACTTGTCTAGCTTCTTTGCGCCACAAGATTCCGCCTCCGTTGCCGCTTCTGCTCACTCTCGCGCCGATTCCTCGGCTAGTCATCAAGTGTCTACCTCGACACGTCAATCCGCATCGAAGGAGCAAAGAGACCCTTCTCAGATGAGCGGGAGCAACTATCAGTTTGAGACGCAGTCTCTGGGTTCGAGTATGGCACCTGCTTTCTCCTCCTCCCCAGCCGTCGGAGACCAGCCGCTTGGTTCGACTGGAGAACGGATTTCACCCGCACAGCCTCAACAAGTCTTCAGCCACGAACAACTATGGAATCGCGAAGGTCACGTTGTGGACCAAGAGGGCGATTTCGAAAGTCAAGCCAATTCTACTCCCGTCTTCCCAGCAACGTTCACCCAAAACGACAACGGCATGCCGACCCACTCTTCCACTCACCATCTGAGCCCCAATGCGGCCTTCTCTGGCCACGGTCCCAACTCCAACTACTTGCATCGAGCTTCCATATCGGGTCCTTTGATGGAATCCACTGCTCAACCTGCTCGGCATGAGCAGCCAGCCGCACCCTCTGCACCGGCACCGCCGCGGGTACATGCTCTAGCAGCTTGGGAGAACGCTTCTGGATCAGCACGACCTCACACAGCCGATGGATTGTTCGGTCACTTTGGAATCGTTCCGGGAGGATCGCATGACAATTTGGTGGATGGTTCCATCTTCGGTCAATCGAGCTCTTCCACGTCCAGACCTTACACTCCAGCGGGACCTTCGGGTTCCTTGGATCCCTACTTCTCGCACAGACGGACGTCTCTGACGGATGCCGACGGCCTCGGTGGCGGCGGAAAGATCTTTTCTTACATGCCTCCGATGGACGACGGAATGATGAGCGCGCCTTCTCACCACCATGGCATGGGGATGCCGGGCTCAGCCTATGCTGGACATTACTTCAGCGGCCTTGGAGGCTTCCACGGCAACTCGAGCAAGAAGCGACCGAGGAGACGATACGATGAGATCGAGCGACTCTATCCTTGTAGTTGGCCTGGATGCAACAAGAGTTATGGTACCCTGAATCACCTAAATGCACATGTTGCTATGCAGAAACATGGACCGAAGCGATCTCCGACCGAGTTCAAGGATATGAGGAAGGCTTGGCGAAAGCAGAAGAAAGAAGAGGAGCAAAGAAGACAGGCTCGACAATCCGCTTTGACCGAACAGGCCATCGTGCGAGGCGAGTTGACACGGCCTTCTACGACGCACTCATATGGTTCGGCTGGCGTCTCGGTTGGCACGAACGGAATGGCTTCTTCGGTACCCATCAGCGGTCCTCCGTCGCTGGGCGGTGGATTCGGAGGCGGTCCTCTTGGCCCACCGCCTGCCCTGAGTGGGCCGATGGGCATGGGTGGAGTTCACCACAACCCTCTTTCAAATCTGTCGAGATACACGATGTCTTCGGTTGCAGCGCCTCCCTCTTCGAATTCCTCCTCTGCCTCTTCCCAGCCATTCTTCTTCAACGTTCCACCTGCCTCTGCGAACGATCTGCACACACCCGGCGGTTCCGCTTCTCACCTGACCACAGCCACAAACTACCACGGCCAGGAAGGATCGTTCAAGCAGGAGTCTTCCGCCCACCATCATCATCGACCATACACGGCGGTAGGACCCGGCTTTGGCGGTACTCTTGGCAATTCCGCTGATAGCCACCGTCCGTACACAGCCGCTGGATCTGGCTTTGGCAGCAACCTCGTCAGCCACAACGATAGTAACCATCACAACATCAGCAGCATCAGCAGCAGCAACCATTTCAATAATGACAATAACAACAACAACAGCAACAACCTCGACAACTCCTCTCAATATCAGCCCACCCTAAATGCTTATCTTTCTGTCCACCGAGGCAGTGTCTAATCTCGTCCAGCCTAGGTCATCTATCTATATCCTATATTGACAATCCATTTTGTCGTCATCATAAATGCTTCTATAATCCATCAACAGAGTCACCAACAATCTTGGAATCACATATCCTGTCATTTCTCTCGGTATGAAGCGTCTTTTCGCAATCCGTGTTCTGCGATACTTTTTACCCATCCCAGCTTCTTCCCATATCTCCCTATTCGGGCCCTTCTGCTTTCAAGGGCGCCGCTGGAGAGCATGCATACCTTCTTTTTGTAATACCACGATCTCCGCTATACTCTAATGCACTACAATGTCATCGATATCCTCAACGTGATCTGCTCAGTTTGTTAAAAGCATCGGCTCGTTCGGACTCTTATTCTCAGTCACGGTCAAACGCGAGCTTGCTCTGTGATCAGAACAGGATACGATGAGAATTTGTGATTGATGGACATGCAAAGTTGAGGAGAACATGTGACGGATGCAAGAGGGAAGTGTGTCAATTTGACTAAGTCAGTGACTAGTAGAGTGTAACTACTTCTGTTTCAAATCACCCTTCTTCTCCATGACCAGGACTTTTTGGAAAGCGGTTTCGAGATCCGCTTTCAGATCTTCAAAATCTTCCAGACCTACGCTGACCCTGAGGAGGGTCGGGTCTTCGGAAGGGTCGCTCATGATTCTGTGCTCTAGGAGGGATTCTACGCCACCGAGAGAGGTGGCTGGTGTGAAGTAGGTGGTTAGGTGGGGGATGTAAGCAGCGTATTCTGGTTTGGTGGTCTTGAAAGCAAAAGTTGGAGTATGGCCACCGGGCATTTGGGTGGAGGGATCGAAGGTGAGGTCATCGGCGACACCTTCCTCCTTATCGGTTCTTGGTTGGAGCGAACTGTGATAGGTTCTGGCAACGATGTTTTTGAGGTGTTCGGGAGAGTTGGGACCGCTGAGGCCGTGTAACCAGCTGGCAAGTTGGGTGGCAGTAGCGCTCTGTTTCGTCACCCTAACAGTGAGGGTTCTGAGGGACCGAAGAAGGAGATAAGCTTCCATCGAACCCAAGTTGGCACCCAAATAGGTTCTGTCGTGCCAGAGGCTGTTCCACTCCTTCTTTTCCTGAACAGCAAGGACACCACAGAGCAAGTCCGAATGACCACCAAAGTACTTTGTGCCCGAGTGCATCACCATATCGACCCCTTGGACGAAGGGGTTTTGCAGAGGAGGTGGAGCAAAAGTGGCGTCTACGATGACTTTGGCTCCCACAGCATGAGCCTTTTGTACGTACTTCTTGAGATCCCTAGCTTCTCCGGTGGGGTTCAAAGGAGTTTCTACCCAGACCAGAAGACCGCCGTGACCGGAGGGCAGTTTAGGGTATTCGTCGTCCAGATCGATGACTTTGAGTTGTCTGCCACGTGCGTACAACTTCATCGACATGTGCACGCCGTGGTAGCCCTTACGGATAGCAATGACGGTGGGCGCGTAGTGGAGCATAGCTGCATGAGCAGCAGTCAAGCCGGAAGAGTAAGTGAGTGCGTTAGCCGACATGACTTTGGAAAGCACTTTTTCGAGACGAATGACGGTATCCTGTGAGTAGCGCGAATAGATGTGGATGGGTGGATCTTGCATATCGAGAGTGTCTTCGCCCGCCTCTCGAAGCAGCTTAGCATTGGCCGAGTCTGGATGAGGAGCTCGGAAGGTGGTCGAAAGCGAGATGGATGGTGCAACCGAGTGGTTGGGATCCAAGGTTGGGTCTGGTTGATCGGCATGAAGAGCAGCAGTAGCCAGACCAGGCGTCGGAAGGCCCATTGCGCCGTTGGATCCGTTGTTGATCACCATGCCGGACACAATCGGAGGGAAGACTGCGATATGAGGGGTAGCAGAGTAGGAAGATGTCGAGTACGAAGATGGAGGATAACGTACAGTAGTGGAAGAATTGGCAGCAGCCCAAGAAAGGTGAGTTTTGTATCTGCGAGTCACTGATTCGGCTGAGCGCACGAGAAGATCCGAGCTGCTGCTGGTGCTAACAGTGCACTTTTCGAAAAATCTAACCGTAAATCTGACCGTGCCAAACACCGGTTATCTGTCCGGAACTGGGAATTGTAGCGCGAGCGAGCCAAGGAAACGGATGAGACCAGATCATCAATAAAGCTTGAACCAGAAGAAGATCCTATGCCTCTGCTGTCAACAAGCCACCTCTGCTGCTGAGGAAAGGAACTGTGTGTGACGACTGAATTAGGACTGTGAGTGACTACGTTGCCACAATCGCGCTTACCTCTCCGGAAGTGTGACCCTCATCAAGGTCGGAACGGTATGGACAAGGCTCAGCAGTCGCTATACGAAAAGTTGACCGAGCGAGGCTTAGCTAGCTAGCTCGAATGAGCCGACGATACGTAGGTAAACGTAACGCAATACGTAACAATTGGGCTTAGACTTCAGGGAATGCCTGGAAGAGTCCGGCATCCCGGTCGGAATGTGATCACTGTCATAAAGGTTGAGTTGAGTATACGGCACGGCCTAGAAGGTCCTCGACGCTTCTCGGAGGCTTTTCAGATGGCGGCCGGGAGTCTCAGAGATACACTAGGCATGCGGGAGTGTTTGGTATGATGTTGCATGCGCGTGCTCTGCATTACGTCCAGTACAGTTGGGAACATGACTTGCAAGGTTGGGTTGGGAATAGGAGTGGGATTCCGGATAGGCGAGTCGATTCAAATTGATGGAAAGGCGGTAGCCAAGAGTTCGGCTATTCCGAAGCCCGCAATTGGCATGTAGTCGTTCGGAAGCTAGGCCGAGACCTCGTCGGAAGGCTGCAGAGCAAGGAGTGATTTGCTCCATTCAATCACTTTCGGATGCGCCATCACTTTCTCCGCGGAGAATCCAAACACCTGCAGACCTTCCAAGCTGGTGGCTCTAGACAGGGCAACATAAGCTTGGCCTTTCTCAAAAACCCGGTTGAGGTTGATCTTGCAGCAAGGCATTGTCTGTCCTTGAGACTTGTGGATCGAGATCGCCCATGCTAGAATCAATGGAACTTGGGTTCGCGAAGCCTGCACTTCTCCGTCGGGTAACTCAGTCTTCCAACTCTCCGGCTTGGCGAGATAATCTCTCGTCGCTCCGTTGGGCAGATGGAAGCGTACAAGAGGCCATTTTCGCTGCGAGACTCTGACCACCTTGTTTCGCTCCTCCTTGTCCTCCTTCTCGATCGTCTCGATGGATTGGCCATACTCGGTCTCGTCCATGAAATCGATGATCTTGCCGATCGAGCCATTGACCAGCGTCTCATCGATGTTCTTGATCAACATAACTTGCGCCCCCTTCTTGAGGAACAGATTAGGCAGCGCCATACAGCTCTGCAGGACGCGGTCTCGGCCAACCTTGTCCAGCGTTCCACCGTCAACTGCGCTGTAGCTTTGTCCTTCGGTATCCAGTGTCTTGAGTCGTTGCATGTTGGCCGAGTCCACATCCTCCCTTCGGGCAAACAGCTCTGTAGGTACAATGTCGGCGTCGTAGACTGGCTGGCGTTCCAGCGTTTTGAACGTCTCGATCGTCTTCTGAGAGAGTCGGCCGAATCGCATCTCGTTGAGCATGCTGACAAATGTGGAATCCTTCTGTCGGAAGACCTGCGTCAGGTTGACCTTGTTCTCCACCACCGAGTTCCAGCATCTGGCTTCGAAGGCAAACGTCATGCCGCCCGATACGTTTACGGGCGGTAGCTGGAAGAAATCGCCCGTGATGACCAGTTGGATACCTCCGAAAGGTTTGCCGGGCTTCTTCTTGATGACCCGTGCGATCTCCTCGAGTTTGTCGAGCAACGAGGGTTCCACCATGGAGACTTCGTCGATGATCAGTACCTGGGTTCGCAGCCAGCGGTTGGACGACTTGCGGTTCCTTTTGATCTTACTGACCAGCTGATTCACAGGTTCTTTTCCCAGCCCAATCCCTGCGAAGCTGTGCAGGGTCACACCGCCAATGTTGCAGGCTGCAATTCCTGTGGATGCAGTTACTGCCACGCTGTCGGCCTTGCCAGCATACTTTCGTTTCAAGTCCTTGATGATTTCTCTGAGCAGAACTGATTTACCTGTGCCCGCCGAACCGGTGAAGAAGACGTTTTTGCCTTGGTCGACCACCATCTGAAGCACCGTTCGCTGCTCAGTTGACAAGAAGATCTTGTTGACATCCCTGTTCGAGGCATCGGCCGCTCCTATTGCGGGCGAAGATCGTGCGCTGCTGCCAGACATGTTTGGGAGAGCTGATGCGTTGATAATGGTGGAAAGATTCGGATTGATTCGTTTCTCTTCTCGCAGTTGAGCGGCACTTTTCATCCAGGGCATGGTGGGAGCGGAGGAAGAACGAGCAGACGAGGAATTTATATTGTACTCGACCGCAGACGCTTTGCTGTAGCCTTGACTCGAGTGACTGAAGGTGGAAGCAGCGGGCGAATGTCCCGACATGTTTTGTATCCAGGCTCCGCTTCCGCTTGCTGAGCTGCTTCCGCTTCCGCTGCCGTTCTTACGGTCGAATGCAAATTGACGAGCTAGGTCCATCTCTCTAGAAGATTGTGGGTGGGCGCGGCTACTCGAGTGATTGTAAGAGCCTGTCTTGACCGAATACGAGGATGAAGCATGCTTGTTGTAGGCATTGTGCGGCGCTGGGGTGGAGGACGGTGTCGGTGCATACGATGGTGTTGGAGGATTCGGGGTGAAGTTGGATGGCTTCTGAAGGGACGACGCCGGCACAAATCCTGCTTGACCAGGAGGCGGTGCTGCCGCCGACCGCGTCGTTTCGTTCCTCACCTTCTTGTACGCTGGTTCGGCTCCATGAGCGTTCTCTTTGTCTGGGCCGGCAGCTGCGGCGGATCTTTGCCTGGCCGCTTCCGGTGGGGGTGATGGCGACCATTCGTAGAAGATCTCTTGGCTGGACTCCGGCCCCTTTACGCTGCTTATGCTTCCGTTCGGCTTGCTGTTGCTGATGTCGCGCTTGGCCGCGTTGCCCAGATCCTGCTGGTTGCCTGACCACGATCGTTTGAGCGTGCCAAGCGCTGAGCGAACCTGTGGCTGATGGCTAGACATCGATGGGCTAGTGTTGCTTCGGCCTGGGCCAGCTCGACTGGAGTACATGCCGCGAGACTCTTTCGGTTTGTTTGCTTTTTTTGCGTTTGCGATGGATGCGCTCTGAACTTGAACGTTGAAGGTCAGCGAGGTCGAAATGAGACGAAACACTCAGAACGATCGAGGTCCCACCGAAAGTTAAAAAAAAAAGCGCGATCTGCTCGTGCCGGTGTGCCACGGAGATGGCTGCGTGCGGGAGCGACGACAGCAAATTCGGCAAATCCTTAGAAAGGCCTTTCCGGTGTGATGCGGATGCGGAGTATGTGTGAATGTGTGATGTGATGAGAATGGATCCAGCCAGCGGAAGGATCGTGTGCAAACAACTTCTTCGGGTTTGCAACTACAGTAGCTTACTCCCGCCTGAATTCCAGAGATGGCGTTTCAGATTCTGAGTCGACGCGAAGGCGCGTCTTTCGGGTGTGTGTTTTTCTTTTCCCATTTTTCCCTACACCCCGACTTTTCGGACCATCTGCATCGGGCCACACTGAATCGCAGTTCGGAATCGGGCTATCTTGAAGCCATCCTCATATGACTTACCGCAGTGGACAAGCCCTCGTAGCCACTGCTTCCACCGTTCGTGTTCATACATTCCGACTAGGATAGGATGAAAGAGTGATTCATGGTCACCACAATACTCGTTTTGTCACAATCGCAATTCGCGCTTATTTTTCGGGCATCTTTTTAGGTTTAATTTTTCTGGATTTCACGTTTTTTTCATGGATATTCCACGGAGAAAAATTCTCGAACTCAGCTTTCTCTCCGGCAGCAAGAAACTATCTCGACCGTGACGAGCTGGCCGACCCTCACCTTCCGCTCTCACGACCCTTACCCTGTCTACTATATGGTCGCTGATAAGGGGGAGGCGTCATGTAGGAAGCCGCAGATCTGCTACGGATCCAAGAGCATGTTAATTCTACTCGCCCGAATACGCACATCTGTCGCTCAGCGCACCTTTTCGGTACAAAGCAGGTTGTGGGCACTCTCGCACTCGGTGCAAGATCGAGATTGGAAATTTCAAAATGACTGTCAGGATTACATAATCACACGGATTCAAAAAAGAGAGCGGTGGACGTCTCAAGGCGGAAGTGTAGTGCCAAGGACATCCACGAGATCCCCAGATGCAAGCATCGAAAGGTGATCTCCCGTTGGCAAAAAGTGTTTGACAAATAAAGTACCCCGGAGGGTACGGAAATAGATGTCAATCTATTTAGAACAGATACTACACATGATCTAAGCCCTGTAGATTGGTCGAACGGAAGGGAAAAGTAGAAGCAGGAATGCGGTCAATAAGCTGGTTGCAAGTGGTAACGAGTCGATTCGGTGTCGGCACCAGTGTCGTCCTTCGCCAAGATCCCGACGTGCACAACGCTTGAAAGCAAGAGAAGGAGCGAAAAGGGGTGCGGCGAAGAACGAAGGAGACCGACGACCGTAACGGTGAGACTTACAATAGGCCAGAAGAGTGAATTGCGAAGGTAGGGGCACGCGGGTCTCATCCATCAATATATACTCTCCCTGCCAAACGAAAATCCAGCTTCACCCAACTCAGCCTAGCCAAGAAGGCCGACAACCACACGCCGACTTCTACATCCAAGCATAATAGATCAATTTGATGTCGACTTTGAAGGGCCGTTTGCCAAAATCGGAATATCCAATCAATGAGCCGAGTCCCGAGTCGAGATTATTTAGAAACAGGAGAAGGGATTAGGGAGTATTTGGTCGTCGCCTGTATACATGAGCTGAGCTCGGTATAACCATGATTTAGACTCCGATGGTGCTAGCCGAGCGAAACCATCTCATAGCAACGTCGTCTTGATCAGTTCCTATAGGAGGAGCTCGAGAGCTTGTTTTGAGCTTGCCGTCGCTATGACCTCAATGATTGATGGTCTTTTGATGTCATCCTGACTAAAAACACCATCATCATGACCTAAGCATTGTCGGTTCCGATCTCTCCATCCTGCCTTGCCTGCCCTGCTTGCGGCTGTTGCGTCGCTTGTAGCCATCACAATGCCTGCGCAATAGCAATACCAGTAGCAGTTGCAGTATGCTCATGATAGCAGCTCTTGCAGTGACGCCGATGGTACCATCATGATCGGAACCGAGAAATGATGAGCAAATGCTGAATAAACAGCCCTGTGACACTCAGACCAAACCATTGCGACGCTTGAAACGATACCATTGAGGGTCTCCAAATGGTGCATTCATCCTTCCAAGCTGACTTGAGCGGAGTTGTAAGTGAAACCATCGCGACGACGAGCTCATCGATACACCAAATGCTGCCTATTAGACATCTGCAATTTGGCATCATCGTCAACGCACGGCAAAGCACAGCCCGCCACGCCCTCCCAATCCTATCAGTCGTTCGCAACACTCTAGGCACAGTGTATGCTAACAGCAAATTCGAAGCGCTGCGCACCTAACTCCATCTCCACCTCTACCACGAACATAGCTCACTTCGAACAACCATCCGCATCGAGCTCCAAAGATCAGTATGGCAGACACAACCACCACTCCAACACCAGCAGCATCAGCACCAGCTGCTTCAGCTGCCGATGCTGCCCATACCGCTGCTGAGCCCACCGGCGCTCGAGACATTTCCCGTGACGGGCAAAAGATCGCTGACATGGAGTACTACGATCTGCTGGGTGTGCGGGGGGATGCCTCAGACCTGGAGCTCAAGAAAGCATACCGCAAAGCTGCTATCAAGAACCACCCCGATAAGGGAGGTGACGAGGAAACATTCAAGATGATCGGCGAGGCCTATCGGGTTCTGAGCGACAACCACCTTCGTGCCGACTATGACAAGTACGGCAAGAAGAAGCCCACGGACGAAGTAGGTCTGAAGGAAGCCACTGATATGTTTGGCGCACTATTCGGCGGCGAACGCTTCATGGATCTGATTGGCGAGATCAGCCTGATCAAAGATTTCGGAAAAGCATCCGAAATCATGATGACAGACGAAGAGAGAGAAGAGCTCGAAAGCCAGATGAAAGCGGAGCACAAGAAAGCGAATGGAGACGCCTCCGTCGAAGCGGCTGCTACCAGTGCAGCAACTGCACCCGAAGGTGTCTCGGCAGGAGATGCTGCCGCACACAAGGCGGCCGAAGCAGGCGCCTCATCGTCCGAGATCGCGGAGGCGAAGAAGAAAGAAGAGCTCAAGCAGAAGCAGAAGCTCACGCCTGAGCAAAAAGCCAAGCTAGAAGCTCTAGAAAAGGAGAAGGAGGAAAACGAACGAAAGCGAATCGAGGATCTGACGCAGAAGCTCAAAGATCGCATCCGACCATTTGTGGAAGCCAAGAAGCCAGGAGACAAGGATGACTCAGAAACCCAACTGTTCGAACGGAAGATGAGGGAGGAGGCCGAAGATCTGAAACTCGAGTCCTTCGGAGTCGAGTTGCTGCATGCGATCGGAAACGTGTACGTCATGAAAGCGACGACGTGGATCAAGACCAAGAAGCACTCGTTCTTGGGAATCGGCGGCTTCATGAGCAGGATGAAGGAGCGTGGTGCTGTGGTCAAGGAGACATGGGGTATGCTCGGCTCTGCCCTCAACGTCAAGGCATCTATGGATGAGCTGGCGAGGAGACAGGAGAAGGGAGAGATTCCGGAAGATGAACTTCGAGCGCTGGAACAGGACATGAGCGGGAAAATGCTGCTAGCCACCTGGCGAGGCACTCGATTCGAGGTGTCAAGCATCCTGAGGCAGGTATGCGACAACGTACTCAACGAGAAAGGTGTACCGGATAAAGTTCTCTTCAACCGCGCACAGGCGATCATGTTCCTGGGAATGATCTACAAGGCTGTCCAACCCGATGAGGGAGACGATGAGAGAAGGGAACTCGAGCGTCTAGTAGCCGAGGCAGCCGGAAAGAACAAGAAGAAGAAAGACAAGAAGGACAAGAAGTCCAATGGAACCGCTTCGCCTGCCCCCGGTGCTGCTACTGCTTGAGGATCTACGTTCTCTCGACGTGCTTTTGCATCTTCATTAGGAACAGTCTTCGTTTTCGTCCTCTTGCCGCCTTCACTCCTTGATCCGCATCATACCACTTCACTCGATACCTCAGCTGCACGTCGATGTTTCTACTCTGATTGCCCAACTTATGCTGTATGGGTCGCACCAGAACATCACAATCTATAGAGTTCCGTTTCTAATTTACACACTTTGCAAGACACACACGAATGACCTTTGCGATCTCAGTCTGCGTCACGAATTCTGGAATTAAAGAAACAAAGGAAAGCCATCGCTGGAAAGTTCCAACACAATCTCGGCTTTATGAGGAGAACGGGAGAGGCCTACTGAACGTTGACCATTTGATCGCCGGTTTCGGTCCTAGCTTCCTCTACACCGAGCATGGCGAGGATAGCTCTTCCTAATTTGAGACCGTCGTGAGGTTTTTTGGCATTTTCGAGTGCGGAATCTCTCAGTTTGCCGGTGACGATACCCATTTCGGTTCTGACCTCGATGATTTTCTCGACGATTGTTTGGTCGAATTCGGGATGGCCCTGGAAAGTTAGAACGTGCAGGGATCGAAGTGGGTTTGGACCCGAGGAAGCTGTCTGGGAATCTTCGATATCGAATGCCATATATGCTGAAGTTTGCGCGACAGAGGGAAGAGGTGGTGATTCGGTGGGGTATTTCAGAATCAGGGACTGTATTGGCGAAACGGCGGTCGAGGCTAAGTTGACGAAGGATTCGCCTTGGAAGGACGGAGGTAGATCCGTCACATGATCTTTATGTACCTGTTGGATGGCCATCATGCCGTTCTTGTCTGAGGTATCAGACACAGATGCATCATCGTCGTATCCCAAAAGCTCCTTTCCATAGTCGGTGAGATTGCAAGAGGTGGTACCTAGTTCCCAGCCAGCTGGGTTGGATACCACTTGGCCATCGAAAGCTCTAGCCAAGATCTGATGACCGTAGCAGATACCGACGAGACGGACCAGCGGATGGTTCTCAGCAACCGATCTGAGGAAGGTAGCCAGCTTGTTTGTCCACTCGAGGTCCAAATACGCCGAGCTAGCCGATCCGGTGATCATGACAGCATCCCAAAGTCCATCTCCAAGTTGTCCCTGATCCGGATACTCCATCTTGTTGACCACATCGTAGCAGCGAATATGAAGTTCTACTTGAGGTTGCCAAGAGTGTCTTTTGATTGTGTTGAGTGATTCTTGAAGGAATTGTGGATAGATCTTGGTGTAATCCCCCCGAACGGCTACTACGGGAGGAGGAGGCGTATCGGCCACCAAAAGCGCAATGGAGACCACCTTCTTCTTCTGTTGAGTCATGATCTAAAGCTAGCCTTGGCAAAGATAGACTGAGATATGTGGGCACAGTGAGTAGGTGAGGGTCCTGGTCGATGGATTCCAAGGAAGTGCTGATAATGAGTGCGAATGAGTGAGTCAATTGACGCTATCTTTTTCGAATGATGGCGGTGAGCAACGGAAGCTTATCGGCACAACCGAGTTGAACCTCGGCCCTTCCTCAGCGCTCCGGCTATGAATAAAATATTTTGTAATGCAAAGCTACCAATCGTATTGCAAAACAAAAGGCGCCTGTTTGGATTTTCCAATTGAAAAGTTGCTTGTCGAGAAAAATAGAAATACAAAGAATCACAATCTTTTTGTTTCGGACTAACCGCTCGGCCATTTGTTCGGCTATCTACATTCTCCATGGAAGCACGAAGGATGCTGATGGTGCATGCTTGGTAGACTTCCAGCATTTGGGTCACCATAACCCGAGTTAGGCTGTTTCGTCATTACAGGATGATCCAACAGCTTCCGCAGTAGACACAGCGCGATGCTTCTTCCAGCATGATGCGTTCTGCTGGGCTTTGTCCTTCTGCGCCAACAACGAGAGATTTGGTCCAACAAGTAGGGCAGACTCGGGCTTGGCGATCCAAGATAGCAGCCAGAGTTACCGCGCAGCGAGGCCAGACATGAGAGTTCTCACAGATGGCCCATTGGAAGCAACCGCTCTTTTGGTCCAGTGCCAGTGTTAGTTTAGTCCCACATGCAGCACAAGGCTCGTCGAGCTTGATTTCACCGACGCTGAGCTGCTTGGTCCACTCTGTGAGAAGAGTCGTGTTGGATAGTTGCAGAGCTTCCAGAGCTTGATCACGGCACTCCTGCAGAGGCGCGTTGTCCGCGTTGATGAGATACGACGCAGCGAGTAAGCGCAGAGCGGTACTGCGACTGTCTCGCACAGGCCCCTGAGGTTGTTCGCGGCTAAGAAACGGAAGCCATGCATTCAGGAGGCCAGCGATGACTTGCGTGCGAAACGATCTCAGGCGATCGCCGATCTCTTCCGAACTTATACCCTCTGCTTGTCTGCTCAGCCAAAGTAAGAGGCAATGTTGAGCCTGTTTACGCGCGAGGCTGCCAGGAGTATTGGTGATTGTCTCCGAGACGCCGGGTACCGACAAGCCCGAATCCAATTCTGATAGTACCTCCGAGACCAAAGCACGCTTGCTTTCCGTCTTATTCTCTTGCGTCCAGAAGACGGCAATCAGGTCATCGATGGCTAATACCGGACAGCCTCCTCGATCCGACCAGATTGGAGCCTCATCCAGGATCTGCTTGTACATTCCAGCGGCCAGATCTTGCACTGCGCCATCTATACCAGCGCCCGGAGCAGAAGCAGCCGGGGAGTGCTGAACGACAATGAGTTGGAATTTGGAGGTTTCTGATACCTTGAATCCGAGCGAGGCAAGATTCTGATCCATCAAGACCGAACCGAGCAGGTAGGTGTGGCTACCCAGATCGGCAGGGATAGGCCTAGGCTCGAAAGCGTGATGTTTCTGCAGCGAATCATGCTGACTCTGTAATTCTTCGATCAATGGCGGATAGCCCTGTAACTTGTTAGGTGCTTTTGGCATGATCTTTGTTGGAGCGTGATGGCCATTCGAGGTGCTATGTCTGGACGGTATCCTGTATTCGAAGAGATCTTGAAGGACGATGTTGAAACCATCACCGTAACGATCCTTTGTGATGGAGATGGCGGAGAGGTAGGGATCTGAAGGCATTGTTGAGCTGGACCCAAACGTAGATGTCGAGGTTACGCCATCGCGGCAATCGTAGACGTGTGCCTTGCCGATGGTGCAAAAGACAAGCTGATGATCGAACCACTTCCAATTGGATACCATCTGAAATCCGATCGAGGTTGGTTGAGCGTTCGAGAGCTCGACCACAGCGTGATCCTCGAGAGAATACAAGTTGCAGAATCGGATTCCTTCCACGTCCTGAAAGGCTATCCGAGCCTGCGCGTCGTCTTCGACTACGCCGGGCTGCGTGCCAACAAGGAGCTGGTCCACGCTCCACCTGCTCACACGAGTGATGGATGAAAAGCTGCATCGACCCGTCAGAGCCTGACATTCGAATGTCACAATGTGACCCGATCGGGTACCTGCAACGATGTAGGCCGAGGTAGGCCTCGTTGCGTCGAGAGTCTGATCATGAAGGGGATGTCTGCGCGCTAGAAGAGGAGCGTCAGCCCAGGTCGCGCAAGTGACTTCGCTGACTCTTTGTCTCTTTCTCCTGAGAGCTCTGGATGGCGTGAAAGCCCACTTGTCTCCCTGCTCCAGAACGTCCGAATCCGTTCGCTTAACTTCCAATCCGATGGATGCTGATGCCTTGTCGAACTCCACAGCATGGAAAAGCTTCCAGTCCCCAGTCCAAGGATTTTCAGCTGCGCCTATCACGTAAAGATCCAACTCGGAGGTGATGGCGAGGATGAGGCAGCTACCATTGGGTCCCATGCCAGGTTTGGACCAGCAGGCCGACTTCCATCTTGCATTGAGAAAGATGGGGTGACTATCGGAGTAGTCGCCTTCCAAAGTAGATCGATGTCGGATGGTGGGATCGTTCTCGAGGAAAGTCTTGATGTTGATCTGACAGCTGGCGTGAGGAAAGCCCGCCTCCCAGTCAGGATGCGACTCTACATCAGCCAAACGTTGCGGAACAGCGAGTTTGGAATGGGAGTGCAGCAAGGGCGACAAGATGAAGAGGATCTCATCCGTCACGATCAGTGCTTGGCCAAGCTCGGACCAGCTCAGGTTGGCGACCGAGGAGCATGAACTGCCAAGTGGGATCGACGCCAAGAGGGTTCTTGTTTCCGATCCTCCTTCTCCGTTGACTCCATCCCTTGCTTCCGGTTCTGACATGGCGAGGCAACGAAAACGTTGCTGGTTCGAGGCCTGTGTTCGTCGTCGTCAAAACTCCTGCATCCAACTTCGGGTTTTTGAATTGTATGTCACGATTACGACTCAATCTAATGCCAACTGCTACAGAGTCAGCGTAGATTCTTCATGGCTCTTTCACCCACCAAAGCTGGATCTGCCTGTTGCTGTGTGGGGGTCACCATCCGATCGGTGTTCTTTCGAGAAGAAAAGGAGGTGTGGGGTATTGGTCGATGGCCGTTTCGGAGAGAATAGTTAGGTTGGTGTGTCGAAGCAACACCAAAAATATTCACCGAACAGACGCGTTTTTTTGGCTCGGCTCGCTGCTCCACCCATATTGTTTTGAGCTTGATGCTTTGGCTCGCTGCATACAAACCTTCACGCATGGACCCACAAACCTTGGGCGCTTGCTGAGCTTTCGTCACACGATACCCTCTTCGAGGTCAACATTCGCTCTTCCCGATCTCCAGCTTGAACCTCCGCAGACAGCAGCGCAACTTCCATCCCGTATCAAGAGCGCGGATGTTGCAAAGTCTCCCGTTGAGAACAGCCTCAGAAATGCTCTAGATACTTGCTACCCCCGTGCGACCTCGTTCGGCTAGTTGTTGTGCCCATACCTTCAACATGACGGATCCATTAGCTGCAAGTCGTGGCACACCATCAGCCTACCAGGCTCCTTCTTCCAACTCGCTGGATCCGAGGACAGCCAAACTCAAGCAGGCATGGACTTCATTCTTCTACGACTCCTCCTCCTCCTCCAGCTCTTCGCTCGACGCGCTCCGTTCTCGCGCCATCAATGGTCAAATCCCTGATCCCGCCACACATTCCTTACGATGGATCCACTGGAAGCGCTATCTTTCCGAACAGCTCTCCAGTACCCCTTCCTCCTGGACCGGTGTGCTTAACAGGGAGAGGGAAGAGTATGCCCAGCTGAGGAGCAGGTTGCTGCGGGCTCCGGACGGCAACTATCCGCCAGAAGTCGGATTCGACGCTGATGAGACAGGTGCGGCCGCATCGGCCCGGCCGCCTGTGAAATCCACTCATAGGTTTGCTGCGCATCAAGCGGAAAGCAGTGTCGTCCACGATCTGTCCGTCAACAATCCTCTCAGCCTCGACGAATCGAATCCTTGGAAGACTTACTATGCATCACTCGAGGTCAGAAAGATCATCTCTCAAGATGTCGAAAGAACCTTTCCCGATCTGCCCCTTTTCCGAGATGTCAAGGTTCAGCGTGGACTGACCAACGCCCTCTTCGTATGGTCTTTGCAAAAGGAAGACGTTGGGTATCGTCAGGGTATGCACGAACTTTTGGCCGTCCTCTGGATGGTCCGTTCCCAAGATGCCGTCAACCTGCCAAAACCCGCCCCAACCTGGAACACCAAACACACCGCACCGGTCGACACGGATGACGAGATCTTTCGAAACGTCTTGGGGCAGCCTTGGATCGAACACGATGTCTATACCCTCTTTTGCGTCTTGATGAAGAATGCCAAGAGCTGGTTCGAATGGCGTGACCCTCCAGCAACAACATCACCCGCAGCTTCCGCCTCTTTGTCCCCAACGCCTTCCTCGCCAACCAAAACGAAGCTAAAGTCCATCATGCCCATCGTTGCCAAATGTGAGCGCATACAGAGTCTATTACATTATCTCGATCCTGCGCTCGCTCAACACCTCGATTCTCTCGGCGTAGAGCCTCAAATCTTTGCCCTGCGCTGGATCCGACTCATCTTCACCCGTGAATTCGCCCTGGACGATGCTTTGGTCATATGGGATGGCCTTTTTGCTTCCGATCCTTCGCTCGACCTCATCGACTTCGTCTGCCTCGCTGTGCTCATGCGGGTGCGCAATCAACTCCTTGCTGCCGACTATTCCACGGCCCTTCAGACGGTTCTGCGCTATCCAAGCACAACACAGCTTCACCCAGAGCTCTTTGTCAAACAAGCTATTATGATCAAGAAGGACGGAGCTCAACCAAGCACAGGTGTCGCTATCATGATGCAGAACAGAGACCTACTCGGAATCGAAGCTCGTATCGAAGGTGTCCACCAAGCCCCCACATCTCCAGCATCTTCCGCAAATCGAGGACAGACTCCAATGGCATATCAGCCTCGGGCCGCCAAATTTGCAACTGTCGGTCGGGCCGCCCCCGGTGCACACCAGCCATCGCCTTGGACTCGATCCAATTCAAGATCCGGTCAACTGGCGACCAGCTATGATCGACTGCCTTCGTCCCAGAACACCTTCTCTGCTCAGTCGTCTTCGTCGGCTGATCCTCTCGGAGCAATGCCGAGCTCGATTTCAGCCAGCACCTCGCGAGCGACTGGCATCAATCCCTCAGCGTATCTACCTGAAGGGATCAGTGACTTTGCCAAAGGTCTCTATGAACGGGCCGATCTGCCGCAGACCCTCAATGCTGCCATCACAAACGTTTCCAAAAGCGTTGCAGCTGCAGCTGCCAGTGTAGCCGCCTCCTCCGGGCCGGGATATTCCAGCTCTGGCAGATCCGGCTTTCCCAGCGGATTCGATCAATCTTTCACCGCTACCAACCCCGCAGCGGCACGAGGATCTACTTCGTCTATCGCCAACGTGCCAGCGACTGTCGGTCACGCAGGCTCTGCACCACAGAGGAGAGCGCGTCAGCCTCTACCTGGCTCCTTGGAAAGAATCGTTGATGAACCCGCTTCGTCTCCGAACATCCCGACACGCACTTCGAGCTCGGTCCCTGAATTGACGGCCAAATTGGAAGGCTTGACAAAGACGAACAAGGCCATAGGATCCGCACTGGCGGTATGCATCCAAGTGCTGGAAGATAGTTGGCTGGCGGGTCAGACCACCGGCTCCGTGAGGACGTCGACCGCGGACAGGAATTCGGAGCTGCCTGAAAGCGATGTCAACACCCTGATGAGCTTCACCGCTCTCAAACACATCCGAGATGTACTAGATGGCACTGCAAAGGACTTTGATCCGGCTACTCTGCCTCAGAAGATTGCCACACGCGATCCCGCACCTACAGCTGCGGCAAACTCGGGACCCTCTGACTCGCTACAGATGCCAACGAGCAGAAACGCGGACAACGTCAAACATGCTTGGAGCAACGGGCCCATCATTCCGACAGCTCCTTCTGCCTCGAAGGACATCAGAGCTGATCATCCACCCGGCCTTCCCATGTCTCTGCCCGAATATGCTCGGTATGGACGTCAGATGATTCTACCCGACTTTGGGCTTGAAGCGCAGCTTCGCTTGCGCAATGCGAAGGTGCTTGTTGTGGGAGCAGGCGGGTTAGGCTGTCCAGCTGTGCAATACCTTGCAGCGGCAGGTGTAGGCCACATCTCGATCTTGGACCACGACGTGGTTGAACCTTCCAATTTGGCGAGACAGATCCTGCATAGCGATGCCAAGGTCGGGATGCAGAAAGCGGAATCGGCCGCTGAGGCCGCTCGGATCATCAACCCTTACATCACAGTGACACCGCATTGTGTTGCTCTGACTTCGAGCAACGCAAGACAGCTGATCAGAGGTCAAGATCTCGTTCTCGACTGTACGGACAACCCTTTGACTCGTTACCTAGTGTCCGATGCTTCGGTGCTGGAAGGCGTCCAAGTGGTCTCGGGAGCTGCCCAAGGCTACGATGGCCAACTGGTAGTGCTTCACAAGAAGTTGCATCCTCAATTCGCTCCTCCTTCGCCTTCCAAGTCCGCCACCACCATGACGAACACGACACCACGTGCTGATTCGAAACTTGAGCAGCTTCGTGGACCCTGTTATCGATGTCTCTTCCCACAAGCTCCAAAGCCTGAGGACATCACCAACTGTGAAGACGGAGGAGTGTTGGGCGGAGTCACAGGCTTAGTTGGAACCATGCAAGCCTTGGAAGCGGTCAAGATCTTGGCTGAGATTGGGGAACCCACGCCTCCTCTCTTGACTCTTGTGGCCCCTCTCACCGGTACACCTTTCCGAAGTGTCAAGTTGCGAGCCCGAAGAATAGCCACTTGTAGAAGTTGTGGCGATCCAGTCCAACTCAAAGAAGCGATGATTACGGATTTGGAAAAAGAGGATTACGTTTCGTTTTGCGGTCTAAACAAACCTGTTGCCTCTGGAAACTTGCAAAGGACTACCGTTCAAGATTTCCTGCCTCCCTCCTCCAAAAAGGAAGAAGGAGACGTTTTGGTGGTCGACGTAAGACCTCCCATAGAGTACGGCATTGCGAGGCTACCTAACTCCCTGAACCTTCCTCTACAAAAGATTCTCAAGGATCCCGAATCTTCTTTGCGAGACATACGTCAAGCAACACAAAACCAAAAAGAAGCCAGAGACAGGAAGGTGCTTTTGGTGTGTAAAAAAGGAAACGATTCCCAAGTGGCACTTCGTACGCTTCTAGATCAGCAGCAGCGCGAGCGGGAGTCGAAGCAGCTGCAAACAGCAGCACACGACCAAACTCCAGCAGCGACACAGAATGCCACGACCCACGATCCCATCGAACCAGAACCGCCAAAACTTGAGTTCATAGACCCCCTCTTAGCAACGGCTACGACAAATGCATCGTCAACACGGACTTCACAATCCAAAATCTCATCATCACCACCACCACCCAACAAGAAGGAGGAACCCAAAGACAATCTCAATCTGTCAGACTTGGTTGGCGGGCTCAGACTGTACGCCCAAAAGAAAGATCCTTCCTTCCCTGTCTATTGACTCAATCCATCTTGGAAGTCGTCGTTCACGCAATCTCATCACATCATAGATTCCCCATCCCGCGCATCCTTCCCAATTCCTGAAGCGCCGATGTGTGGTTCGTGATTGTCTGACTAAAGTTTCAGAATAGACACCGTAAACTAAGGATACAAGACAGAGATAGCTCGTAACGATACATCTGTCAAACGTACAAACCGGCTGCCGCCATCTTTGTTGAACTACGTTACGATCGATGCGCGACCTTGAAGGCGGCAGGGAAGACGGGGAAGAGTACAATTATCAAGTGGAACCAATGCAATAATGAACGTTCTTCACTGTGAACTGGACATGATCAGATGGCAGAGGGTCGCAAACCAGCGTTCTCTGCCGCCGCAATTGCAGTTCCGTCATTGGGAGAGCTTTGCTGCTGCTGCTGCTGCTGCTGCTGCTGTTGAGCAAAAGGTGCTCGTGTCGAGGCCTGATTGGGATTCTGCAGACCTTGCTTCTGATTCGAATGGGCCAATTCTCCATTGTACAGATGGGAAAGAGCAGCAGCACCAGGTCCCGGAGAAGGGGAGCCTCGGAAACCAAGTCCGCCAACCGCTGCACCATGAGGTTGACGTTGCGGCGTACGCCTCCCTTCGTTGTTGACGTTGATGAGGCCATTGTTCCTTCCCGCCAGTCCCAGATTGGGGCTGAGAGGCAATCTGACAGGCGACAAGGAGGGCGAGCTTGTGGTTCTCGGGCTGTTTTTCAGTGCTGCTTGGGCTCCGAGGGCAGGGCTTTGACTGGCACTGCCTACTTTTGGCATCAAAGGCATCTGTTGCTGTGACGGCCCTTTACCTTGCATCTCGTAAAAGTTGAAGTCTTGCAAGAGACTCGTCTTGGGAGTATACTCTGCCATGATCCTCAATACTTCCCTTCCGGCTTCTGGTGTCAACTCCTGAGTATCCCTAGACTGAGTCACAGGCTTGCATTCCGGTGTATTGGTGAGTCGAATGTGTCGCAGCTGGTTGTTAGGAAGGTCCTTGACGTAGATCCATCGCACCTTGAAGGTCCCTTTCCATTTTCCGTCTTGGGCCCATACATTAGATGATGTTGTGTAGTCCAGTGGGGTAAGCATCTGCGCCATGCCGCAGAAATGACCGGATGCGTTGACCGAGTAGAAAAGGTAGATGGGCCCTAGGTGAGCGGACTCCCGGAACGCTTTGTCGAGGCGCTGATTGCCTTTGTCGGTTGAAGCCCAGATTTCGTACTTGAGAGACTTGTGCACGTCATCCTCGGTATACGACTTGATGACAAAGAAACGGGCTGAAGGAGGGACGAGATCAAAGGTTCCAAGAGGCGGGTTGTATCCCTTCTCACGTGCTAGTAATGTCGGGTCAACCGAGGTCATGAGGCTCTTTTCGGGCGTCTCCGACGGAGGAGCTGCGATACCTGGAGCTTGCAGTTGACCGAATTGCATGCTGGGGCTTTGATGTGGCAAGAAGGGTGATTTACCTTGATTAGACAAGTTGCCCATGCCGCTAAGATGAGGCGAAACACCTTGAGGTCCTCTCAGCTGCTGACCGATGGACTGCATCTGACCTTGAAGGTTCATCGGATTCATGCCGTACAGACCAGCATCAGACTGTCCCACGCCTCCGCTGCCTGCTGCGCCCACGTTAGCCTGTTGCGCCCCGAGCTGAGCTCGAAGCAAGGCATTCTTTTGCTGCTCCTGGACGAGCGCCATGCTGAGCGCAAGCATGTTAGGGTCCCATTCCTCGGTCGACGTATTCAGGAGGGAACCACTTCCGGTGGCGCCTCCGAACGGCTGTTGCTGCCAGGAAGTCGGATCCAAAGGACCTGGTCGGCTAATTCCTCCGAATCGACCCGCCGTGGTTTGCCTGTCCTGCCGAGTACCTCCCGGAGCGGCGCTAAAGGGGCCGAATCGTTGCGAATCAGTGTCGTAGCCGTACACGCTGGCGGAAGGATCGTTGGATTGATTGCGGGAGTGGCCATGTCCGATGGGCGGAACGAAGGCTGCTGCGGAGGCGGGACCCGGCGCCGTGGAAGCGGCGGTGCCTGAGCTGGGTTGGAGCACGTCTGGATTGGTGATTAGAGAAGGCAGAGTTCGGCCGCCACTGGCATGGTGAATGTCGGAAGCGCTATGGTGAGATGACAGAACAGGTCGCATTGGCAGGCTCGCCGAGTTCTTGCCTGGTCCAGTGGGAGTGGCGGTGTCACGCGAGTTCGACGAGTCTCCTGCAGTCAGCGGAACGGAACCAGATACGTCGAGCTTGGCCAGACCGGATTGGAGCTCAAGAAGAGATGACGAAGAGGCTTCCAATCCGGAACCCATCCGAGTATGCGAGCCGTCGAGATTGTTGGAAGGGAAGGAAGCGGCAAAGCGCGAAGGCGAGCCAATGGGACCCTGAGGTGGTTGGTTCCAAGGCGGCTTGGAATAATTGCTAGGGACAACTGGGCTATTGGCTGCCGACAAGCTCGCTGTCTGCCCAACGGGACTAAAAGCTTGATCAAGATGGGCAGAGTAAGTTGGGGTAACTGTGCCTGTGCCTGGACCCGATGCCAGACCGTCACGGAGGAAAAGGAGGTTGGAAGACCTAGCCGCTAGACGATCAGCGGCCGCCCGGCCCGAATGATGATTGAGGGACTGATGCCGACGAATGAAGCCCGCGGAACCAGCCATGGGTGGAGAAGCAAAAGAAGGATTGTCGATAGCATCCATAGCAGTGGCACTTCCGCTTCGGGTATGAGAGTCGATAAGGAACTCAGTACGAGCCAGGGGAGAGGTGGGTTGGGCAGATGTAGAACCGGATGGGAATCGTCTGTGGTTGAAGACGGAGTCGGACCAAGCTGAGTCGGTCACCGCTGAAGATGGCTGCGCAGGGTCTGAATGGTCAACGTGCTGGAGGGGACAAAAGATGAGGGAGCAGAGATGAAGATCGAGGGTCAGATGATGTGTACTTCATTTGATGGTGGGTCAATCGCAGGTAGAGGAGGGAAGCCAGACTCACATCATCTCCTAAAGCATTGTCAGAATGAATGAGCTTCTCCCAATCGTGTTCGTCAAGATCCGAGCCACCGGTAATAGCCGATAAGCTGTTAAAGACGCTGGAACGTCCCTGCGTGGCACTGGGCGGCAAGTTTGAGACGACTATCACAAGAAAAGTAGAAGGGAATGGGGATCAGAATGATGTCCTATACGTCCTCTAGGTCATTGAAGCCTGACAAGGGCTGTTTGGAGCTCACTTTTGGAGGAATGTCGGCTGGGCAAGGAGTGATTTCGATGGACGGCCGACTTGGAGTAAAGTGCTTGAAGAGGTGTGAGAGAGCCTAAGAGGTCACTGGTAGCTTCTGATTGCGAAGATGGTGATGATAGAGCGTCGATGGAGAGACTGCTGGAATGCGGAGAGCCATTGACCTGACGAGCGGAATGAGCGGTGCTGCTGCTGGCGCCTTGTTGGGATCCAGGCGAGCTTGTGTTCTGAAGGTCCTCGGGCTGCTCAAAATGCTTTTCAAGCCTGGGCTTGTCATGCTGTCGAGCTCCGTGAATGGTGTGATTGCGCCGCACACTGGCACCCGAAGAAGGAGCCGGCGGTGGACTGCGAAGGCCTCCTGAGACGGTGCCCCAACGCCCTGCTGCACCGTAGAGGGTGGAGCCGGTGTCGAGAGACTCTGAGCCGATATCCCCGCTTGAAGGCGGAGTGCGTGACATTTCGGAGAATCGTGTCCAGGATCTGTTGATGACGACAGACTGGTTGAAGGACAGAAAAGCTGGTGAAGACCGTTTTCGTGGCTGATGATAAACTAAAGCTCGTGATGCTTTGCTAATGCCCAGTTGCAGCGGTCGATACAGGACGGGAACCAGACCCTATCAGCCGAAGGCAGGTTTGGAATGGCAGCTCTGCAGCAACTGAACAAGGCCGGACAAGGCAAAGAATACAAGAAACGAAAGGGATAGGAGAGCTAGACCCTTGTTCCAGTGTGAAAGGATGCTGCAAGGGCTTTCGGTACTGTTGTTGGTAGCGCTAGAGAGCACAAATGAAGCTGCGCTGGTGATCCTGATGCAAGATTGCGAGACGAAAGCGACCCAAGTATAGGCGAGCGTACAAGAGCAAAACACGAGAGGAGCAGCACCGGGTTGGATATGAGGAGAAGGAAGGATGCACAAGAATAGGAACAGATGGGTCCGTGAAGTTGTTCCGGTATCGGACGAGATTGCAGATCAAGAGATGGTCCGTAGTCGAAAGTGTTCGATGCCGTCGGTCGAGCAGATCAATCGTATGCTGGCACTAGTCGTAGGACGCGATCGGGTATACTGTGGATCGACGCTGAGGATGGAGGATGAGGATGAGGATGAGGATGAGGATGCAAATGAGAAAGACGACGGGGTTGAGGGAAGGAGTGAAAGTAGTAGAACAGCGAGCGAGTCGGAAAATGACAAAAATTACCGAAGACCGCGAAAGAAAGGAGCGGAATATACACCGATTTTCAAACTCCACCACCCTCCATACCCACCAATAATTGATGAGATCCACTTCTCAAGGCCACGCCAACATCCAATAACAGGGCAAGAGTTGGCCCATGCCAGCCTACTACGCCGCTATTGCTTGTCTTGGACCAGCACCTGGCGAAACAATACACGCAGAAGCTGGGATGGTAAGAGGATTGGCGACAAGATGGGCTTTTGCTCAAAGAACAGATCAGGGTCTTGTGTAAGATCGCAAGCCGAGGACGCTAGTCACGATCGGGGCGCTATCTTGGCTGTGTTTGTGTTTGACACGGACCCTGACTTACTACGCCCTCGCGCCATTTCACCTTCGCAGCCCTCTCTCTGCCTTTGCCTCCATTCCTCTCTCTTTCTAGCCCCGCTTATGCGTTCCTTTCGATAGCCGAAAGAGCGCAAAGCAATTGGACTACATTTCAGCTTGACCAATTTCAGGCAAGTGGTTGTCTGTTTCATTTTCATTTCTTGTCCTGACTTCAAACAAGAATATGAAATCGTCTTGGGTCTACACCGACTTGATCCAATCTAACAGCGCGCACCTCGACCCCTTCGTGCATCCCACCGTGTGATGAACTTGGCTGACCCTTCACTCACTGTCCAGTATCGCCACTCATCCACACCTCCTACCTTTGGCTTGTCGTCCTCCATGCTTCTCAACAGCATCGATCCAAGACGAGGACAGACCTTACACCAACTCTTCGTGCAGCCTTCTCATCCAGCCACGCACAAAACTTGCCCGGAACTTCAAACGATGTGGTTGCAAACCCCGCAACACTCTCATCAGGTATCAAAATATGGCTATATTGCGTGCTCGTACTAACGTGCTCTATGCTACAAGTGATTCTGCGTCTAGAGAAAGGGCAAGGAGATGCAAGACTTTAGATCAACTACGAGCTTCAAGCTCGGTCACTGGACCATTCTTTTCCCGTCTAATCAAATTAGGCACCGTTACTCTGACGACCACCTTGCTTCTCCGACTCGGCCTTTTCAGCTGCCTCCTTCTTAGCTTCTGACAGTCCATTTCTATTGAAGACACTGGTGCAGTTCAAGCTGTCTTTTGGCAACCTGCCTTCTGCCTCGAGCTCCTCCCGAATCTTGAGGTCCAAAGCCGGTGCAAACTTGGACCATCCCCGAATTTTGCTTCCATATGCGTAGAAAATGTATGGCCAAGGTGTCAGGGCCAGAGCAATGAATCCAAGCAGCGAGGCCGCCCAATTTGTGCCAAGGCCATTGAAGAGATCTTTGGTAAAAAGCGGGAAAGCTGCGCCTACAGCCGATCGGATGATGGTGTTTGCTGCTAACGCTGATGCAGCGTACATCAAATAGCAGTCCACGACATAGGTAAGCAGCGAGATGAATACCAGGGTGAAACTCATTCCGATAGGGATAAGTGCCAGAGCTGGCACATACCAAGGTACTGCCACATAGTTTCCGGTCCATCCCAACCAAAAAGCGCCCAATACCAAAATGGGACCAGCGACCATTGATCCGATCAAGCGCTCTTCAGGCGGAGGAGTTCCCCTCCAGAAAGGAGTCAACTGCCTGTACTTGAGCTGAACGAACACGTTCAAGACACCTCCGATCGTTGTACCGATTCCGACGGCGATGAAGATCAATCCGGACTCGCCCAGGTTGAATCCTCGTAGCTGTTCAAAGATGACTGGGACCGCTTCAAAAAGACCGTAGAGAATACCGTAAACGATGGATAGGTAGATGGTGATCAGGACCAAGATAGGCTCTTGCGCTAGAATCTGGAATGGTCGCAATACAGTTCGGTGAACGATTCCCCCAGGCGACCAATCGCTCTTCTCGTGTGGTGCATACAGCTCCTTGTTTCCTTCTGGGTCCATTCTGCGATATCGCTTAGCTTTGCGGACCAAGAGGACTGGAGCGAACGTCTCTGGAAGGAAGATGACGGTCACCACCCAGCACAAACCGGCAAAGATGATCATGATCCAAAACACCCATCGCCATCCCAAGTAGGACTGGGTGATGAAGCCTCCCAGGATGGGTCCCATGACGGGTCCGATGAAGACGGAACACGAGAAGAGACTCATGGCGAAGCCTCTTCCAACAGGATCCCACATATCAGCGATCACACCACCAGCATTGGTAAGTGGTGCAGCGGCGCATACTCCGCTGATGAATCGGGTGATGAAGAGGGTCTGCGGGTTGGGAGCCAATGCCTGGCCGAAGATGAAGAGCATATACATCAGCATAGAGATACTGAAGATGATCTTGCGTCCCACCATCTCGGATGTCGTGGACCAGATGATCGGGCCCAGACAGTAGCCGGCCAAGAAGAGCGAGGTGATCAAGGTGGCTGTCACCGTTCCGATCTGGAACTCTTGCGCGATCTGCATGGTGGCCGAGGAAGGTGCTGAGGATGCAAAGGTGACGTTGACGGTCAGGAAAGAGACGAGAAGCGTGAGGGCCCACTTCTTCCTCGTAGACCAGTTTTGCGGGTTTTCGGGGTCGTCGGGTCCATCCCAGCCAACTTGGTTGGGATCTTCAGGTTGATCTGGATTACCTCGGCCCTTGTTTTTCTGGCCAGATTCTGACTGGGACTGGTCGTTCTTGGCTTCCTTAGACGGTCCACTGGTGGGCGAAGGGGGCACGCGTGTGGCATCGTCACTGTCGTTGCTGGGAGAGATGGGAGCTGTAGGTTCATAGGCGTGATCTTGGGGATCAAGAGGATCATCTCCGCCATATCTGGCCGTGCGACGGAAGATGGTCTCGTTTTCGGCGTCCAATTCTTGAGGATCGGGTCTCTTGTGTGTTTCTAGGTTGGACGGTCTGGGAGTGGCCTGCGGAGACCCGTGGGGAGTCTGACCCGCAGCGCGCTTCTGAACCTCGTGAAGCCAGCCATACTTAGGTCGATGGAAGGTGGATGACCTTGGCGAGGACGTCTGATGCTGCTCTGCAGCGAGCGTGGGTTGCGTGGAATTGGACATCCTGTCCGCGGTATCTGACGCGTTCCAGTCAGAACGCCAATACGCACGACGAGGTGGTCTCTCTAGGGTAGCTTTTTTGTCGTCGTCGAGCTTAGGAGGAAGGAAGGAAAAGGTTGCAAGAGTCGTGGACGGTATGAAGGTTCACTCTTTAAGAAGAGTGAGTTTCGACATGACAAGATGCCGAGATTCCAAGGCGGTCCAGCGGAAGCAAAGTCAGCTTGCCGGATCCTCCACCCGTGGGGAGAGTACCGCAAAGCGGGATGTGAGGTAAGGCAAGCAGAGGCCGTCATCCGCTGCAGAGCTCGACGACCATCTGATCAGCGCAAAAACGCGGCAGCAAGTCACGTCTGCTTCGGACTTTGAGCCGGAGAATACAGTATTCACGAAACTCAGAGTGAGCGAAACACCGCAAAAGTCAACCGTCAATTCGTCAAGTCAGACATAGAGCTCCCTCCATCCTTGTCGTTCCATGGGTAAGAAACTTGGTCGCCAGAGATGACGAGTTTGACTTTGCTTCTCTGCATCATTGGAAGCGGAACGCAAGCTGCTTGTTCCTCGTCAGCAGCATGTTCCATTGACAAGGGTCTCTCCTGCTTCGTTGGCAGCGGTTAACGAGAGATGGGAGAGTGCCACGACGACTTGTCGTTCAACGCAGGCACAATGGCCGCATAACTCCAGTCAGGGTCATCATTTCTCTCTGCATGGAAAATCTCGTCATCAAGAAGGAATCTCGAGATCTGACGACGGATTTATTCGGCAAGGGTAAACCAAATAAATGGCGGTTGAACAACAGAGAGAGCTAGGCTGACTACAGTAACAAGTACACTGCAGAAGAACCCTGCGTCATCGAACTAGAAAATCACGGCGACTGGCATGCCGACCGAATGAAAATGAGGGTAAATTGGCCGATGACCAACGCCCTGATGCGGATCCATTTGCAACACTTAGTCGGTTAACTTGTGCGCGCGCGCCTACGCTCCTGCACTCACCTGGGACTCTGCATAACCGTCACTGATGCTTGGGCAGCCCCTCTCCTCTTGGCGGTCTAGCGATCCGAATGAGCAACCTCGCACGCCACTCTACAACTTATTAGCTTGGCGGTGAGGCTCCCTTCCTGCTTCGTAAGTCTCACTTTTCTTCAGTGCGGTGTAACGAAGCAGGCAAGATCAGAGCAGATCGGGTGGTAGGCTTCAAATTCCATAAGGTCGATCAAAAATGTTAGATCTCGCCGAGAGAGATTGTCAGTACTGTTAGATCGTGCGATTGATCCCGATTACGCGATCCAGTTCAACCCGATTGATGTCCAGAAAAGATTGGGGTTAGTCTTTACACGATTGCAGTCGTTCCCATCGTGGCGCCAAAGAACAGAGAGTGTGATTAGGTTGGCCTAACTTAGGAGATATTTTGTAAGGCTTGGAGAAGGCGGGAGAGCGCCAAAGCCAAAAATAATGCAGGGTCTCGGATATCCTCCACCTATCGTATCTGCATCCATCGTCAACCCCCATTCAATCTATACTCCATCTTCGAACTCCTCAGCGGCAGCTCTTTCGTGCCTGGAGGCAAGGACTCCATCTGCCACCCTTATCGGCTCAATGAACTCGCAGCACCCAGCATCCAAATCTTGGATCTAACCGACCATACATCGCAGGACACGAGTGAAGCAACCTTTGACAATTCTGAAGTAACAATGTATCGGCTTGCCAAGTGCTACGTCTTGTGGACTGTTCTGATCCTTGCGATCATCCTTCAGAGCGCTGCATTATCGTATCCAGATGGACAGCTCCCTTACTCTCTCCCACCTTCCGGCCGTCAGCCAGGTTCGGTGCAACATGTGCAACCGAATGGCGATCCTGGCTCCACTTCTCTCAACCTCATCGACCTGCTCTCGCAGTCGCCTCAGCATTCCATCCTTCTCCGTCTGCTTCAGAGGGTGCGCCTCATTCCTACACTCAACAGGTTGCAAGAATTCGACGATGGTACCGGTCTTACGCTTCTGGCTCCTACCAACGAAGCCTTCCTCAAGAAGAGAGATGATGACCGGCAATTGCGTTTACAATCGATGGGAGAAGACTCGCAGCACAAGTCGCTTTGGGAATATGTGATCGACGACGAAAATGCTAGCACAATTGTCTCTGATTCTGACCACGTTGTGTCGTACAAGGGCCAAATGATTTTGCGCGACAATGTCAATGCCGTCGTTCGTCAGCATCTGCTATACCATCTTCTGAACTACACACTGCCCTTCACGCTCAGTAACAACACTGGTATCCACTCCCCTCAGGCCCCTTTACCCGAGCCTGGAAAACCCGAATTGCATATCACGATGCATTTCCCTTCCCGTCGCCTTTTGACAGAACCAACGAAACCCGGACATATACCTAGTCCAGATCAGGAAGACCACGGTGGACTTCTGGGAGATGAAGGTCAGCGAATCCGGGTGGCTTTACAAGATGACAGAACGCAAGATTCAAGCGGACGAGTAACTCTGCAGACCGTCGTCTCGGATCTGAGGAAGAAGGGGCCGGTCCTTGCCTTTGGCACAGATACCAAGGGCTCGGGTGGAGCTCGATCGCTGTTCGAGGACTGGAGGTCTGACAAGGGCGTAATTCACACCATCGATGCCGTACTCGACCTGCCTCCACCGTTGGACCTAGTGCTCAATGAACATCGCCAGCTCGAAAGTCTCCGCCGCTTATTGGATGCGGACACGATCCGTACATTATCAACAGTGCCTCATCTCACTCTCTTCCTGCCTGCCTCAGACGCTTTCTCTAAGCTCAGTTTTCTTGAGCAAGCGTACTTGTTCGGAGATTTTCAACAAGCCGTGCAAGATCGCTTAAAGCTCATGGGATGGCACATGTCAGGACTGGGTCTCGGCAACCGAAGGCCAGTCTATGCCGACGAAATGCGCCAAGTTGGACGGGCCAGCATGACCACGACGCTTGGAGGCTCCATTGAAGTGGAGACGGATACAAAGGATGGTCTTATTCGCGTTCTTGATTCAAGCATCGTTGAGGAGGACATTTTGACAGAGAACGGTGTCGTCCACATCATCGATGGCCTAATACTTCCCTTCGGCGATCTGGACCTCAGTGTTGAGAAAACACTTCTGGCACTCAATGCAAGCAGGTTTGTCGACCTGATCTATGCATCTGGCCTAGAACACTACATCAACAAGCCCGCTCATCTGCAGAGGAAGCAAAAAGATGCCTTCACTTTCCTTGCTCCTCGTGACGACGTCATTGACGCCTGGCCGCAAGGCTTCATGACAAGAGCAAACAGCTTCGCCTCCTCCGAAGACCCCTTGAAGCCCTCAAAGGGTCCGACGCTTGAAGAGGTGATCAGATACCATATTCTTCCTGGCAAGATCGAGCCCAAAGATCTGGAGAACCGCATGCTTCTAGATACCGAGCTGAAGGACTGGAAGCTGAGGGAAGGCCGTCAAAAGATGCCTGTGCAGGTGGATGATTCGAGTGCTTCGTCAGACAGGAAGGGAAACGGAGACGTCGGATTCGGCGACGCAAACGTTTTGCGGGATCCTGTAGAGCTGGGCGATCATGCTGTCATCTACGTTGTCTCGCAACTCCTTCAACCGCCTTCCGATCCTGTACAAACGGCTGTCTCCTTCCTTTCGCTCTCTACGTTTGTCGCGGCAATATTCAGCGCTGACCTCAAAGGGGCGGTTGAAAGGGCACCTGGTGTCACCTACTTGGTGCCCACCAACGATGCATTTAGTGGCCTCGGCCTAGCCATGAAATACCTCCTGCTTCCCGGATCACAACCGCTGCTGCAAGCTCTTGTCGAGTATCATGCTATCGATCGCATTGCGTACATGTCCGACTTCTCCGAAACAGAGACTCGATTCCCCACGCTGTTGCCCACTGTTGGAGCGGATCTCTCGATCAAGAAGCACAAAGATGGCGTGGTCACCATTCGCAGGGAGGGAGACGACAATGGATCGAGGTCGAGCATCGTCAAAGCCGATATCCTCACCAATACCGGTGTCATTCACGAGATCGACAAGGTCCAAATCCCCTTCGATATGACCATTAGAAACCTGCTCAAGGGCGCGAAAGCAGACACAATGGAAGATCTCATGACGCAGGCCGGTTACGGGCATATCTTGAACGCTACCTTGAGTCAAGATGGCTCAGATACCGGCGAGAACAGTTATGTTGTTCTAGTGCCAACTGACAGCGCTTTCACCCGGGTGAATTTGTCGTCCATCCTCGAGGATCCCGATACGTTGCGCAGGCTTGTGCAGCAACACATCATACCACTTTCCAACAGCCAGCAAATCGGAGACCTGCTTCCCGATGGACGCAAAGACGGCTTAAGTCTTCAGGACGAGAGTTCCTTCCCCACATTACTAGATCGTTCGGCCGGAGGTCAAAGTCGTTTCGGAAGCATCAGTTTCCGCAAATACGTTGACGAAAAAGCGAGTCGTCTCTCGAACAAGGCCAATTCGCTAAGATTTAGAAATTACGACGCTCCATCGGACGAGGATCTCGGCTGGATTGTCGGCATCAAAGATACAAGGGGCTCTACTGGACAGCGCCACTCTGCAAGGATTCTAGCCTTCGGCAGAGAAGCAAGAGAAATTCAAAACGGGGGAAGCTTGCTTCGTTCCGGCATCGGTGGCGTACTGCAGATCGATGCCGTGCTGACTCCATATGAGCCAAGCTGGTTTTACCGATGGGGCTGGATCGTCTTGGCTAGCATGTTCACCGCTGCCGTCTTATCCTCAGCAGCTCTGGCGGCGTATCGATGGTACAAACGAGACGGAAAGATTCGATTGCCTGAAGCATTGGAAGGTGAAGAAGAGTGACACCAGGATGGACCAACTGCGGCACATAACAAGAGAATGACTACTGTCAGCACGCCCAACTGTCCGAATGTGCTTGGAATCGCGTCCTAGAATCGCGTCCCAGGCCGTGGTGCTTGCTCAGCCTCGTCCGACGTGACTTGGCATATTCGTTGCTTGGATCACGACATTTGCGACTGCAGTGTACGAAAGAAAGGCGGTCGAGACGAATCAGCGACAGGTGTCCGCTTTGTTCCTGTACTTCTACTTGACTTACTGTTCACGCTCAGTGGCATCTCTGCAATATGGACAATTTCTCTGCCGACCCTGTTACAGTTTGCAATGTAGAAGTTGGAGAGAATCAGTATGGAGGGAGGAGGGAGTGTCTTAGCACGTACGCTACCTACCATTCGCGGTCCATTGTGGGCTCGTGTCGAAGAGATCCATCCGCCTTTCGCAAAGGAAGATCAAGAGGGGAACGGTCAGCTATGGATCTCACTCTCTTGTTCTCTCTTCTCGATTCTAGCGCTTCTTACTTGGGGAACACCTGGTCCTTCCTTCATTTTGGCCGTCATTTCGGACGCAGCGTTTCCGACGTCTATTTGAGTAACTGCAATGTTATGTATCCTACCATCCAAGCTCAGCGATTTAGTTAGACCCGTCATGGCGGTTTTGGTTGCTGTGTATGGGGCCGAGTAAGGTCGGGGGGCGTAGGCTGAGATGCTACCATTGATGATAATTCTGCCTCCTTTCGGGGTTTGTTTTGACATGCACCGGAATGCTTCCCTCGAACACAGGTATGGGGCGGTTAAGTTGACGTCCACAGTGGCTTGCCAATCGGACAACTTCTGGTCAACGAGAGGTACGTTGGGTGGGGAGATGCCTGCGTTGCAGAAAACTAGATCCACTCGTCCAAACTTCTCAGCCGTCTCAGCAAAAACGCGCTGAACAACTTCTTCTTTGCTGATATCTCCAATTACTGAGTGTCCAATACCGGACTTCGAGGCTGCGGATTCCATTAGCGAAATGGTCTCTTGAAGCTCGGCCTCCCTCCGTCCAGTAACGGCAACGTTCCAGCCCGCACGCGCCAACGCTATCGCACTAGTTCTTCCAATCTGTGTCAAAGAAGCAAGTGAAGGATCAGGTCCGGTTGGTCAGGATCAAAGAATGGCTCTTGTAAAGCTCGCAGTAAGACACCACAGCGAAGTCCGTACTCACTCCAGAAGAACCTCCAGTTCTTGTAACATTGAAGGAAAGAGACAAAACGGGCTTAGGTCAGAATGCTCCAAGTCGTGACCTCTAGCCAACAAGCCGATACAAGCGCGCCGTCATTGAACTTACACGATGGCTGTCTTTCCCGGTCGAGGATAGGATTCAACGTGATCTGACATGATGACGGTGGATGAACGGCGTTTTGGAACTGGACTTGGACTTGAACTTGTTGCGTTCGGTGCCGTGGATCAGTCTTCTTTCCGGTTTTACGGATACTCTGATTGTGTCTTTCGAGCTTGAATCGTTGGAACGACGAGTCTTACGTAGACTGCTATGGATGTGAAGAAGGTTACGTCGACCTCTATCCTGGTGTTGATGAGCCTCGAGAATTTATCCATCTAGAAGAGTTGAGTTTAGCTGTCGCCTCCCCCGCGTTCTGTGTTGTGGAGCCGTCCCGCAGAGAGCCGTCCCGCAGAGAGGAAGAAATAAGCTACAAATACATACAGCTCCCCGCGGGCGATCTACCAAAACTGAAACTCGGACCGGATTTGCCGAAACCATGAAAAAGTGGGCTAGAATTGGACCCTGGACGGCCAACAACCGAAAGGATACGACATTTCTGTTTCACACTCACACTTGATCTGAACTTGATGCGAGGGCTACGTTAATGTTCTGACTCTAAAAATACATACATTGGCAAGGTTGGTCTATCATAAGGCGCAATTGCGCCTGCAGATGATGGTGATATACAGACAGTGATTGCTTCGGACCCCTTGATAACAGCGCTAATCAGGAGGGTGAACCGCTTCGAATAATGACCGAGGAACCTGAATCGGATCGTGGTAGCTCAGGCGTCGATCTGCGCGCCCAACTTGGCTTGACGCTGGGAGAGTCAAGTCGAGCTTGGGCATGGTGAGTGATAAGAGGGTGTTTGCGGCTACGACTTCTCGTTCCAATTTCACTTTGCCGCCCTGAGATCGGCATGGTCACCACGCGATTTCGTGGTGTTTCCGGGCTTGCACTATCCCCTTTTTGGTCTCTCGAGCCAGGCTTTCTTCGGTTGTGCCTGAGGACAGTAGGATCGGCCGGACCAGAGGCGGAGCGCATCCATTGCGATTTTGGAGGTGTCGAGGCATGAAGCTGAGTCGACTGGGAAAGATCAAGGGGTGAGCCCTCTTCACTGGTCCTCAAATGATAGTAATGCTGATAGATGAACTGAGACAATTCTTGCCACCCTCCCCCAACCCGAACCATCACCATGTTGGAGCGTAGGATCCGACAGAAGCAAAGACGCGGGTCGGGATCGCCGACCCAATATCGCCCACTCAAATCGGTGTGATCCTTCGCCCGTGCATCTAAAGGCACATCGGCTAGGCGTGCAGGAAGGATTGTCACACTTATCGGCATCTTGTTGACAACATGGCCGACAGCCACATCGATCTGGCTCTTCGGATTAGCGCGGTACTGATTCGGACGCTTGCCGACCGGGCGAGATGGTGTCAAAGTTCGTGAGGACTTGGCAACTTTGAGGTTTATATCTTTCACGGGTGACACGCTTTTAGCGATCTCCGAAGAATGCGTTCTTAACCACCTGGCATTACTGGTTTCAGAATCAGATTTGCTCGTCTCGTTTGAAGTTGCGCAGCTGCTCAGCGAGCTACGTGAATGCTCCGGGCTACACGGCATTGCACTGTTGGCATCTGACGCCACGCTTAGCTCTCGTAGAGAGCTTGCTGCGTCGTCAATATCGTTATATTGTTCATTTACCGCCCTTTCCCCATTCTGTGCAGCTGATGTTAGTCTGGCGGCCTTCTCCTCGATCTTGCAAGCGGGAGGCATGGACTCCTCCAGCTTCTCCTGTTCATCGATCATTTTCACGGGCACTTGCCTCTGATCGATGAGAGCATCCAGGATCCTTCCAGCAGGCAGCACTTTATCGGTATTTAGACTCTTGATTCGCAGAATCAGGCGCGACGACTCGAGCTTGATCGCCTCACTGGCGATTCTTTTTGAGGAGAACGCCCGCCTCCGTTGTTCTTTCCCAGATTGCAGCCGGATGCCTTGCCCTTTCTGTTGTGATTGGTATACCTCTTCGGAACTTAGCTTCGATGCTCGCGATGGCCTATCTTGCCTTGGATCATCATGCGGAGATGATTCGCATCTTGTTTTGAAGGCAGAGAGGTCTTTTTGAATCATAACCAGGTCTTCCCAGCTGGAACAAATCATGGTCTCCCATTTCAAGCGCAGTTCAGCTAGGTCCTGTTCGACTTTCCGAGCTCGCAGCAGACGCAAGAGCTTATCCAATGCATAGACTGTCTCTAGCGCCAGTTCAATGAGGTCCGTATCGGAGCCCGAAAGATGTCGCTTGGAAGTCTCCTTTGCAACGGAGCGAAGCCGATTCATGTCATGAACATTGAATTGCTGAACCTGGCTATCCAGGCGATCTCTCTCCTGCTGATCATGTCTAAGCTCGCTGGTCAGCTTAGCAAGATTCGCTCTGTGATGTTCGAGGACGTCCGCATCTGCCTCATACGACCCGATATTCTTGAAAGGGTCGAGATGAGGCCATGCGCGAATTATGGCGATCTGTTGCTCCACGTCTTGCTTCTTTTGAGCAAATGTGGTGAGCTCAGACATGTCTTCCGACGAGAGCATCGGTTCGGAAGGGGCCGTGTTCGGGTCGTCCGTGCCGATGTGATGAGAACCCATTATGGTGATAGGCGATAAAGCAGCGCTACAGTCCATCCTGCTGCCTGATCCAAGTACGGAAGAGCCGTCATCGGTGGCATTGCCGGGCCGTAGCCCTGGCTGGATACTTACTTCGCTGAGGTTGTCATCGATCTCGCTTGTTTGCATGTCGACGGGAAGAAGATCAAGAGACCGGTTTCGCAGGGTTCTGGATCCACCAAGCCATCTGATCGAGGAGCGTCGATGCGTTCATTCGAGTGGCGGACGCGTTCGAGAAAGGGCCAAGGGTTGCGGAACAACCATGAGCTGGATCAGCGTGCGAAGCTCGTCCGATCACCTATCATACTGATCCTCAGGAGCTAGGACCTAGTTCTGAGCATGAGTTTGAGGTGGTCCTGCGGAACGGCAATCCGATGAGCGGTACGTGATGGTGGAGGTGACGAGAAGAGAAAGCGTGCCCAGATACACTTACGAAATGCGGAGTGAGTGAGTGAAGTTGTTGTTAATGAATCGTGGAGCGGGTTCCACCGAAAATTGTTCAAATATTGACGAGAAGAAAACGAAGCGGTCAGTGCGAGAGAGTAAGTGAATTGGTGAGTGACGGAACGGAATCTGGAAAATTCCCAGAGTCTAGACAGCATCACAACACGACTTGCCGGGCTCTATCAAGTTAAAAATGAGAACGCTCGTGTGGCCCAGCCCCATCACTTTCCCTTGATTAGAATGGCTAGACGGATGACTCGTCAGACGGAAACCAAGAGGCTTGGACTGAGGCACGGCCATTTCGAATTGGATGACAATTGGATGTAGAACCCTCTATGTATCTATTCCAAAACTGTGCGGAAACGGACTAAGAAGTGACTTGTCTAAAGAGTGCGGTGCACGCCGTCAAGCTAAGATTGTCGCTGAGTCCCCAGCCCAAAGGCAAGCGACTTTATGGTCAATGGCGACAAAACGAGTCTTCTTCTGACTGACAATGTTTTTGCTGGAGATTTGAGAAGGTTGTCGAGTCGTCGAGAACTCTTCTTCGTGCAGTACAGTTGTGCCGCGCCTTGTCTGGAGAACGCACAGTGCATCCGCGTATATGCGTGGCGACACAGATTCTGCCTTTCCGTCGACTGAGCCAATTCACTCTCTCTTCTCTTCTTCTTCTTCTAGATGAGGAGCTTGCTCTGACTTTCCTTCAAGTCATCTTTCACCCATGGGGATCGTTGTTCATTCTAGACTTGGATGAGCAGGTGTACCCCTTCCTTCACTTTCGTTATCCATCCTCGACGGTCGCAGCTCCCGAACGCAAGATGAAGCAGAATCGAAATCATGCCCAAAGGAACCTCTATGTTTTGAACCTTCCCCTCGACGCCACCACGGATCAGTTTGAGTCTCTCTTCGGTGAGCATGGCCATGTGGACCACGCGGTGATCCTCGCGACACTGGACAACGTAGCTCGTCGTCGGGGATTTATCTTGATGTCGAGTCCAGCTGAGGCCAAGAACGCCCTCGAACGTCTGGATGGATTTTCGTGGCATGGCTATCGGATTGAGGTCTCTTACGCCATCGTTCAGAGGAGCGGAACTCCCTTCACGCCCAGATCACCTTGCGACGACATCCATGATACTGCGTCAGTCCCACAGATGCACAGGAGAGCCAGAGAGGTGAGTTACTAGCCTATCAGAACACCGACTCTTTCGATCTCATCCCCGCAAGAGATAATGACCTATTTGTGCGTACATTTCACGTTGCCGTACCAATAGCAGGCGCAAGGAGTACTGCCTCAAGTTGCGGAGATCTCTTTCTCTCCAGCAACCTCCCAGGCGGGTACAGTTGCAGCTACCCTCTTCATTCAGAACCTTGACGCCAACGTCTTGTCGTCCGAGTCGCATTTAAGGGCTCTCGTGGAGCCTTTCGGTCACATCAGGGATCTTCAAGCGACTTCTGGCGGTTTCGAGGTAGGCGGCGCAAGTGCGTCTGTGCTCTACTGCTGTCAACACAGCGCATCCGTGGCGAAGTATGCCCTCGATGGGCTTGTGATAGGCAGTTGCGTGCTTTCAGCCTGTCTTGCCCGCGATGTTCGCCCAGCAGAAGTGGAACCTTGTTTCCGTCGTCAAGCTCAAGGTACGAGACTGTCATTTAATGGCCAGCACTCGTCCCTGATGGGCAGTGAGCACCATGCTAGCACGCTGTCGAGCGGCCCAGACCCTCGGATCACTCCACAATCTACAAATGTAGGCACAGTGCATGGAACGTGGAATGCTCCCTTCACACCAGCGGCGGAGAGGTCTTCGGCAGCAGTCGATAATCCACCTGACTGGAAACAGATTTCAGAGCCACAAGCTTCATTACCTCTGTCGAGCACATCTGGCCCCAGAGACCCAGTGGTGCGTAATGTACCTGAGTGGGGCCCGTCGTCCTTCGACGACGCTTCCTTTGACCTTTGGACCAGCAAAGGTATGGAGATAAACATTTGGGCAGCCACGCAATCACAAAGCGGCACGGATAACGAGGCTAGGAAGCTAGAGAGCGGGTCCTTCATGCGTCACCAGCCTTCGGGACAATGTGACGCGAAAGACATGGTGCGTATTTTCCATCAATCACACGCTCCGAAGACCATGGATATCTCATCCGCTGACTCGCTCGATGATCTCAATTTGGGTTTTCTTAAGCGCTCGTCTTTGCGTCCAATCGGCGACGAGCGGCCCCGACAAGACAAAGGATGACGAAGAGAAAGTCAAATGACATATTATTGATGCGCTGCAGCGAAGGGTGGTCACAAACTGGTTCGCAGATTCGTCGTTGATGGAATTTTTATTGTTCGCGAAACAATTAGCGAGGATTGTCAGGCAAATTATCCCGTTTCTCAACTGCTTTCGGAGGCAGACATCGATTGTAGATCGTGAAGTCAGTATGAGCTGGAAAGGGATGATGAGCAAACAGTGTATGAGATGAAGGAAGAGCAAGACAGCCGAGTATTGGTATCGAGGGACTCGATACACCGCTTCCATGCGAGATCCAGGCTTTTGGGAATCTTCAGAATGGACAACCCGAGGGATTCCCGAACGCAAAATCCAAGGTAGGGGTTGAGGAAGCGGCTTACGTAAGCATATGGTCGTGTTAGCCATGCAGGTTTCAACGATTCCGTCTAGTTAGCGACATGGTCATGCTATCCCAGCCCACCACATCCCAAATATCACCACCTCTTCATCGCCATCGGCATCCGACAAGCTGCTAGCGCCTTTCCAATGGATCGGTCCCCATCCCACACGGATGCATCCCAGTGGCCGCCGTGAATTTGGAGCGAGATCTTTTCTTCTGTAGCTACCGTGACGCATGGAGCGTAGGACCTCGCAGCTGCGGTCGCAGCGCTCCTTCCCATCAAGTCTTAGGTCAAAGAACTCGATCGGAGGTGGAGATGACCATCGGAACCAATCTGCAACGTCCGATTTGCCAGCTAGCAGAAGCTACTACGACTTATATCCGGAACGCAAAGCAAAAGGACCCTACGTACCTCGTCCTTCTCTACTGGCACCACCCCCTCGCCAGCGGAATCGACGCAAGACCATCAACGTCGACGACCATGTGGAGGAACTTGACATCGCGAACAAATTCCAGCAAAGTTCTGGCGATCAGGGAACCTCCAGGCGCTGGGAGCAAAAGACTCAGCTGGACCCGACTCGCATCTATAGAAATCAAAATGATTCGCGGGCGGTGTCCAGCACGTACGCTGCGTCGTCTATCGCCCTTGGGAGAGCAGCTCCACGAGCAGACACCTTAGTCCCTGAAAGGATCAAGTCTATCGACGAAATCATCGGCAACCATTCGAGCCGCCTTGTGCCTCCAAGAACCGATAAGCTCCCGTTGCGCTCGACATCTTGGTCCGCCTTCGATTCCGCCCCTGCCAGAGATTTGGCCCACGAGAGACTGAGAAACCGGTCGACGTCCAGACGTTCTTCGACGGCAAGCTCAGAGGGCTCAATCGATTCGGTTGAGCGAGAGGTCCAGGCAAGTCTCAGGTCAGCTTCTCTATTGAGTCTGCACACCGGAGAATCATCCTCGAAAGCGTCGATCCCAGCTGGTCAAGATCGCGATGCAGAAATAAGCGGAAACAACGAGCAGTACGATCCAAAAAGGTACTTGACAAACACGGAGAGTGACGAGGCTGCACGGTATGTTCCGTTTCAACGTCCTCGCCAGATGGAAGTGCAGCGTCCTCAGGCGGAGAGCGCCGAGCAACCGATGCAGAAACGTCTGAACCGTTTCGTGCAAGTGCAAACAGCGGGACAACGAAGCTTCTATGTCTCGTTTGCTGACGTTGGTGATCAACAGGGACATCCCGTGATGGTCTACCTCGGGCTAGGGGCCGTTCGGCATCTGATCGGTTTGTACGACGAGATTGCGACTACCTTCGGCCTTCGGCTCATCTGCATCGATAGATGGGGCGTAGGACGGACAGAAGCTGTTCCGTTCGAGAATCGAAGCGTGCTTGGATGGAGCGCCGTTGTTGGCGACATCGCTGACCGACTTGGTGTCGAGCGATACTCTATCCTAGCGCACAGTGCGGGAGCGCCGTTTGCCGTGGGAACATCTCTCATTCATCCTGACAAGGTGGTGGGACCGCTTCAGCTTCTCGCTCCATGGACAGGAATTCATGCTGACAGCGGCTATCGATGGCTGCGCTTCGTGCCTGACGGCTTCATAAAGACGGCCCAATTGGCGGAGTGGCGGATTCAGGCCTGGAGACTCGGGAAGACCGAAGGCAAGGATCCAGCCAGAGCGGGTTTGCCGAATCCCAACGAAAGACTTGATTCGGGACCTCGTAGCGCAATGGATGCGTCCACAGAGACTAGGTCCGCACTCGAGAGCAAGAAACCCAAATCTTATCGGTTAGGATCGCTTTTCGGTGCCAAGCAGGTCTCCGAGTCTACCAGCAGGGAGAATGGCGTTGTCGATGCCGTACACCGTCAGCAATCTTCGGACAATAAAGAGAACGTGCTACGCGACGGAAATGCTACAGCGGCGACCAGACCAGCAACATCTCAAGCGCCGCTTCGACAAGGCTGCTCAGAAACGCCACTGTTCGCTCTCGGCCATGAATTTCCCCTGACGACACAGCTGGAATCTTTGCGACTCGACAAGTCGCTGCCGTCCACTCCAGGATCGGATGCGCCGTCATCGCCATCGTGGGTGGACTCCGGAAAGCAAGATAGCGCGTCCATTTTGGGTCAGGATCACGAAACCCAGAGCAAGGTGGAGCAGGCGAGCGAATATGCGCTGGACCTTTTGCGAGCTTCTCATGCCGAGAGCTCGCGAGGCTCCACAGAAGATCTGAATCTTGTCCTTGGCAAAAAGCCATGGGGTTTCGAGTTCAAGGATCTTGATCTGCCGTGCGTTGTATGGCATGGATCAAAAGATGAGCGAATCAGTCCAGCAAATTCGCGGTCTTTGTCGAAGGACATGGCGTCATGCTCTCTACGTATCATCGAAGGGGCGGGTCACAATCTCATGACCAACTCCGAGGTGATTGTTGAGGTTTTCGAAAACATCAAGGCTAGCATCGAATCATAGCCTTCTGTCGGTCGGACCACGACCGAGATGCTGAGACTGGGGGAGTGGTTATCTTTATCGCAAGTCAACAGGCAAGCAGCTTGATTCAGGAAGCATTTGTATTATAGCATTGCAACATGATACCCAGAATACCATGCTTATTCTTTAGTGTTCCTGCTGCTGATCGGCACAGCCGATCGGTATAATTCATAGATCACAAGGAGAGATCAAATGTGTAGCGCGCATTGTGACCAAGTACCTAGGCAAGATAGCCCATGGATCTAAGCCGCAGCCTTCGGAAAGAAATTTTGATGAAGCAGATCGTCTCGAGTGTGCTCGAGCATGAGGTGAAAACTCTTGGCACGAACCTGATGCTTTGCACCACAATTCTGCTATCTTCCCAGCCTTTCCGATTCCAGTAGGCCAAGTTGGAAGTTTCTGAACTCATTCTTTCCGAATCGACACTTGGAAGGAAGCCAAGATCGGGGGTACCGGCTCTCGCCTACAGTATGCAGGCGGCCTTCCTAGAATGGGGCTATGGCTGGAGAAAGGCGGAGCCGTGAAGAAGCAAGTAAACACGTCGAGGTCGAGCTCGAGGTCGCGCAGACTCCAGCAGAGCGAGTTACTCGAGCGAAGTTGGAATCCTGTTTCAACGTCGCTTAGAGTTGGCAAACCAAGCCAAGGCATGCGATCGAAACTTTCCATATGTTCCATACTTTCCATATGTTCCTAGACCGTCTTGCCGAAAGCAGCCAAACAATCGTACAGTCACAATGACCAAGATCCACTCACTTGCCCTGTTGGGTGAGCATGGATCTCGCAACCTCTGAAGAATGAATCATGGTATGCGAGGCCGCACAAACGTCGAGAAGGTGGCTCAAAGCGGACTTGCACCAGGTTGTATGATACCGACCTGCGCCAACTTGCACTGCACTACCTCTCTCCCTCCCCTCCGTCGATGCGTTAAACGAATGGAAACGGAAGTTCGAGCGACAGAATAAAGCTGCTGTTGCTGCTTCTGCAAGCACTCCGACTTGGCAGACCGAGGCTGGGTTCACAAGCCGAAGGGGGGGCGAGGTTGTTGTGTGTTGCAAGCTGAAGCTCGGAGCAGCTACCGAAGCAGATTACAATCTTGTCTAATTTGTAGTGTGCAACTGTATGCAACGTTGCGCATTCTTTCAACGAATTCATCATTCAGGCTAGAACGCGTCTCGTGCAGCCAGCAAGTCAACCGAGCTGCATTGTGTGCACCTGCCCCGTCGATCATCTCCGTTCTGATATCGGTACTCGACAGCACGGTAATGTTGATTTTAACGATTTGTTAAAGCCTTTCGTAATCAAATTTCATCTGAAGTTGAAATTAAAGGCAGTGACACGAGCGTGTTGGTCTCAGAGAGTTGTTCGTGTGATTCGACATGCAAGTCAAGTTGTTCGGAATTCTCGCTGCAGAAAGAGCCAGACAAGCCAGGGCGACCCGGCACTTTGACTGCAAAGCTACTCTGTGACTCTGTGCCACATGCATTCTCCAGTTGTGTATCCGAACAAGGCTCGGCGCAAGCAGATTGGCAAGATCGACAACCTCGCATCCGCCTTCTCCTGCTTCTTTGCTTTCCTTCCTCACTTTCCTTCTTTCTGAGCTGCAGTCCGTCATAGCCCCATAGCCCTAACTTGCTTCTTGGCATCATGGCTCAAGAACCGCTAGCAGATCAGTAGAGCGACTGACAGCTCGAGATTCAAAGTGCGCTAGACGTTTGGCCCTGCTTCCCCCTGCTTTACTAGCCTGTTTGTTGCCTCTCTTTCCTTTGTGCTTACCTCCCCAGTTGATGGCCCTGCAACCCTCTGCTTGGCTTACGCCTAACAAGCCGACCGTCCCTTTCTGTGTACGTGCCATGTAGCAGCATCTAACCTTGAAGTCTCTATCATACCATCCATTGTTCCTCTAGTCCTACCTGTACCTGTACATGTACCTGTACCTGTACCTGTTCCGCGCACCTCTCTCTCTACCTTGACCTCTTGTCTCTACCTCTACCTCTACCTCTACCTCCCTCTCCCTCTAGTAACTTCCCTTCTTGCCTCCATCGCGAATCTGTCTCTCTTCTCACCTTCTCTCCTCTCCAACCATCGTCCTCTCCCCTCTACGTCTTTCCCTTTCCCCTTGTATAAACGACTTGTCAACAGCCACTTCGCGCTCTCTCTCCAACTCGACAAAACGGTCACTCTGTCACTCTCTCATACAACAACGCTCCTTTCAGTCTGCCGAATTCCTCAGTCTAGATTCAGTCTTATATCCCATTAGAATCCCTTTCTTTCGATCTATCAACATGAAGACTTTCACTGCAGTAGTTCTTGCTGCCCTCACTACGACAAGTCTCGCTACCAGCCACAGTTCCCAGCTTTCGCCTCGTCGTCATCACGCCAGAGGAGTTGACCATGCAACCGCGTTAGCCAAACGTGCTACCTACTCTGGCTACGCCACCTGGTACGATGTTGGTACAGGAAATGCCGGTGCTTGTGGAGAGTACCTGTCGCCTGACGAGTACGTCGTAGCTCTCAACCAGCCAATGTACGGTGACCTGGGTCAAAAGTCATCGTGGTGCGGTCAAACTATCACGATCAGCAACGGACAGACCACGGCGAATGCTAGAATCATGGATGCTTGCCCCACTGGTAATGGAAACTGCTACTATGGCTCGCTCGACATGAGTCAAGGTCTTTTTGAACACTTTGCCAACACCGGCGTCGGCAAGTTCCCCATCACTTGGTGGCCAGCTGGATCTGGAGGTGGAAGCTCTGGCTCGTCTAACAACAACAATGACAACAGCGGCAACGATAACAGTGGCAACAGCAATGACGGATCAGCAGCTGCTGCAGCTGCTGCCGCCGCCAAGAAGAAGGCTCAACAAGCTGCTGCATCGGCTGCCGCTGAAGCTGCTGCTGCTTCCTCGTCAGCAGCAGCTGCCGCCAGTTCTGCCGCAGCTGAAGCTTCGGCATCCCTTTCATCCGCTAGGGCTTCTGCTTCCAGCGCCGCGGCGGCCAGATCTTCTTCTAGAGCTGCTGCTTCTCTAGCGTCCGCCAAAGCCAGCAAGTCGCGTGCCAGCGTCAAGGCTAGCAAATCTAGAGCCGCTGCCAAAGCCTCTGCATCCTCTGCATCCGCTGCTGCTGCAGCCGCCGCGGCTACCCCAACTGGAAACCTCAACAACTTTGCCAACCTCTACGATGGTCTTTCCAACATGATCATGGACCAGGCTCAAGCATCGTCGTAAAAGTCTTAGTCGGTCCACAAAAGGAAGCATCAAGTCGTAATCCTCTACGGCACAAGGAATTCACCTATACCCGCGCCGCCCCCATCTTTTGGATACAATCAACCACTTCTTCGTCTTCGCATGGTGACTTCGGCATAGCAATGTTTCACGTTTCGCCCTTACGCAGCAACGGGATGGACTCCTTCTTCCCTCATACTCGTCGTCGTCTCTTGGTCTTCCTCATCTTCATCCTTTAAACTTGTTCTATTTTGTTTTGTCTTGTTTTGTTTACTTGCTTCAACTACGTTCATAGGTTTCGATTGGATGGTCTTGCAAGCGTACCTGCACCTCCGATCGGCTCCAAACGCGTCGCTTCTACTTTGTACTCTTCACAGTTCCCACGGCAGCAGGGCTGGCCGTCGGGGAACCCTATTCGTAATGTCCAAATTTATTCACATTCACAAGTGTGTTCTCAATGCGGCATGCAGTGTGTACAATAAGAAAGAAGAGTGAGGTAGTGAGTGAATGAGTGAGAGCGAGAAAGGGCGATATGCTGTCAAACGAGACTCGGATTGACGGCGATTCCGATCTACTACTTATAAAAGCCCACACGACTTCAAAATATCCCACGCACTTGCCGACATCTCGAACTTGACGGGACCTCCTCTGCGTTTGATCTTGATAGAGTGTCGGAAAATGCCTTGAGCTGGGTTGTCTACATCTTCGGCGATAGCTTCGTGTTTGGTGATGTACCAGCTCAAGTACTGTCCTTCGATTTCCCACCTTCCTGCGGACGCCTCTACTTCGATGTCCAGAAGCTGCTCTGAGGCGGCAGTCGCACCTACTCCCCCTCTTTGGTTGGAGTTGCTGTACGAGCTGTTGGAAGAAGAAGTTGCCTTGCCTAACGTCACCGAGTCTTCCAGCCCTCTGGAGTCGGCGGAAGCCAGCGGTCCTTCTTCAGTACTGGGACTATCCGTAGATCGTAAACTGGAGCGAGACGAAGGTTGCGATTCCGTAAACCGTAGACGTTCCTCCTGCTGTCGTGTCCACCGAGCCGAAGAAGCGCTCGATCTCCTCTTCTTGCTATCTCCAAAGTTTCCACTCGCTGCGGTCGCCACATCATCCGCACCGTAATGCAGGAAGGGAAGGAAGATCTCGGTAGCAACGCTCTCATCGTCCATTTCGGAAGCCGTCAAGTCTACGGAATACGAGAACTGGGAAGATTTGATGTCGAAATCGATGTTCGCCGGAGTACCCACCGAGGCGACGGGGAAAGGCCGACAAAATGCTGCAGCGGCTCTAGACCCATTGAGAAGCGAAGGAGCGTTGTACCTCGCTTTGTCTGATGCCAGATCAGGTAGGTTGATGGTCAAATTGGATGATGATGCCGAAGTACTACGGGACGAGAGTTGACTTGAAAGGAGACTGGATGCTGTAGAATCGCTCCGTCCCTTTGTAGATCTGGTTGCAGAACTCGAAGGCGTTGGACCGGTTCCCTTCAGATCATCGTTGCTCCAAAGACTCAGATCTTCACCATTCCAATCATCGCCCCATTGATGACTGTTTTCGGTGCAGTATGTCCACAGTGTGTAGCTAAGAAGATTCGAACCATCGCAGGCGTTGAGCGAGGCGTCCATGGCCAAAGTCTGAGCCGAGTAGTCGCCAATCCCTTTTCCTTTTGAATCGCCGTAGTACGACTTTTTCTGATCCAAGTCGTAGGGAATACCGATCTCGCCAATCAGACTTGGATACCGACCAAAGACATCAAGGCAATCTTGTCGAAGATAGCCCAGTTGGTCGCGCATACATTGACGAATGGCTTTGTTGCCCATGCGGATAGCGAACAAGACGCCAGGATATTTGCCACGCATGAGACCGACAGCGTCAGCATTGAACCAATTCCAATGCTTGGTGATCAAGGTGAGTCCATCGTAAAAGTGGCTAGAGAGGCAAGCTCGTTGCTTCAGGTCGTCATCGCCCAAAGACTTTGGCGGCGGCTCAAAGACGGGCGGCTGTATGAACATGATGGCCTCTTTGTGCAAGGACCGAACCATGGCTGCGTATTGGCGCCAGTGCGGCAGCCAGTAATCCTCGATGAAGTCGACATCTCGGTCGCCGGCTGGACCGCCGTACTTTTGGAAGTAGGCGTCGTTGAGAACCTCGCCGGAGGTATCGTCCCAAGCGCCATGTGCGGCCCAGACACACTGACCCAAAGGCCAGGCGGGATCGCGCTTCCAGCCCCAGCGTGATCCTCCTTGCGCTTGATCCTCATCCTCGGTTAGCCACGCCAACTTGCTTCCAGGGTCGACGGTGACGGAGCCGCTGCGCTTAGGTCCCATGGCACCGAATGTCCAGTTTTCAAGCGTCTGTGCTTGTCCAGATCCGAGACGGAAACTTTGAATGGGAGAAGGAACCGGGCCCTTCTTGAGCTGCCACGACTTGGGGATGGAAGAGATGCTGGAGAGACCGATGTAGGTCTGATTGGGCTCGTTCATACTGTCCCAGCCAATGACACAAGAGTCTGTCAGATCGCCAGCGGCGACGATTGTTTCGACGAGTTGCTTGCAAGCGTTGATGAAGTGAGACTGGAGCCAGTCTTGGATGTTGCGACCATCTATGATGCAGCGAGGTGCAAAGTGCTTGCCGGCAAAGAAGAGGACTGAAACGGTGGCAGCGGCAAGTCGGGTATAGTTGGTTGCCCAAAGCATGTCGGGGAAATCTTGGGGAGCGGATTGGTCAGGACTGGGCCATTCGCATTGTAGGAAAGCAGCCTGTGTAGCTGTAAAGTTACGAGGGTTCATGCCACAAGCGACGATCGTCCAGTACGGTGCGCCGGAGCCTCCAGTGAAGCGAGAGAAGAGGTCCTGATGAGGATCCATAAACACTCTGAAGCCGTACTCCTTGATCTTCCTCAGCACTTCTACGACATAGTCGATGTATTCGAAATCATACTTTCCTGGGCCTTCGTGCTCGATGGCTTCCCAGGTGAACACGTAACGGAAGCAGTTGAAGCCCCATGAACGAAGACGAGCGAGGTGGACGTCGGCGGTACCATCTTGGAGGTTGAGAGGCTGGCCGACAAAGGATTCTCCTCCGCTCTCGGCAGATTCCCAAAAGTTGTCAAGCTTCTGTGACGGTTGGCCTATTGGAGACTTGCTCTGTCCAGAGAGGTTGACGCCACGCAGCAAGAGGGCTCTGCCCTTGGTATCGCGAAAGAAAGCATCGGAGGCGTGTATATAGTGGTTCGGCACAGCCTCACCAGTGATGGGCGATGTAGCAGGCACTTTCGGCATGCTGGCGGTATCTCTGTGATGGGAGGCACCGTGGACGCAAGGGCCAGCTTAGCGATCAACCCAAGGTTGAGGACCGGTCTCTTTTGCGCTACTCGACCTAGGTGAGGCGTTTTCTGTGGGCCAGAATGAGAAGATGCGTGCCAGTAAGGTCCAGATTAGAGCGTGTGCGATACGAGCGGCATCACTGCGCAAGGGATGGTTTCAACAAGGGTCGACCCGCTGGCTTGTAAAGGACCTTGAATGGTGGGTACTGCTGAACGAGGTAGAGGGGTAGGTATCAATTGCTCGGGGCCTTTTTGACCCAAATCTATTTTTGAGGGGGCGTGTGCGGGGTTTGGCTGCTTTTGGACGGCATCGTTGGCTGCAGAGTGCGTAACCATCTTCCCACCTGGCAATTCAGCCGAGCAATCAATCAGTCGATTCTGCTCCACACCAAAGGATTTGGCCGGCGGGTGGGAAATTGAAAAGCACGTGATCTATGTTAGATTGATATTTCCGCGACGCGTGAATCTATCTCGCTCTCTCTGCCCCAAGATTGGATGTTGGCAAAAAGGTAGAGAGGAACACCTCGCACAACCTGGACCTGGATGTTCGTCCCAGAGTAACGGATATCGGATGCAGCTTTCTCAACCACCTTGAACTCCCAAGATTGCTGTTCGTAGACTCCACCATCTCTACATCCCATCCCAGAGATCTGTTCTTCTTCAGTAGTGCGCAGCTCCAACAATCCTAACTCCTTTTATCGCGGCCAGATTACTCCCATCATCCATTCGTTGCAACACTTATCAACATGGCGAGCGGGCCTGCGCGTCGGTCAACACTGGCCGCCATCGATCCCAATCAGAACAATGGTCAGATCTCTTCGGCACTGCCCGTACCATCATCAGCGGTCAAGAGCATCAAGACCGTCAGTAGCGGTTCCTTTCAACCTAGAGCTTCCATGATACCCCAACAATCGGCCAACCTCAGAGTGACGAGCAATCCATCCGCAACCAGAGAAAGTCAGCAACTCTCCCACGTCCAAAGCTATTCCAACCAACAGGCACAATCGAGCGCCATACAGTCATCAGCTCATAGCGCACGTAGAGGAGATGCTGGAAGCTATGCCAGTCGACAGAGCAGCGCCTCTGGAGGTCGCCAAAGTGTAGCTGTGGCCGCCACCCCAAAGTGAGTAATCTGTTCGCGGACTTGATGCTCCTTCGTGAGCAGGGTATCTGACTCTGATCTCTCTGTCCAACACTGTGATATGAACAGCTCCAGAAGATCCATCGTCGGAAGACTCTCCATTGCGCCAGGAAATATCGGCAACACAGCAGGTTCCGGTGTGCGTGAGACACGTCCGATCAAAGACAAGCAGTACAAGACGCGCATGGGACTCAACGTCAAGGAACACTTGGAGCGAACAGGATTCACTATGGCAGGATGGGACGCCAACAAAGGAGTTCATGAGCCCACCCAGTCCGCTTTCGTTGGCATGTTCAAGCACATCTACGCCAGTTGCATCGACATGAACTTTGTCATGGGTGCAGATGGCAAGAAGTTTGAGGACGAGGTGTTGACGCTCATGAAGGAGATCAAATACCCTGCAGCAGATGAACTTAGCAAGACGAAACTCACAGCTGCTGGAAGTCAAAGTCATTGGCCTTACTGTCTCGCCATGTTGGAATGGATGGTCAACCTTGGTAACCAGGCTGAAAGCATTGGAACCGGTCCTCGCTCACGTCCGGACGAGTTGGAAGATCTGCAATCCCTGTTCTTCCCGTACTTGTGGGATTGCTACGATCGGTTCTGGCAGAACGAGGATACCTATCCGGAAGAGCATGCCAAGCTCGGGGTACGCTTCGAGGAGAAGAACGCGGCTATCGAAAGGGAATTGAAGGAGTTGCAGGAGGAGCATCGCAAGTTGGAAGCCGAATTGTCAGACTATCTGGGACGAGATTCGCCGCTGAAACTGGAAAGGGAGGAGAACGAGATGTTGAATCGAGACGTCTCGAAATTCAAGCTCTACTACGACGAAGTTCTCATCCCCAAACTGGACAAGACCAAGAAAGCCATCGAGAGGCTGGTTAAGGAAATCTCGGCTGCGGAGAAAGAGATCGACGATAAGAGCAAACGCAAGCTGGATCTACAGGAACAGGTCAACGCTCAAGAGATGTCTGCGGAGGAATATGAACGAATGTTGGCCGAACGCAATCGACTTTCCAAACGACTCGAAAACCTGGGCGAGCAAAACAAGAAAGCTGCAGGCGACGGTTGGTCCCTCGAGATCGCCATCGCCAAGAAGCAGGCCGACACCGAAGATCGGATCTCCAAATTCAACCCCTTAGCCAGATCCATCTCGCTGCTACCGTTCAGACTACCGAATGGAGTGGTGCTAGAGGAGTTGGAGCTCACACCATCGAATCCAACCACGATGCTCCAACCTGGCGTGGACGTGAGGGGTTCCTTCCGCAAACAGATCGAATCCTTGCGGGCTCAAGAAGCGGAAAAGTACCGTCAAGCATCAAAGAAACGCCTCACGATGCAAGAAGAGCACGAGAAACTCCAAGAAGCGTTGGCCGAACAAGAATCTCAACTCGAATCCGGAAGAGAAAGATGCGAAGCTCTTGCTAGACAAGCTGCCGAGTATGAGAAAGTGAGTTCACACAGGCGACACAAAGACACCGTTCACACGATTGCATCTGCTAACACACCTTTCTTTCCATGTGACCCGTCCACAATAACAGAAGAGCAAGAGCGTTCAGGAACAATACAAGTCCGACGAGGGCAAGCTAGAAAAGTCGACTTACGAGACCGAAACCTCGGGTAGCGTCCAACTTCAGCAAGCCGAATCAAGATTAACGAGTTTGCAGCTCATGTGAGTCCGAGATTGCGATTGGGGGAGGGGAGGACCTGATCTTGTCTTTTACTGACCTATGAACCATGCGATGCCTTCATGAATTGTTATGCGATCACTACAGTGCCGAACACAAGGAAGACGAATGGAGTCAACAACGCTCCCGAATGGATGAGGACATGCTCAACCTTGTCGTGCTGCTCAGCAAGATGAAAGGCGATGTCTCGGCTCAGCTACGTGAGATCCAAGCCGCTGTTACGCTCAAAAGTCGAGACGATTAACTCCCAAGTGCTCCACATCTTTCGCCATCAAGACCTTCTCACTCACCCACACCCCGACCTTTGCTAGCATTGTTTTGCTTTTCCTTCTGCTTCTTCTCGATATTGTATTAATGGATCCATCTATCTATGTATTGCTTTACCTCCACATCTATACAACGCTAAACCCTGCTGCGAAGATACCATCAACATTACATTCGATCAACGCTGTTATTGCTGGTCCGAGATTGTCGCCTGCGAGGACGCAAGATCGCAGTAACATGGTTGGATCCAGCATGCTGGTCTTCCTTGAAGTCTTTCTATCCACTCCTGCCAGCTGCTTACTTGATCAAATTGCAGCCACTGTCCTGTGAACCTCGTACGATCTCGGTCTCTTTCTAACAAGAGAAGACGTGGGTACTTGTGTCCTCGAACTGACACAGACGACGCTCGTTCCAGCGTCTCCAGTTGCTCTATCAAGTTCGTCTCCAGATAGAGTCCCAGTTCGATCACTATACGATGGAATTTGAACGAGGGGAGCTTATCACCGTGGTCGCTGGACATGTTGAGCCATTGTTTAACGCCAGCGACAAGACCGTTTGGTCCTGGTCGGCTTAGCCGAACGTGAGCTAGCTTCGGCAGAGTGCCGAGAGATTCGACCAACTCGGTCGTGACGACAGGCCAGTGAAGATGCAGATGCGTGAGATTCGAAAAGGTGAGCACGTCTCGGTCGATGCCGCGGATCTTCGAAGTAAACTGTCCTGGCTGCAAGGCCAAAAAGGAAATGGTAAGCTCACGGAGTGTAGGGACGGCGCATGTGGAATTGGTCGCCTCAGCCTGATCGGCCAAATGAGGTTCCATCGCCTGGAAGATGCTGGTATAGGTGTCCAAAGGATACGGTGAGATGTGGTTCACTTCCGAGATCTCTGGTGGGTAGTTGATGGAGAAAGGTTCCCAGAAGTAAAGGGATTCAACATTCCGACTGCGTTCCAAGAGCATCGCGAGCAGCTTTGCGGGTTCCTTCTTGGCAAGGTCTTGTGCTAGTTCGGCAAATGAAGAGTCTGTATCTGACCAAGAACAAAGAGCTGCTCGCAACGGCTGCTGAAGCATGTCCAGTGGACCTGCATGACTTGAATCTCGATTATTGACAAAGATGGCCTTGACATGAGCATTCTCAGGCAAAGTGATAAGCTTGGTGATGAGGTTCTGTCGGGATCGGATGGATAGATAGGAGCTCAAGCCTCGCTTGCCAATCTCGAGTGTCGCTTTACAGACCAGACAAACCGACAAGGCCGAGGAAGGTGATAGTGATGCGGTGTATCCGAGAATCTCTTGGATGATCTCCAGGGGTAAAGCCTGCATATTTCATTTCCACCCTGAGTCCTATACGAAGTTTGGGTTCAACGACATCTAGATGAGGACTTCAGCTAGATTAGCGGACGGAGAATGGCTCGAGTAGAGCTTGACTCGTCAGGCCATCGGACCAATCGCTTGCATTCATCTCGCTACGAATGTTCTCTAAGTCACTTGATCATTGGCGGAGCTGAACGGCCTAGCCGCTCTCGGGTGATCCGACGACTCGAAAGTCTGTACGGCATGGCGTAGACGGGAACATAGTGAACGGAAGTGGATGGCAAATCCGAAGAAGAGACAAGCGAGTCTCGAGCGGCCAAAGGATGCGTCCAGCACCAGCTGCGTGATTTCGGTTGAAGCTGGGTGGAGGAAATCCAAATATGACACACAGGCAGACGTGTTTGGATCTGCATCACCAAGGTGGCCCCTGCGAATTCAACCAACAGGCCCCTTTACCTCCAACAGACTACCTTCTCAACACACTTTGCCATCTTCATCATTATCACCATTGTCACTTTCACCCATTTCTTTCTGATTCCACCCGTACGGCGTAGTCTGCAAGTATGTCTGCTACAGGTATCGGGAATCTGAGTACCCTCATCAAAAGGTATGCCATACTTCACCTTGCTTTCGATAGCAACCAACTCGGAATTGTAACTGACCTCAGTTTCGCTTTTTAACCATACTTTAGGCTCGAGGCCGCCACTTCTCGGCTTGAGGACATCACACTTCATCAATCTCAAGCTTTGGGACAGGCAGGAGCTGCGTCCAAAGAGCTATCACCTCTCTCTCCTCGTTCCGGAGCTGGTGTAGCAGCTGGGTCTGTAGCACCCCCTCCACCTCCTGCGCCCCCTGCTGCTGTCTCTGAGCCCAAAGAAGATCCTCCAGCTGTGCAAGCATGGGACGAAACAATGAAGGAAGCTTTGGACGAATACAAGCAACTTAGCTCCAAGATCGGCGGCGTAGTCAACGAACAAGCTAACAGCGTCATCAAGACCTTCAACGAGCAAAGAAATCTTATCCTTGTCGCTGCCTCGTGCTCAAAACCCTCTGGTGGCGTCACCTCTCCCGTCTTTGCTGATCTGATCAAGCCGCTCCAGGCCGCACTGACCGAGGTGATTGAGATGAGGGATAAGAACCGAGGCGACAAGCAGCACTTCAATCACCTCAGCACTGTCAGTGAAGGTATTCCTGCCGTAGGCTGGGTCACTGTGGAACCTAAGCCTGGTCCTTACGTAGCAGAGATGAAAGATAGTGCCCAGTTCTACGCCAACAGAGTCATTAAAGATTTCAAAGATACCGACAAAACCCACGTCGAATGGAGCAGGTCTTTTGTAAAGCTGTTGGAGACTCTCAAGACCTACGTCATGAAGAATCATACCACTGGAGTCGTTTGGAACCCCAAGGGTGGTGATGCAGCCACGTTCAAGACGGAAGCTTCGTCGGCTCCTTCCACGTCTGAAGCGAGCGCGGGAGGTGCTCCTCCGCCGCCGCCGCCTCCCCCGCCGATGGCCGATCCGTCTGCCACGAGCAGTAGCGAATCTGGCGCAGCAGGGGGCATGGACGCTGTATTCGGGCAGCTCAACCAAGGCGAGAACATCACAAAAGGCTTAAAGAAGGTCGACCCGAGCCTCATGACCCACAAGAATCCCGAGCTGAGAGCGCAGGCGGCCGCACCTATCGCTTCAAAGCCAACACCACCCAAACCAGCAGCAAAACCAGCTCAATTGAAGGCCAAGAAGCCTCATCAGACGCAACTCGATGGTAACAAGTGGACGGTCGAATTCCATGAGGATAACAAGTCGATTGTAATTGATCAGACGGAGCTCAACCAGACTGTCAACGTATTCAACTGCAAGAACTCGATCATTCAGATCAAAGGAAAGGTCAACGCTGTTCAGATGAGTAAGTCTTCTCGTGACCCCCTTTCCTGTCTCCGTCCGCAGCTGACTGACGCAGGTTGTTTTGCTTGCTACAGCTAATTGCACAAAGACTTCGATCCTAGTGGATACGCTCGTATCCTCGCTGGAGATCACAGGCTCGCCTTCGTTTGCGGTTCAGATCACTGGAAGAGCACCCACAATCCTGCTCGACTCTTGCGACAGTGGCCAGATCTACTTGGCAAAGACCTCTCTGGACTCGGAGATCATTGCTTCCAAGTGTTCGGCCATCAACGTCAGTTTGCCGGTGGAGGGTGGCGAGGAAGGCGAGTTTGAAGAGTTCGCCTTGCCAGAACAGCTCAAGCACACCGTTGACAGCCTGAACCCCAAGAGCAAGAACAGAATCAAGACCGAAGTGGTTGCTCACTCGGGATAGGCTTCTACGGAAACACTAATGAGGATCGTCGATCAGAGCCGAGATCGCCATCTCGACGATAGTTGAGTTATGCGTAATAGAAACAGAGTTGAACGCAAGCTATGGCTTTCGATGAGGTTGTGCGGAGATTCGGATCGGAAGGCCGGACATGGACGTTGGAGCATAGTCTGTTGTGTGACACAACATTGAGCCTCTACCTTGTTTGAGGATACGATGGTGTTGTGTGCTGAGCTATAAGAGGAGGACCCAATCTTGTGTCCAAGGAGTCTAGAATCCTGGAAATGACGAACGAGCCACACTTACACCCACAAATTTTAGCATATGCACACTCATCGTGTAAATTGCCGTGGCTCGGGTATTTCATTTCTCAATCATCCGGTTCATCACCACCAAAAGCATGGCGCAGGATGGATTCATCAGCCTGCCCTTTCCGTCGTCATCATCATTAACTCAAGAGCTGCTACCACTGTCCAATCGTCCTACCATCGCCACCATCCCAAGCGCAGAAGAGGAAAGCTCCAATATCGCGAGATCTTTGGTCTAGATACAGATACAATTCAACAAACCTCGCCTCGATTGTCGTGACTCATGCTGGACCTCGAAACCTAAACTCAAATCCGCCTGGAGAGCAACGAATTGATTGCCATGCTCGATTCCAGCGATTACTCGGCGACGGGATCGCCATCAACTTCGGCGAGCCTGTTGTGGATGCCACCCGAGATCATCGACAATATTGCCAGCTACGCCACCATCACTGACGCCAGCTTTCCCACTTCTAGTACATTCATATCGATCCCATCCAACTTCCTTTACGATGCAAGTAAGAGACCGTCTCAAGTCGTCACTCCACCATCAGATCTTTACGCTCTTCAGTTGGTCTGTAAACGGTTCTATTCTTTACTCAATATGGAAGCCAATGCGAGACTCTACGCAAGAGTCTTTCGTTCCAAATTCGACACAGCTGCTATCGGCAGAAGGTTTGGTAAACAGACGCTCACGTCTACAAACCTGGCCAAAGAACTCAAGAGAAGATGCATCATCCTCAAACGTATGAGAAGCGCGGTCGAACGCGGAACGTTGCAACCGACGGAAAACGCATCAGCAGCATCGATCGACAAATCCGAACAAGAGCTCACAGAGAACCTTTGGCTAGCCTATCTGATGATGTTGGAGAATGACGGTCTCAACTACGAGCAACTATGTTGGGCACAGATCCACAGCTATTTGTCCCTACATCACGTACAAAAGATGCTCGAAGCAGCCGTTCAACCTGGATACCCCTCCGATGCTGTACACAAGGCACTGGCTCTCCATCTAATCTACTTGTTAACCGACCCAGAACAACTCGCCTTCGAACATCGGTCGGAGTCCAACGAACGTCTTTTCTTGCTGAGGCCTTTCGTCTTTGCAGCTCACAAGTTCGACGCTTATCTGGCGCCCTGGACCATTCGAAACCTACCAACTTCGCGCTTCAGTCTCAATAATGCAGAACATCAAACATCATCAATTGCTGAAGATGCAGATTCTACGGCTAACGCTGCTCCTGCCGCAGCCGGTCCGATTGCCCAAAATCCATTCCTGGCAGACTTGACACCCAAGTCTCGACTCTGCGAGGTGGAGCACTGTGGGGGTCGGATCCAGATCGCATGTCCCATCCTCGCTCAAGGTGCATGCTTTAGCTTCTTTATGAAGGTGGAGAAGGATCCAGCCGTGCTAGGTATGACGGCATTGATGGATCCTGAAGATCTCAACAGTGCCACATCGGTTCGTCAACCACGAACGACAAGATCCCCCTTGCTGCTAACTTCCCAAGACCATGACAAGGATGTCACACGTTTACTCAGTTGTTTGGATCCACGAAGCAGTTTAGGTTTACCACCGCTGTTCTGTCAAGGAATGTTTGAGGGAACTTGGGAAGGTCGATTCAGTTTCTTCGACTTCGACTCGTATCGAGAGATGCTCGCAGGTCGAATGAGGAGTTTATACGATGGTCCATTTGGTGAACAACCACAAATTTGGAAGATTAAAGAAAAACTTGTCAAGTTGGGTCCAGGCGAATTGGAAGGTGGTAAAGGAAGTATTCTGGCTGCTGGTTACGCTCCTGGTGATGCGGAGATGAGAGATCCGATCGTAGCAGATATAAAGGGAAAAGGGAAAGCTTTACCCGAGGACTGGAACAAGTACCCCACTTTCCCGGACGAAGACGGCGCAGAGAGGTACGAGATCCTGCTTTCTGGAACCGTAAGTACACGAACAAAGCAGCATTTGCTAGCCCTTCTCTGCCTTTGCGTCGTCGAAGGTTCTTGCTGACCAACCAAGCAATGTCTCGTCTGCACATACAGGGCCACTCGGCATGGGGACGATTCGTTCTTCGAGGTCGCGTACGAAGTTGGGATGGAATGCTTCTCATGACCAAAGAGTATCGTCCCGACGGCAGAGGAAAATGGTTATATAGAGGATACTCGGTCGCCGGAGGCAAACTCGTCGGTCGTTGGAGAGACACGTTCACTCCAGAAGACATGTTTGGTTACGAAGGGTAAGTCCTCGTTGCACCCATCGCAATTTCACGGGCTTAAACGGTACTTGAGTAGCTGACAGCTTCATCTCTTCTCACCTCTCTCTCGATTAATCAACTGCTGACCTGCAACTCACTGACTGACCACTGACCTACAACGCTCTTTCACCGATGCTCGACTCAATTCATCGAGATTAGCTGCTTCCTGTTGCATCGAAGAGAGTCGTGAATTACGCAGCATCCATTTTATCAATTCTGCCGTCAAGTCACCGTTTATTTGTGCTATATCCTTGATCTGCCATTCACCATCCAGTAGCAACATTCACATCGCAAAGCTGCATTTCGTGTCTTGGCAAGCGTTTGTCTTTGTCTCAGCACATCACGAGATCATGGCTCCGGTCGCGGTCAGAGTGCATCCAGACAGTTGATCGAATGAATGGTTCGATTTGCCATACTTTTCTCTGTTTCAAGAGAAAAAGTCGTTTGTGAAGATTTGGATTTTGATGGGATAGTAAAATCAAAGCCTATGATAGTACATGGTGGAAGGGTTCTCGAACTCCTAGTTGGAGGGGCTCGGAGACGCTCGTACAATGGTATGTACATGTGCGTGCGTTTGAGTGTGCTGAAAATGCTTAAATGCAGACTTGAGGAAGGATGTGTGTTGTGGTGAGAAAGATGATGGTAAGAATGGACGGAAAGTGTTGGGTAATGTGAGACGTTTAGTCGAAGAGACCGAAGCCCATGTCGTCGTCGGATTCTTCCTTCTCCTCCTCCTTCTTCTCTTCCTTCTTCTCCTCAGCGGCACCACCGGCGGCGGCGGCACCACCAGCAGCAGGGGCAGCAGCAACAGCAACGGCTCCACCACCGCCAACGTTGGTGAGCATCTCCTTAACGTCCTTTCCCTCAAGGGCCTTGGCCATCAAGGTAGCCCAGATGGGCTCAACGGAGACACCGGCAGCAGTGGTCAGCTGGACGATCTTCTCGGACTGTTTTGGTTGGATCAAGAAAAAGACAAGATGTGTGAGCGATGCTGAGCTTCTAGTTGACAGTGCTGTCGCAACAGCATAGAAGGTAACAAATAATCCGGCTATCCCTCCATCTTCCTGTTCCATAACGACTACATTGGCGACCATCCCGATACTTCTAATATCTATCAACCAGGTTGGAAAGCTGCTGATCCACATCGTGCATCGTTCCGTAATACGAAAAATGACGGAACATATCCTGGACGTCGTAAAATGTCCTTGATCCGCTTCGACACTCCCAGTATTCCTTGCAAAGTACTGTGCAACCTAAAGGCTTGGAGTTCGTCTGACTACAACCGCCATGCTAATGGTTCCACCTGGTCAATCCTGTCGCGATATTCCAAGCTGCGTTGTTGGTGTCCTCCTCTTCCCAATCCGTATTCGAGACTAATCATTTCAAGTCACCTTCCATGCTGTGCATTTACTTTCTCTGAGTTGATACGTACGGTGATCTCGAGACCTTCGTCAGCGAGGATGAGAGAGGCGTAAGTAGCGGCGAGATCGCTGTTGTTGTTGGACATTGTGATTGATAGAGGCAATTGTCGAGGTTGTAAAGAGGGATCAGGTGGTGGGATCGATGTAGTTAAAGTCAAGAGAACAGAACAGAGGTTATGGTCGGGTTAGAAATCCGATTCTCTTCTTTGCGATGGTGCGGCGGTCGGAAGTAGGGGCCGTGGTCTTGTTCTTGACGTTGATGTGTGGTCGTTGTTGAGCAGGTTCTACTTACGGAGAAGCCATTTTGTCTATATGTGATATCGAGTGTATGGTACTTGACGATAGAAAGGAGAAGAAAGAGTTGCTTGATCGCGACCTCGAATCTCAATCCCAAGGTCAGGCCCGCTCTCAGCGGTGAGCTTCAATCCGACTCCCTTGACTGCATACTTGCTGCTTGCTAGTGCGGGCGTTCCGTTAAGGCTGAAGCGTGACTGGCCTTCCAACCTAGAACGGTTGCCCGCCAAAGACCCAGACAGGTCATGTGACACACGAGCGCGCTTCTGGTAGAGCTCGGCCGAACTTTTGAAAATATACCACAAAGTCGATCAAGATCGGCAGAATCTCCCGATTGCGACATCTTCGGTCTAACACTCGACTGCCCTCGGCTATCTACCAACGTTGCACGACCCGACCCGAGATTTCAGCCCGGCAAGCATCCTCGTTCAAAGTGGCTATCAAACGACATCGTGTCCTCACAAACATTACACAGAAGAAATACGAGAGAGCACACGCTCTGGGACAACTGCTCGATGCTGACTTCGGTAGTCGCAGGAACGACGTTATGAGTTGGTTGCAATGAGCTTGTAGGCATAGGCATGATTCTAACTTAGTGGATGTCACCTCCGCAAAGGTCACCCGGCACATGCAAACAGAATGCATCCGCCCTTTGCCAGAGGGCCGGCAAAAAGTCCGAAGATTGACCCGCTCGGGTTTTGAATTCAACTTGACGATGATGTTGTTGAACTGGCCCCCCGCCATATGATCAACACCATCCTCTTACCCCGCAATTGTTCTGGATTCTCAAACTCGAAACACATCCATCGACTTGACCAACCTTCAGCCTCTCCCAAGTGCATTCGTCGGCCTCGATCTCAAAAACGATGTCGAAGCCAGTGCCCAGCTCGGTGCTGTCGCCGGACCAAGCGGTCGCTGGGGCCGAGCATCCGCAACACAACCCAACGGTGTCGATACCAAGTCAGCATTCATCAGGGTACATTTTGGGCGCCACTTTTGCCTCAGCAGGTCTAGGGAACGCCATTTCAGCATGTTTTACAAATCCTACCGATATCATCAAAGTACGGCAGCAATTGTTGTTGGATAAAACCCGAGCCAATTTCGTCACAATAACTATGCAGATGATCCAAAAGGAAGGCATCAAAAGTCTGTGGAATGGAGTTACAGCTAGTTGTTGCAGAGAGTTGACGTACAGTACGGTTAGGTTTGGGATGTATGAAAGCTTCAAAGACTTTTATGGATCTAGTTTGGGCGTTAGTGAAACTTCGTTTGCACTGAAGGCTCTTAGTGGTGTTAGCAGCGGTGCGATTGGCAGCGCTTTCGCTTGTCCCACGGATTTGGTCAAAGGTAAGCAAGCGCTCTGGTCGTGCGCTCATCATCACCTTATATTAAGTGAGGCCGTCGCTGATCTGATCTCGACCTTCTTGTTTCCCATCTTGTTCCAGTGCGGATGCAGGCTCCGCGTCCTACAGGCCAACCGCCATATCGTAACACTTTCGTGGCCTTTGCACATGTCTACCGGGAAGGAGCGAATCCTGTGCAACCGGCAGATCCAAACTTGCCGAGGAGGGTGGGCGGTATTACCGGGGGCATCCGAAGTTTGTATCGCGGTGTAGGCCCGACCATTGTTCGTGCTGCCGTCTTGACAAGCTCGCAAATAGCTTCGTACGACCAAGTCAAATACGTGCTCAAACAGAACAACGTACTCAAAGAAGGGTTCGGTCTACATCTATCAGCATCCATGGTAGCTGGTTTCGTCTGCTCAGTCACAAGCGCCCCCTTCGATACCGTCAAAGTGCGACTCATGCAAGACAAAGCTAGAGAATTCAAAAACGCTTTCGATTGCCTAGGCAAGTTGATAGCTAACGAGGGTCCCTTGGCTCTTTACAAAGGGTAAGTCGGAAGTGAGGAGGCCGCAACCGAATTGAACAGATTCTTGACTGATCCCGCCATGTCCCTTCTTCCCTCTTCGCGGCCAAATCTAGATTCGGAATGTGTTGGGCTCGATTAGGATCGCATACCGTGATCTCTCTGGTGGTAAGTGTAGCTCTCGGAGATCCCGATTTAATGTACCTTCTCATAACCTCGGCTAACTCACTCTTCCATGTCACATTTTTGCAGCTATTCGAAGAGTTCCGGAGATTATTCGGGGTGAAGCCGCTATGAGTTGCATCCAAACATTGTCGCGACGCACAGCAACGGGAATGTCATGGCTTTAGAATTGCAGCTGGATATTGTCCTGGAAAGATTGATGGTAAACAAATACTGAGATACAAACAATTGTGGAGAGACAAGGGGGTAGCGAAAGAGGGAGAGGATTGGAATCACGACTCATATTACAGAAAAGAGCATTGGTTGAGAGCCAGACGTTGGTCTGATCGCTAGCAGATCACCTTAGGGCAACAGGCGAAAGGCAGACCGATCGTAGCTCTGTCGAAGAGGATTGGGCTCGAGGAAGGGCAGATGCATCACTCCATAATGTGCGGACTCGGAGTGGGCGGGATGGCAGGATACAGAAGGAGCTAGGTTGAGCTGGACCGTCACGGCAGATCAAGGGCCGAGAACGACCGGCCCGCGATGTGTTGAGATGACGGTACCGAAAGACTGGAGACGATGGACATGCAGAATTTACCGACCGAACCGTGTATTGCAGGGACGCGAGAGTGGATCGAGAGACGGAAAAGGAACCAAGCGACCGGCCGGTATCCGGGCGGAAAACAGCTGGACCTTGTAGGCGCATCAGCCTGGAACGATAGCAGTCGATACGGCGGCAGGAGTTAAATCAAGTTGGGACCTAGAACCTGCGCCCGCTCGCTGGCACTGGACCGCGGCCGGGGGCTGGTGCGTAAGCTTGGGCTTGTGGATGACCAGCTGGGGGAGGTCCACGATATCCCTGCGGAGGAGGAGGACCTCTTTGCTGCTGATACATCTGAGGGTTTGGTTGAGGACCAGGGGCGGGACCAGGGCCTGCACGCATTGCGTTTGGAGCCGCAGCGGGTGGAGGACCTCGGTACGCGTTGTTCACTCCACCATGAGGTTGTGGAACGGGCATCCCCACCTTGTTGGGCCCGGGTGGGCCACGAACAGCGCCGACAGTCGGGCGGCTGGAGGGCACGGCCTTGGATCCGGAGGGAGGCTTTGGTTCGCTGCTCTGAGCTGCTTTGATGATTTCGTCGTCAAGAACGTTGAGCGCAGCACAAAGAACGATCCATTCAACCATGTCTTCGTTGCCCTCACCAAGGGTCTGCCACACAGCCTTCTCTTCGGGCGTCTTACCGGCGATGGTGACTCTGGTTCCACCTCCCCCTCCACTGCCCGCGGCTGCGTTTTTCTGAATTTTACCGAACTCGATACGTTTAGGGGGGATAAGGTGACCAGCGTAGGTGAAGTAGAAGAGGGTCCACCATGTTGCGTTTGGATTTGGCTTCGAGATCTGGAAGAGTGGCTGCTCACTGCCCGGTGCATCTGGATTAGGCAATGTGAGCTTATAGACGGGAGCATGAATACCTGTGTTGGTTATGGACCACTTGAGATTACGGGAAGCTTCGCATCGCACTGTCTTATCGCCGGAAGGGTTTGAGTGACCTCCATCAGATGAGCCAGGACCACCGGGTCCTCGAGATCCGGGAGGTGGGACCATCTTGGCGACGCAGAGGTCGCCTTGGGGCGAGGGTGTCAATAGATAAGTCTCCTTGTTGAAGTTGGTGTGGATGTAGGAATAGAGAGTGTGATGTGGTTGCCCATAAGGAGTTACGATGAGTGTGGGCAGATGATTAGGAATCGGAGCATGGTTGGGAGACGTATAGATCGAGTAGACAGCCGACATATCGAGCTATCTGTAGGCTGGTACACAGCGGTCGCAAGTTTGGAGCGTTTGGCGGTTTGCTGAGAAGGCGAGAGGGCGCACCGATGTGCTTTGGAGTCGAGTTGGCTACTACCGACTAGAGCTTGAAGTTTGGCAGAGTCGATGCTATGTGGCCAAGAGAAGGCTGGGAAGCGAAAGGTGGATGGATTTGGTCAGAAGAGGGAGAGATCGATAGCAGATTAGACACAAGAAAAGAACCGAAGCCAAAGAAAACGTTGCAAGAGGACGAGAGCAAAGGCGTAGTTGGAGTGAGCAATGGTCAGAGTTGTTGAGCGTGAGGAGTTGAGTGGAGAGGTGATGGTCTGAGAGTGGGAGAAGAGGGGAGGGGTGGTCCGACAAGGATCGATGTCAGTAGCAGTCACAGTGTGATGTTGATGGTGATGATGAGCAGTAGTAAAGACGGATACGGGTGATGCTGGCTCGCTAAAGTCAACTAGGGCATGTAGGGCTAAGGCTCGAAAGCCTCGCGCTGATTTTGGATTGAAACAAGCAAGGGTCGAAGGCAGTCTCACTTTTTCCAAATCTGAGACGAAAGGGGTTAAAATTCAAGGTGTGGTCGCACAATAATACCTGTATTCTAGCTGTTGTTTGATCTCAATCCGTCCCAATTGAATTCTACAAATCCTTGGCTGAGGTCCGCTTGGCTTGGCTGGCTTGGCTTAACTGCTCTTCCCTTTGCGTTCTTTGGTTTGGCGCGAAATTCCACCCACATAACAATGCACCCTTTTCCGCTTGCTTGCCTGCTTGCTTGCTTGCCTGCTCGCCTGCTCGCCTACTTCCTTTTCGCTTGCATAGAGATCGGCGACCCACATAACTGACCAACGACAATTCGTCACAGCCTCTGCCGCTGCGCCGTGGACGAGCGTCCCCCAATCAATTCGACCTCCGACGTGAACAAGTAAGAGCCCAGCATCATCCCTCTTGTCTTCAACTTCTCTTCGCTTGTCTCAAGCAAACACGCCCAAACTCGTTGACCCGCGTTCTTCATTTTCCGCCCGCGGGAGGTTTGGTCGCAGTTTCTGCCTTGCTCGCCCCGCAACTCATATTCATCTGCTTGCGTCGGGTCTCCATAACGCATGCCGCCAGTTCCTTGACCTTGTTCATTCCAAAGACAACTTGACTCTTCACCGGCGGTATCGAGGATCCAAGCTATCCAGTTTAACCTTCGATGATGGTAACTCGCCCAGGACCAGCAACACCATTACTCTAGCCAATCGAACGACTGAACAATCCGTTGGTCTGCGACTTGTTCCCGCGCTGCTTTGAATTTCGATCGCAAATTGTCGACATCTTTTTCTTGCAAATTTCTTGCTCACGTTGTTGATTGATTAGACTTCTACATTGCTTTTGCTCTCCACACCTTTCTCAGACACACTTATTCACTCACGCACCCTGACCACTCAGTGCTTCAATGGAATGGCGTCGTCAATCTTGTATTGCTCCAATGCATTGCCCTCTATGAAGCAGGCTTTGCATCCTTACTATCTGCGTCGCTGACCGCACCGGAATCTGGCGCCTGGGCCAAAGACGATGAGCCGAGAAAGTCGAGTTGATCGTCGAATCCCAGTTTCTTGAGATCCTTCCAAGTCTCTTCCGGCTCGTTGTCGCTCTGCAGATGAAACATTTCGCAAAAGCCGCTGAATGTCAAATCGCCGTCTTCGTTTGTATCCAAGAACTCCTTGATCTCTTCCTTAGATTCTTTCGGTAGCGCTGAGCCGTTGGTCACGATTGCAAATGAATCCAGATCCTCTTCCGTGAGAACGTCGCCCTTAGCAGGACGCGGAATCTCCGCATCGATGCTGGAAGCCTCAATAGAGGGATTCTTGCCCTTGTAAGAGCTCGAAAACCGGGCAAAGATTCGGATCAGTGCCGCTTCGAACTGTGATGAGCGTGTGCGCTGGGTGTCAGAATTGGTCTAGGAACACTGACTCTGGAATCTGTCTGGATCTGTCACAGCTCACCTTCGGACTCAGCTCGCCATCTTCGTCCAGCAAACTCGCTTTCGATCTGCTAGCATCATGAGCTCTAGAAGTCGACCCAGCGATTGTCATGCTTGCAAAGTGATGCTTGTAAGAACGTCCGGTTGAGCTTCCAACGAAGGTCAAGACCCTGGCATGGTCGTTGAGAACTTCCTTTCAAAACATATCAGAGCTCCACATCCGAAATCCGAAGAACTATGATTTTTTTGGAAAAGAAGATCTGAAAAAATTTCGGCGACTCCGACCGCGGTGTGTGACTTGTGTAGAACACTTTCTCCTGACTTGCTTCTCGTTCGACTACGCCCTCACCCACAATACAGCCGTAAGCCCTCCGCAAAGATGGCTCCTTCGATGAAGAAGGATGGGAAGAAGCGAGCCGGTTCCGAAGTCAGCCCGCGTCCGTCATCATCGAAAGCCTCGTCGAGCAAGTCAGCCGCGAAGCATGGCGCCAACCGAAAGGCAGTCAACCCCTCCTCTCTGGCTTGGTCCACCGTTCGGATCCCAACAGAAGCTCAAGCTGGCGGTGCTGGTGTGACAGAATCTGACTTCTTCAACACACTCAACTGGGAAGATGATGACTTCATGGGCCTTCAGGAGATCGATGACGTTGATGTCCAACAGGAGACTCGGCCAGACGGGTCAAGAATTGTCAGCTTCGTCACCACCGATAATAAGATCAAATCCAGTAGCACTGCGAAGAGCAAACCTTCAGCCGATGCACCACGCGATACAACGTCTGCAAAAATAACCGCCAAAAGCAAAAAGAGAAAGATCCAAGAGTTGGCACCTGAATCGCACCCTTCGAAAGAGTCGATCTCGACGACCGAGGTTACGAATGACGACACAGCATCTATGGAAGAGGAGTCTGATAAGGGACTTGAAGAAGGCGAAAGCAGCGACAAAGAAGACGTTGATCTGGACGATGAGGATCTAGCCGAAGCATTCAAGAATGCACACGACTTAGAGCTCGATGAAGATGAAGAGGATGACGCAGAGTTCGACGACACTCTTCTACCAGCTTGGTCGCATCTCCCACTTCACGGCGCTCTTAAGCGGGCTCTACTTCACAAAAAGTTTGCAGAGCCAACCGAGATTCAGAAGAAGTCCTTGCCGGCAGCCTTAGGTCTGCCTTCTTCCCCTTTGGAGGGGTCAGACTCGGATGCTGAAGCGCATTCTTCTCGACCAAGGCGTAGCAGAAGGGACGTTATCGGCATTTCTCAAACAGGAAGTGGTAAGACCTTGGCGTATGGGCTTCCCATCCTGGATTACCTCTACAAGAATGCGGAGAACGTCGTTGCAAGTATGGTGGATGTTGGCGATGATGACGACGTGGATCTCGTCCCTCCCCCACTGGGCGCCCTGATCCTATGCCCTACGCGTGAGCTGGCGCTTCAGGTATCTTCTCACCTGAATGACGTCGTCCGTGCAAGTTGTCACATTTCCGCCGACGATGTCGAGATTTCGAAGAGGAAACTCATTCGACGTCCTCAGATCGCGGTCGTTTGCGGTGGTATGTCGGAGCAAAAGCAGCGCAGACTTCTCCAAGGTCGATCAAGACAAGGAGCGACCAAAACCGGGGTTGACATTATCGTTGCCACACCAGGACGATTATGGGAGATGACCAGGCTCGACGACCATTTGGCTGCCAGAATCAAACAGGCTCGATTCCTGGTGCTGGATGAAGCGGATAGGATGGTCGAGGTCGGACATTTCGCCGAGATGGAGCATATTTTGAACCTTGTCAACCGAGCCGATGCCGTTCGGCCTGCAGAGGGCAAAGAGGGCCAACAGGATGACACTGAAGATGCCAATGGATCTGCGGACGTTGCCGCTCATGGTGTACGACCCAATGATCACATGCAAACCTTTGTTTTCTCCGCCACGCTTAGCAAAGCTCTGCAAGTCAATCTGAAACGCCGCAAGAAGGTCAAGCAATTCACCAAGAAGAAACATCTCAAGAACCAGCAGAACGCTACCACGCTGGAAGACCTGATGGAACGAGTCGATTTCCGAGACGAGGAGCCCGCCATCATCGACTTGACACCTGGCCAAGGATTGCCAGAAGGTCTGATGGAGACCAAGATCGAATGCTTTGGTAAAGATAAGGATCTCTACCTGTACTATTTCCTTCTACGATACCCAGGGAGAACGTTGGTGTTTGTCAACTCGATCGATGGCATCCGTCGGTTGGCCCCGATCCTGGCGCAGCTCAACATGACCTCCTATCCCATTCACAGTCAACTACAGCAAAAGCAACGACTGAAGAACCTGGATCGATTCCGTTCGTTTCAAAAGACGAGCAAAGTGTCGAGTTGCGTTCTGTTGGCAACAGACGTAGCTGCTCGTGGTCTAGACATCCCTAGCGTGGAACACGTGGTTCATTACCAAATCCCTCGGTCTGCAGATACGTATGTTCATCGAAGCGGTCGAACGGCCCGAGCCGGAACATCTGGTGTTTCGCTAGCTCTGATCGAGCCGAAAGAGAAGACGCTTTGGAGCCAACTGTGTCGAACTTTGGGTCGGAAGTCCGATATACCTACATTCCCCATCACGTTCTCTACACTGACTCTGCTTCGAGAACGCGTAGACTTGGCGCTAGCAATAGATAAACAGATCCATCAGAACACGAAACAAGCCTACGAAGACAATTGGCTTGCCAAGTTGGCCGAAGAAGCCGACTTGGATCTGTCCGAAGACGACATGGATCCCGATGCTCCTGTGGGCAAGAATTCGCATTCTAGGGCTCAGGACAGGAAAAACACCGCAAAACTCAACGAATTACAAGCGAGACTCGCAACTTTGTTGCAAAAACCCATCACTATGAAGGGCTTATCGCACAGATACATCACAGCTTCCGGTGCAGCGGGAAGTGCTTGGGTCGACGACATGGTTGCCAACAGGAACCACGACCAGATCCTCGGTGTAATGAACACAGACGCCCAAACCGACCTCAAAGCGAAAACTCCTGCTCTTCCCAAAAGCAAGAAGACTAAGTTGGATTCTCAACCCAAACAACAACAGTCAAAGCCTTCTTCAAAGACAAAGGTCGATCGAGCGCACAAAAAGAAGCGCCTTGCAAAGTAATCGCGGAAAATTCATCCGTGCGGGCTCCGCACAATCTCATTCACGACCACAATCCGCAAACTCGCTGTTACGAGCATGAATGTATTTTAGACACAATCTAGTATGGCTATCCAAATTGGAAGCTTGTTGGGATCCAGAGTCTTTGTCCCCGTGATCAAAGTGCTCGTTGAGCCACTCGTTGTTGCGGGAACCCTCGGACGGCGATTAGTCCGAGGAGTCGACCTGTTGGCGCTTTCCTTTCTTTCCTCGAGCGTGACCTGGGAGCTGCTTGCCGTCGAAACCTCTTCCGTTCAATTCCCAGGTATCATGATCGGATCGCTGGCCGTTCCGATTGGGTTGATAGCTGATTGGCCGTTACTGTTGTATAACCACTGCATGGACAGACAGTTGTCGAATGTATTTACTCTACTACCATCTAGTAGGTTGGATATACAACACTTCTCCCTACTGCAGTATCCGGTTGCCTTAACACCTGTTCAGGACACCAATTGGTTATAGCAGCAGACCTGACTACTCCGGCCTCTTGTCTGAGGTTACCAGACCCCGGAGTCTAACACTAGGTCGGCGGGATGAAGTGCATTTCTCCAATGAAGGAGGCTGCGGGCTTTCGATAACCCAGCGAAGGACGCCGGCATCGCCTGGGATGGTGGGATGTTGAGGAGGGGGTCGAGGGAACCAGAGAGCACGATCGCTGGGAGAGACCACGGCAAGCTTGAGGTCCGAGATGTTGATGGTAGAGCGAAGGGTTCGGCCTTGTCTGGTGACCAGCTCCGTTGCGCCTTCTTAAGTGATATCACTCACCAAGTATGGTCCGCTCCAGGGAGGCGCGAGTTTGTTGTCATTCTTGAAGCGGTGGCGGGCCAGGACCCAACCGCCAAGAGCGATGTCAGGGCCGGAGCCTCAGCCTGCTTGCTCTCGGAACAGAGCTCGTTGCTTTATGATCTGCGAAGCCCTGAGGGTCGCAGCTGCTCGTAGCTTCTTGAAACTTTGAGCTCTTGTGGCGCAGTGCCGCATCGTTTGGTCTTGGGACCAACCTATCTCGCTGACGCCTTGTGTGTTCAATGCTGCCTGATGGCAAAAGCGAGGGTGTCGCCAATACATGAGGAAGTAGGGGCTCTGTCGCATCATCTCGGAGTGCGTGGCGCAATAGCCAAACATGACCTGATTGAGGATACGAAATTGGTCCCATTCTTCCGGCCGCTGATGCTGCATTCTCTTGAGCGCTGCCAGAAGGAGCCCGTTGAAGCGCTTGACCTTGCCATTGGTTTGAGGATGATGAGGAGAGGTCGAGAGAATTCAAATGCCCAAGGCTTGCAGGTGTTGGCGGAATCTGACTGCCGACCAAGCTAGACCGTTGTCGCAGATGACAGAGCTCAGCTTGCCATAAGTGTTGATGAGAGCTTCGATCACATGAATGGCCGCGTCTGCCGTCTCCCCATTGCGTGACATCGCATGAGCCTGTCCTGTTTAATAGTCGATCGCTGTCAGGAATTTGTTGATGCTCGGGCGTTTCTAGGATTTTCAGATACGTGGGAAGACAAGCTTGGATTGCAATCAGAAAGGAGGACTGGGCCGCCCGGGAGGGTGCCTTGGACACACATGAGGCTCTCATGGCGAGCGTTCATGAGAGCGAAGAGAATGTGCAATAACTGGCACAACTGGAGCCGGCGTTTTCCTCCTTACGATCTCAAGTATACATAAGGCCCCCCCTCCGGACGGAGATCCCAAGAAACACCTAATCCTTTTTGTCCTCCAACGACAGAAAAGAGTTGCTGCAGTCCCTCCCGTAGGCTCCGAATGAGGCGTCCTGCGAGGAACGGAGTAATTTTCTACTGGTGCTCTTGTTGATGATGGTGGCCGTGATCCATTCTCTGGATTGCCTTTTCGGCTTCTTTGCGCCAGTTGGTAATGAAGCATACCAAGGTGAGTTCTCCAGCTCCTACAAGGCCCAAAGCGACATCCTGACCTATCCAGAGGCCGGACAGGCCCATTTTGCCATTGAAAGCCAACCAAATACCCAGAGGTAAAGCGAGGAAGTAGTAAGAGATGAGATTGATGATGGCACCCAATTCCTGACGTCCAACACCTCGGAGAACACCACCGCAAGCACCGGCCCAACCATCGAAAACTTGGAAAGCAGCTACCAAAGGTAACACTTTGGACACCAAAGCGATCGTGTCAGGATCTTGAGAAAAGATGGCCCCGAATCTGTCTCTGGTGAGGATCAGGATGGCTAGGACTAAGGACCCCTGCAAAGTTGCGAGTAAGGTGGAGGCATAAGCCGAGATTTTCAATGCATGCAGATTGCTTCGACTGGATCCATAGCCCAACAAATTGCCGATTCTGGCTGAGGAAGCTACACCCAGACCAAACGGAAGAGTGTTGAGAATCTGGTCGACCGTCATGATGACACTCTGGGCAGAAAGAGCAGGAGCGGCAAGACGACCGGCTGCCAAGGCGACGATTTCAAATGCCCACCACTCGGTTCCTACCATCAATATCCCTGGGATAGCCAAGCGAAGCACCTGGATACTGGCCCGAATGTCTGTGATGGACTCTTTAGTGAAGCCTGGCCAGCATTTTGAAGCTCTTGAAACCAGGCAGTAGGTGAAAAGAAGGGCGAAGGACAACCAATATGTGATGCTGGTGGCGATAGCAGCACCCTCCAGCTCGAACTTTTGAATGAAAAAGTAGTTGAGGACCGCGTTCAGTGGAGAGGTGAAGCAGAGGATGGTGGTAGCAGCACCCATGATGCCTTGGACTTGGGTGTATTTTTTCGTTGTCTCGAAGAGAATGTACCCTGGAGCACCCCAAGCGAGAACGCGGAGGAATCTTTGCACGTCTTGACACAATTCCGGGGTCTGACCCAGGAGGCTTAAGACTTTAGCGCTGTCAAACCAGACAATGACTACGGGGATGTAGAGTAGTAGCAGGAGGAAGCAAGTTCTTTGGAGCATTACGCCAACTTCTTTGTGTCTGCCCGCGCTGAAAAGAGGTGATGCGAGGGTGTCGAAAGCAGTACTACCGCCCAGAGCGAGACACCAAGCAGTGACCATAGCAAGCATATAGCCGTGCGCAGCAGCAGACAAAGCCGATGGATCCAACTGCCTACCCACAAATGCGACCGAGATGGACTGAATACTGTTCTGCAGCATGTAGGACAGAGAGACGGGTATCGACCTTCTTAGAAGTAGCCAAAGTTCGGCTCTCAACGTCGTCGGCGGTTTGAGATCGGAGGAGGCATCTTGTTGCTCCTCAGGGTGGTAGTCTCCATTCTGGATCAATGCCTTGGGTGTACTTGGCAAATGTGGCGATGAAGACGTAGCAGCTGCATCTTGAATCGCTTGGTAAGAGTGTTGCTGTCCATTGTGAAGCTTGTGATTGGTAAGGAGTGGACGAGCTTCGTCCTGTTCCGGGCGCGGCATCTTGGGATCAGCGATTGAACACGTTTGAAAAAGCGATTGGTTGCGATGGCGGTGGTAGCAACTGCAAAAGTCAAGTTCTGGAATCGTAGTCGGAAGAACGAATCTATCACAAGTTGGTAGTAGCAAGGTATATTATGGAGACCTGCTTGAACCCAACAGACGAGCTCACACAAATCAGAAGGAAGCCGATGATGAAAGGTCAAGCTTAGTTCGGACGTCGAGAGAGATTGCCAAGATTCGGCCGGAATCTGGTAGCACAACCACTGTTCTGCCAGAGAGAAGCCAAGGGATAGTCAGGATGGGCGTAATCGGCGAATCGCCGTTCGTTATCTGGTGTGACATGGTGACAAGCAATCTAGAGTCGGACATGCCGTAAGAAGAAGGACACGGCATGGCGTACTTGTCTGTGATTGATGTGTCCAGAAGGCATTTCTGGATGTGCAGAGCAGGACGGGGGATATCGTCACCACACGTCCTTCCTGGCTCGCTAAGCCCATCGAATCACGGAACACACTCTGTGCCAAAGTTGGCAAAATTGACGCGGATTTTTCATCGGGCCAAGTCAAGTTGGGCCAAAATTGGCAGAAGGAATTTCCTTATCAGTCGGCAAAGCCAGAGGCGAAAAGCAAAAAACGCGTCGATTTGAAAGAATCAAAGTTCGGGGAGCGATAAGATAAGAGAATTGCGCTTCGGATTTGCCTTGCTTCCTCACCACCCAGACAGAGATCCCAAGCTCTGCACAACGGTAGTATCGACGACGGTAATCTGGCCAACCATATCAAAGCATGAATCACCCATCAACAAGGACAACAGCTTCGTCACGACTGCCGTAATGCATTACCGCACTGTATCGAGCTTTCACAGCGTATGCCTTCAAGTTGCAGCGGCAAATCCCACTGGTCCCTGCCGACACATCCTACTACTACTACTACTACTACTACTACTACTACTACTACTACTACTACTACTTCTTCTTCTTCTTCTTCTCTCCGTCTATCTTTGCGATGACCACTTTCTTTCACACATGCAGATCTACAGTATTTCTCACTCCCCTAACGACGACTTTTACCCAATGCATGCCGTAACGAACCACGTTGCAAGATCGACGTCTGATTGGTCCTTCCCTTTTTCTCTCGATATCGTGTTTGTTATTGTTTCCCTTGCATCCCGCTCCATCCTTTCCCTACGTAGCCCGTCCCCCGCATCTTTTCTTGGCCGTTACGTACTTAATCTATGCAGAAGTCACTTTTTGAGAGCATTATAGATTATCTTACGTAAACTGTTGGTATTGATAAGGATCTGCACCTACATGTTTCGTACTGTAACGCACCTTGTACCTTCAGTACCCGCATCAAGAGTCCTGTGCGATTGCACCCAGATTCGTCGATTCTACCTCTATGTTCCGTACCGTGCCGTGCCGTATCCACTTGATGTAACCATTTTGGTGCCTGCATCCGCTTGGTTCGCCCGAGCGCTTAATTCATCCAATGAAGCGATACAGAATCCATGCAGAATGTATTCAATCAATGCTTGTACAGATAAGATGAGAATCCTTTCTCCCGCCTTCTTACGGTCCGATCAATCTCCTTCGTCCGTTCGCACACCGCCCCCACTCTTGTCCGACAACACCGTGATAACTACTGTACACAAGTGCGCAAGACAGACGAGCTTATCTCCATCTCCCATGCGATTGATGCATTATCAGCTGCTTGCCATCCTTACAGCCCTGGGTGTGTCTATGTGTCTGTGGACTCCAATGAAACCGCACTCAAACCTTCCAAGAGTCACACCTTCAACTGCTGTAGATGCGATCGAGATGAGATGAGCGAGGCTTCATAAAACTCGTGTGAATCGCCAACCTTGTCGAGACCGGAAGCCATCATCGCTACACTACTTCACCACCTTACCCTGTTCTCGCGGCTGCTACAGTATATACCCTAGTCGCCACCACTCCTCCTGACGTCTCTGTTGGCAATTGTCTTCCTTTCCGTGCAACATCATCCTCCATACATCTGCATCGAATCCGCAACAAATTTGAATTAGGTTCGCGTCCAACTTCAGATTTTCGACAACGATAACGACGAAGATGGCGACAAGCGCAAAAATGGCCGAAGAAGGGGGTCGAATCTCCATGTCAGCAGATGAGAAGCTGTTGGCAGAGCTTGGATACAAGCAAGATTTCAAGCGCGAGTTCAATGGTATCTCCACCGCAGCGTTTTGCTTTTCCATTATGGGAGTCTTGGCTTCTTTCTCCAGTACTCTTGTTTTCCCTTTGTCGTATGGTGGTGTGAGTAAAAGTCCCCAATTTGCAGACAATGGCACACTTCTGGTTATGGATGGCGACTAACTCCCAAACTTGCTTTTTCCTTTTCTCTCTGCTCAGCACGTCGGAATGGTCTGGGGCTGGTTCACCGCCTCGTTCTTTGTCATGTTTGTCGCATTGGCGATGGCAGAGTTGTGTTCTGCTATGCCCACATCCGGAGGACTGTACTACTGGTCTGCCAAGCTGGCACCACCCAAGTGGGCTCCCCTAGCATCCTGGATTACGGGATGGGCTAACGTGGTGGGCCAAGTAGCTTTGGTATGCTCCATCGATTATACCGCAGCCGACATGATTTCGGATGCGGTCTCGATCAGTTCTGATTTCACCGTCTTCTATGGTACCGGAATTCGATACGGTATCCTCGTCGCTTTGCTGTTTGCTCACGGAGTACTTTGCTCTTCGGCTACACGTGTCCTTGCCAAACTGAACCTCCTCTACGTTGCCGTCAACCTCGGGGGTGTACTAGCTACCATCGTCTGTCTGGCTAAGCTGGGAGGTCCCAAACAGTCGGCCCAAGTCGCTTTCACCAACTTCCAGAACAACAGTACTTGGTCAAGTCCAGGCTTCGCTTGGATTTTGTCCATGACAGCCGCAATGTGGAGTCTTACGGGATACGATTCGGCGGCTCATATCGCTGAAGAGACTAGCAACGCTGCTAGAGTGGGTCCCATCGCCATCGTGTCGGCTGTAGCAGGTACCGCCGGTCTCGGTTGGGCGCTTTCCATCGTAGCCAGTTTCGCCTTCGACGATTCAGCCGCCGTTTTGGATACACAACTCACCCTACCTGCTGCCCAGCTCTACTACAATGTAATCGGCAAGAACGGCATGCTTGCACTCTGGGCCATCATCATTGTGGTTCAATTCAACACAGCCGCCGCTCAAGCGGTGGATGCTTCCAGAGTGGTGTTTGCATTTGCTCGAGATGGCGCTCTCCCTTTTTCGGGTCTGCTGGCCAGGATGAACTCTTACACACAGACACCTGTCAACGCAACATGGTTCACCGTGATCGGCTCGGCTTTGTTGGGACTTTTGACGTTGCAAGAAACGGCTGGTCTAGCTCTGTTCAGTACAGCGGTCATGGGACTCTACGTCTCCTACGCTGTCCCCATCCTCTTCCGAATCACTTCGGGACGAACGACTTTCAAAGCAGGGTATTGGAGTTTGGGACGTGCCTCGGTACCCATCGGCTGCGTTGCTTGCGCATGGGTCACTTTCATCGTCATCGTACTCCTCTTCCCAGCAAACGCTGCTCCAGGTCCCGCAGACATGAACTACTCGGTTCTCATCCTAGGCTTCGTACTCCTCGCCAGTGGTACCTGGTGGATCCTTTCCGCTAGAAAATGGTTCAAAGGTCCCATCAAAAACATCGATCAAGAAGAATTCTCCCCTTCAACCCTCCCACCAAGCGATAGCACTTCTTATCACGAAGAAAAAGATCCTTCCCACGCTGACCAACAACAAAATCTTGGATTGCACAAAGGCAACAAAATCCAACAACAAAACTCCCCCGATCAACAGGTCACTGTTGAGGCTTATCCTTGAGGACCTCCCGTTCATTCGCTTCGTTCCATTAGTTACGTGCTCATCTTTGTATTTAGAAGCGTCTTTTCGGGAGAATTACAGTCACATCGCTCTTGTAAGAAATGGTGTGAGCCTGTGCATGCTGGCAACGGGAGGAAGTGAGGCAATCAGGCACTGATGCTTCCATTCATATTGCGTTCAACTCCTATACTCAGCATCTGCGGCCATAGAACCTTGAAAGCACCGCATCCCGTCCGATCTGCGAAGTTAAGCAAGGTATCGCCTAGTCAGTACTGCGGTGGGGGACCACGCGGGAATCCTAGGTGCTGCAGATCTTTTTTTTCTTACTTTTCTCTTCTTTTTTCTTACTTTTTTCTCACCTTTTCCCGCCGCAAACTTCTCATCCGCAAACTTTGAACCTCTTTGTAAAGATTCGGATGTTAGATTGCATTATATTGGAGTACAAATGGAAAAAAGGGAGGACAGGGTTGATCGGGGGCGACAGTTTTGAGTAGGTTTTACTTGACAAGAGGACCAGCCTTGACCATGAGACTCATTACCTCGAACAAGATATCAGCAGCAGCGATCTGGGTGATCTCAGCAGGGGTGTCGTAAGCAGGAGCGACCTCGACGAGATCGGCACCGACAATGTTGAGACCTTCGAGACCACGGAGGATGGTTCTCAGTTCTCGAGTGGACCAACCGCCGGTCTCTGGGGTACCCGTAGCAGGGGCTGCTGAAGGGTCGAGAACGTCGATGTCGATGGACATGTAGACAGGGGTGTCACCTACAGTCTTCTTGATAGCGTCGATGAAGCCCTGAGTACCGATGGTGTCGATCTCACGAGCTTCGTGAAGCTTGAAACCGCAGTCCTTATCGTTCTCGTAATCGGAAGGACCGGAGAGGGTGGTTCGGATACCTGCGTGAATCGAGGTACCGTTTCGGATGAGACCTTCCTTGGAAGCGTGGTAAAAGTAAGTACCGTGGTTGATAGCAGCGGTTTGGGACTTGCTACCACCGAACACTTTGGGCTTCCAAGTGTCGAGGTGCGAATCGAAGTGAATCACCGAGATGGGACCGTAAGCGGAGTAGATACTTCGCAAGATGGGAAGCGTGATGGAATGGTCACCACCAAGCGAGATGATTCGGGGGTGAACCTTACCAGCGACACCGAATCCTTCGGCATCCTTGACAAAGAAGTCATCCTTCTTGCCATGAACCAGGGACTTGGACTTGGCAGCAGCAGGTCGGTGGAGAGCTTTCTTGTGACCTCGTTCGATCTGTTTGATTGCTTCAGCGGTATCGTAGGATGTGGCAGAGACGTCACCGCAATCCACGATCTTGGCCCAGGAAGAGAAGGGGTTGACGTCAAGGGGAACATTGTATCCACCGTACAATCTCAGTCTTCGGGATCCCTGTCGGATACCCTGGGGACCGAATCGAGCACCAGGTCGGTACGAAGTGGCAGTGTCGAGAGGCATACCGATGAATCCGATGTCGAAAGGCTGATCGGAAGCCAGGCAGTTCATCATGGGTAGATGGGCAAAGGAGCCGAAACCAGCGTAGACGGCATCGGCGGTGGTCTCTCCGTCTCCAGGGATGGAGGACTGGCCGGTCCACTCGGAGTAGTAAGCTTCCTGAGCTTCCAATGGCTCGGCAGCTTTGAGAGGGTAGGGAACGTATCCGTCGTCGGGGATAGGCTTGTACTGAGCGTGTCGAGCAGCGCATCCGGTGTCGTGGACATGCGGATGATCGTGGTCTTCCTTGTGAGAGAAGATACCTTCCTCGATCTTGTTGATGAGACCGTTGGCTTCCTCGTAGAGCTTCTGTTGAAGCAACCAAGGCGATGGCGAAGCTCCGGTTAGAGCAGCCGAAGCCAGTGCCAGGAGCGAAACAGGAAGAACTTGAACAAACTTCATCTTGACGTGGAGACTTCTTGTTCGTGTGAGGGAATACCTTGACGAAGATTTCCGAGTGACGGCTGCAACAAGTCTTGGTTGCCTTTATGAGGGATTCCTTCTTGTACGACTACGACCACTGACAGGAGGATGTTTGGATGCGCTCAGACCACCGACAGAAAAAGTGCTTGACGAGCCATGGCACTGGATTTGCAGCCAATCGACGAGATGTCGTGTGAGTCCTCAGAGTGGCCTCTATGAGCACTGTAGAAGCGGCTTATCGCAGATTGTACCCTTCTTCTCACCAGCAAGGGGACTTACGTACAAAGCGAAGCGACACGCAGATCTGGCGAAGACAATGATGACACTGTTACGCTTGTGAGAAGTCATCTTCTGCATGTACGTAAGAGCCAAGAGACAGACGAAGTATGATGTGGGGTAGGGTTCTTGATCCCATTTTGTTGCTTGCAGGGACGTCACATTTCTGGGTGATGCGAGACCATGACACAAAGAAGGCTTATCTTTGTCGGGCTTCTTCTTTTCTAAGTCGACGCAGCTACATGTGTCCAGCTGTCAAATAGTGAAGGAAGGAGCCACGAATCGGGGACAATACTCAAAATCGGGAGATTCCATCACCGGGTAAATTTAGGTCAAACGTCAAGTACGTAACAGAATCAGAATCCTTATCAGCGTGAGAACCTCGCGATACGCTCACGAGTCATGATGAGCGTGTCGTCGTATAAGGTGTGCCCTTCCTTATCTCGGCGGCTACGAGATCAGCTTTGCGACCTTGTTCTTCTCGTATAGAGATCCGATTTGTGCATGATGTCCTTCGGGTCTGAACATGGCGAACGAGTCATTGTTACGATCTTGCAGTTGAAGCTCTCAGAGCGATGGTGTCCGCTATTGTTCTCGATAGTACCACCCTAAGTGGGTGTGCCCTCAGTAGTACCGTGGGAAGGTGAAAACAAAGACCTTATTCATAAGACTAAGACTTGAAAGGGTCTGTATGAGTGAAGTGAGTTCGGGTTGGCGTAACCGGCGATTCGCTCCGATACAAAGTCAGTGCTTGTTGCATGTGATTTCATTCTACGGCTCGAATCGCTGCCAAGTTGAAAGTCAAATTGCCTTTCTCTCTCTCTATCGCTATCCTCTGCGCCAGGAACCATTCAACTGTACACTTCCACTTTCCCCCCTTGCTTGCCTTGACTGCGATCCCTCATCCTCGTCCTAAGCTGCCCCGCCCCGCTTTTGTGTCGCCAGAAGGTCGCTCGTTATCTCTTCTTCCCTCATCTCGACGTTTTACTTGTATCGCTGAGTGTTTCATCACGTCCCGTCGTCCACCCTTTCCATCTGCTCTCCAACACTCGCTCATCACCACCATCCACTGCCGTCCATCATGTCGTCGTCAACATCGTCACCTGCACCCTCTTCTCGCCATCGTACACGCAATGCTCAGGCTCAGGCCGACCTCAGAGCTAGGCGCAAACAGTACATCAAGACCCTCGAAGATACCGTCACTTCTTTAGAGGCTTGTGTACGTCAACTTCGAACTCAGAATGCCGATCTTCTCGAACGCACTTCTGTGTCTTCATCCTCTTCTTCCTCCTCCTCCTCCTCGAGGGGGGACTCCATCGACAAGCTCCGTGCTGAGAATGCAAAGCTTCATCAGATCCTGGCCGATGTGGGTCTCGCAGCAGCCGCAGCATCCAAGATGGCCAAAGTGGGAAAGGACAGTCTACCTTCTTCTTCTTCTGCTTCAGCGAATGCTACCGTGCCATCTCCTTCTCTTCCAGTCATCAGCGATACCCCTCATCGAGAACGAGAACCTACAGCCCAAGGATGGACCGAAACCAGTTCCATCACCAACAAGAAGCGAAAACTCTCCAAAACTCAAGCTTTTGCACAAAAGATGGGCATCGAGCTCAACGGTTCTTCATCCACAAAGACCACTGCTAACGTTTCGGCAGTAGCTGCGCCGACCACCACGTTCGAATTTGATACCGATCTCAGCTTCCTCACCCAAAGCCCTGCTGAGAGTTGCACCTCCAGCTATGCAAGCAGCACCACCGCACATACCTTCCAATCGCCAATCGAGGACCGAAGCAATTCGATCTCCACCTCTGCTACTTCAACCTCCTCTGCTTCCTCCTACGACTCACCTGAAACGCCCACTGATATCAACCCCAGATTCGGCGCGCCGTCTCTTCCGGAGCCGTTTCCTTTCCCACCCCTATCGAAGTCTTCCGCTCCACCTGCAACTCCGCAGTCTAGCGGCGGGACTAGCGCGCTGTTCGCACCCGAGCACAGCCTGACTATGCCCTCACCACCACCGTCCAACCAGCTTATGCCTCCGCCGCAATTCACACAAGCCTTTGCTTCCTATGCCTGGAACTGCTGGCTCAACCAACTCCAACAGCAACAGCAACAAGAAAAGAGATCCTCTTCTTCAAACCCTTCATCCTCTTTGGCGAGTATCTTTTATGTTCCATCTCCTCAACCTCCCTTACTGCCATCATGGCATCTTGAAAGACGTAGTAGAACCGACGATCCTAGTTTAACGAAATCTTTCTTCCACCGTCTTTTCTTCCACTACTTTGCCCATAACAGATGCACGATTGGCAACCACAACACCTTCCATAATCGTCTTCGTTGTCATCCAAGAGGAAAGGGTAAGTCCGCTCGCTTCTCACAGCTCTCACTGTATCAATACTATATCTGCTCCGACCGCTACTGCTACCGCTGCGACCACTGCTGCTGCTACTGTTCCATGCAATGCAATTCTCAGATCTATCTTGACTTGGTCCAACGAAAACGTGTGCTTCTATCATTGCATCCTTGGCGGCATGTGAGGGTGAAGGTTGGGTTGTGAGTACCTGAACTAAGAACACTAAGAACCGTATTTTGCACCACGGTAGAAAGCGGGAGGTAGTTTGGGGGCTAATTCGAAGTAAGGTCTTTCGATGATTACGAGATGGTCTTGCTGGTTGGCCTCAAGGTGGAGGGGAGAAACGAGAAGGAGGGATTGGTACTTGTATACCAGTCGAATCATCCAGTCTCTCGGTAGGGCTGTAGTTTTGCCATTCATGGTTGTTGAAGACCCTCCCTCAATTTCTGTATCCTTCAACTTTCGAGCCGAACACATCCAAGTGGGTCCATAGAGCAACAAGGTGTAGTTTTGAAGCCGGTCACCTTGTCCATCACTCAACCAGACTGCTGAGATGGCGAAATCTCGAATCGGAGCAACTCGAATTTGGATAGCTTGCTTCAACCCGGTCAGTTCCTCGATCAGATCCGATTTGATCGTGGAGCCAGTGGAGCCAGAGCTTGACTTTTTCCGTTGTTGTTGCTCTTCTCGATCTTCTTGACCGACCTCTCCGTTTTCATTCGAAGTGGCACCGATCATCTCCTTCCCAGAGTCCACGTCCCAGAACTCGACCTTGTTGTCCGGAAAAACGAGTGTGAGCATGCTGCCCAAAGGCGCAGAAGTCGAGGGATGGAAGACGGATCCAGTGGGCAGAGCATGTGGCGAAGGAAGCGTCCGTCCGTACGTTAGAGAATCCAGCGAGAAGATATGATGCTGAAGATCTGAAGAAATGGTGGATAACCAGGCTCCATCCGACGAGATCTCAGCATGATGGATCACAGTCGAAACAGTTCGTTCCACTCGATCTTGCTGCTTTGAAGAAGCCCCATCCTCGTGACCATTGGAGTGACCGTTTGCACCATTGATCCCGTTGGCTTTGCCTCGACCAACGATCTGTCGGTTCTGTTCTGAAGACACGGCGGCTTGTCGACGATGATGACCGAAACTTCGGAGCAATCTGCATCTGTCTTCGTTGCTGTTTGAAGGCAGCTCGACCACATGAACATACGTCCCTGTCAGCGAGCATAACACCAATCGGGTCGAATCAGGCGAGAATCGCAGCGCACTTGCTGCTGGTGCAACCCGTTCCTCCCCACCAAACAATCTGCCTAGGCTTCGAACTTTCTTGGGTTCGATTTCGCGCATCCCATCCGCCAGACGTCGTTCTTTCAGCTCGAACAACTTGGTCTCGTACAAATCCGAAACCGCCAAAAATTTCCCATCTCGGCTGATCACCACCGTAGCGAGGTTCGAGTCGACTTTCACTTGCATCTCGAGCAACTTGTACCAGGTTGGCTGCGGAGCTGGTTGACCGGCTTGATTGGCTGTTGCTGCGAGGACCAGATCCTGCTTGCTACCCAAGTCCCAAATCCCGATACTCTGTTCTCGACGCAACACGATCCAACCCTTGCTCGGACAGAGAGCAGCAACGGCACCACCACCCAGCAAACCGGACCGCGAAGTACAGGGGACGAATGGGATTCGTCGTTGCGTCGTGTCGGCGAAGGTGGTAAGCGGGTTGGAAGAAATCGGATTGACAGCGGCGTGCTTCTGTTCGTCTTCGGTGAGCTTTCGACTCTTGAGCTGCTTTTTGCCTTTGGGCATGCGAGCAAGCGCAGCAGATGACATTGCGTCCGTAGTGCGGCTTGGCGGTGCAGCTGGGGTCATCATCAGCGTGAAATCAACACCGCCGCTGATGAGCACAGGTAGGCGTTTGACTTCTGGGCTCGATCTACCCTGAGTGATTGCCTCGACGGCTGTGATGGGGCAGTAAGGGGGGTCGAGAGCAATGGCACGGATGTCGTGTGCGTGTAAGCGTCGAGAAGCAATCTGCGTCCATTGACCACGTCCGTTGGAGGTATCGATCTTGGTGTATTCTGTGATCTTCTGGTCGACACCAGCACTGTAGACTGTCCTGCCATCAGGACCGACGATGAGAGCCAGCACATCCGAAGCAGAAGCGTGACCAGAGAAGGTTGCGCCAGAAATGGGGGTTCGAGTTTGCGCATCGAAGAAAGTGACTCTCCCCGTCGAGTCTCCCGTGACAATGGTGCCATCAGGTAGCGTGGCGACACTCCAAACGATGGTCGACTCGCTTCGATTCTTCTGCACGGTAAGTCGTGTAGCGATATGTCCCGTGGAAGCAGTCCAAACCACGGCAGATGAAGTGCCGAGACCACCTACGAGGAAAGATTCGTACCAGTGAGACATGTTGTCGTCATCGTCTTCCTCGCTGTCGTCGTTTGTGTCATCATCCGAGTCTTCGCTGTCAGAACCGGAGTCCTCGTCGCCCTGGATGTTGCCTGAGCCACTTGTAGCGTGCTTCTTTGCTGCTTTCTTCTTCGAATTGCGCACAGGCGGACCCCAGCAGAGACTAATGATTCGGCCTTTAGCCTTGTCGAAGCGGGGCATGATTCTGCGCTGCTGACCTGAAGTGCTTGCTAGATGCTCGAAGCGGTCGTTTTCCAGATCAATGATGCGTGCCTGTCCATCTTCGCAGCCAATAGCCAGAAATCTGCCGGTAGCGCTAGGGGCGATACTCCAGATAGCTCCTCCCAAGGAAGGAAGTGTCCTGATCTCACCTGGGTAGTGAGGGTCGACGTTGGTCTCGGATCTCTTGCCAAACAGCGAGGACAGGTTGCCTGGCCTTTTGGACATCGCTTCGTCTTCTGTGTGTTTGCCGGCAGCTCTTGCACCGAATTTGGCCAATTGAAGAGGCAAAAAGTGTTCAGAGATCATCGAGCCACCAGAGATACTGAACAGCCGAAGCTTGTGGATGCCAGCGTCATCATCCACGGGAGGGTTAGCGAAGCAAAGCTGTTCGATCTTGGTATTGACATGACCAGGAAGGATGGTATGGACCACCCATCCGGCAGCATGCGACTGAAAAGCTTTATCGGAGAATTCCGACTGCAGCGCTGGTTTGGGTCCGATCCAGGTGCAGAGTTCGATGTTTCCATTTTGTCTTCCGATAGCTAGAATGCCACGAGTTAAGTTGTCGATAGTGGGAGAAACAGCAAGTGCAGTGACGGTGGAAGGGTTCCAGTCGACAAAGCGCAATCGATGTATCGGCACCGACTGCGGTTGTGAGGCTAAAGAGGAGGCGGAGGAAGAAGAAGCCGAAGAAGACAGAAGATGGCGACTTCGAGCCTCTTGAGAAGCTATCAACGCCATTTTGGTGCTGTGGTATAGAGGAAAGCAAGGTCCTTGGGCAGACTCACTTGCTGTAAGATGTCGAGAAGGGTAGGGTGGAGAGGGAGGACGCACGAAGAAGGCGTGAAACTGTACAACTCAAGAAGAATGTTCTCCACAACACCTTCTTCACCACCAACCACGCTCTCCGTCTCTCAAAATTTTCGAAACTTTTTTCGCGGGTCTCGGCTTTGCACTTGTTTTCGCACGTAAAGAAGTCTCGTCAAAGTAGCTCGACCCCAAGCCTTCTTCCTTCTCGATGTCAACTTCCTCGTCCACGCCGACCTTGCGCCCCTCCTTCTCTTTCTCAAGTCTCGGCGCACATCATTATCACATACACAATCGCATTTGTACGCAATCAGACTAAGAGCTAGCTTCTCAAAGAGGTCAAATCTTCGATCCATACATACCAAAATGCCGTAAGTGCAGCTTTGCTAGCGCCTAAACGCCTCCTGGTGTGCATCATCTCATAATTGACGCTGACCTGTCCGGCTACGTACACCGACTTATGCCGCTTAACAGGCTGTACGAACTCCTTTGTATCGCTGCATCCTCAGCCGAATCGGCCCCTCTGCGGGATCTGGTGAAGTCGACATCCAAATTAATCATCGAGAATGGCGGAGCTGTTCGTGGCATTCAATACTGGGGTCAGAGGAGACTTCCGCAAAGAGCAAGAAGACACCAACAGTATCACAGCACAGGAGAGTAAGTTCCTTTTTCTTTATCACTAGATTCCGATGCTTTCTACATCGGATGAGGTCCGATATTTTGCCCTGGCTAACTCGTTGCTCCCGCTCTCGCTTCTGTACTCGCAGTTACTGGTTGATGCATTTCGACACTAACGCACCTGTTCTTAAGTCTCTCAACGACCGTCTGAGAGCGGACCCCCGAGTCATCAAGTGGACTGCCTTGAAGTTGGGTGAGAGACTGGACCAGATCACCCCCAAGTCAATCTCTGGCGGTGTCGACTCTCACTCGGATGCTCCCGAGTCAAGGGCTCTGTTCGGCGGCAAGACTATGCGTTACGGATGGCAATGAGCTACTTGAAAGATCACGGCTCAAAACGGTTTCATCTTTCGCCATAAGTTACTAATCCCTAGACAGCAGACCGTAGCTTCGGCTTCATCATTCGCATACTTCCTGTATTTGTATCACCTTGCAAAAGCCCATCTGAGTAGAATGCTCAGCATCAGCGTCATCACTCGCACACCCCCCACATGCCCAATTAGCGACCAGACCAACTTTAACAGAGTATTCATTTGTCTGATCTTCATACTCTTGAGGACAAAAGACGACAGAGAGTATGCGGGAAAGCTTGGTTCGTGGTTGGCTGGGGTCGGGAAAACGGACTTTCACATTTTTGCCGTTGTCAGATTTCTCGACTTCGGACCAGCAAATGTTGAACTCCACCCGGGCTGAGAGAGGGTCCGCCGCGATGCAGACGGAATCACATCTGTGATTCAACTTCATGCGAAAGTGATGCCGTCCGTCACTTCCCCTAACTTCCATAACTTGATCGATCACCTATTCACCTCATCAGCCCACACTTTCGCTTTCCTTTGTTCCGCTCGCGGTGACCAAATCGACCTTTCATTTCGTCTTGAGCCTTTTAGGCTGCCCAGTCACGCCACAGGGAAAGCCGTGTACTATTGCCAGCTTCGGCGTTTGGACAGAAAGTCAACCCACAAATGGCAATGAAGTGACTTCGTACCTCTATCTGTTGCCTTCTTCGCCATTCTCTCACGACCTATCGCTCTGAGAGCGCCTTGCGCATGAGCCGAAGCCACATCAGTCGAAATGTCGAATAATTACACTCATCACGGCGCCACCGATCAAGGTTCCTCCTCCAATCACAACGGCTCGTCCGATCTTAACTTCACTTCTTCGTCCGAGACCAACGAGCGAGATCGACCCAATGCCGCCCAAACCAACCCAGCCAAAAGCACTTTTCGATGGCCTTCCGAACCTCTGAACAAAGGAGAGCCTTCCCTCCCACAGGAATCTCAAAAGACTGTCGATGATGCCAACAAAGAGATCTCTGATCGTATCAGCCAGGCAGATAACGAGGCCAACACTTCCAACATTCGTCAGCCCACTCATCCTGGCTTGGAGAAACCCAGGCTGTCCGCACAGCTCGCTGCCACCCTCGATAGCTTAGAGGATGACAGAAGGAAGCAGCTCTCGCCCACAGCTAACAAGCCAGGTTCCATCACTACCACTCCCTTAGTTACAGTCAGCCCATCTTCTCAGAGCATGCATCGCACCTCATCCGCTGGGACGAGCAAGTCCGCCGGTTCCGCTGGTTCGGATAAGGCCGACACTTCCAGCACAGGACAGTATCCCAATCTCATGCCCGAGTTTGTCTCCAACACCATCGTTATGCCGCTCAACCTTCTACGCTCCCTCATTCCGACTCATCTTCTGTCTGACGCGAATCAAGAAGGTCTTAGTGCCAGCACCATGCAGGTCCCGGTCACCAGTGTCAATGCGCTTTTGGAGGCCTGCAAGACTCTGCAATGGGTCGCTAAGAGAGCCTCTTCGACTGAGGCCGCGGATCGCACGTCTGGCACGCGCAGGAACTCGATCTCTCAGCAACTTTCGTCTGAGGACGCCACTGAGTTTGCTCACTTCGACCTCTTCGAACTCGTGCAAAAAGTTGCCGATATGGTCAGTGGCGTCGCCGCCTCGAGAGGCATCGATCTGGTCATCAACCTGGCTCCCAAGTTTGTCGGCCGACCCGCTCCTAATCAGAGACAGCATCACTTAGGGTCATGCACGGTTTGGGCGGAGCATTCAGTGATCAAGTTCCTTCTCATGAACTGCTTGTCCAAGCTCGTACAGTCGGCTCCCACAAATTCTACCATCTCTCTCAGCTCAACCTTGACCGACAAGGACGAGGATGTATTGCAACCCGACAGCGCACTAAAACTCAAGCTCATGATATTCACTCTCGATCTTCGTCTTATATCACACAGTCCTTCTGCGAAGAACTCCGACTCCACTTCCATCTTCTCGGAGCCGATCTCAAACGTCCTCCTAGATGCCTTCGGTGCAAAGCTGAACGTAGAGACCGGGAATGAAGGTGAAGCTGGGGATCCTACTGCCTCTCACTTTGTCAATTATGCTATCAGCCTTCCTGTCGGCAAGATGAACGACTCAGAATCCTCCCCTGGCATGAATGACGAAACAGCCTCGGAGCAGCAGACTTACGGCCCTACGCCAGAGCAGCTTTCGAGTTTTGCTTCTACTCTCAAAGGCAAGAAAGTCGCCCTCTATTCTTCGTCGACCAGCCATTTCGCCGAACAGATCACGGGGCTTTTGTCTGGCTTCGGCTGCAATGTTGCCCCCGTCTATTCAGATGCTGTTGATGAGTATTCTTTCTCGGGATCCGAGAACGGATTCGGCAAGTCGACGCACACCGCTGTAGCTTTGACCGACGGTCGCCCGCAATTGGTCAGCTATAATAGCGATCTGGATCGTCAATCTCACGGCACTGCATCGCCGTCTCCCGGTCCTTCTTCCAGCGATACTGCTCCGTCGTCCACGAGTCAGGATGCAGACACTGCAGTTCTCGATCCCGTGACAGGCGTGCCCGTGACGTTTAACAATTCTTTGCCAGCGGATGCCCCTACAGTTTCGCCAAGCCTCGAGGCGGGATCACAAGACACGGTCCATGCAGGTCGAACTGGATCCGACGGTGAGCCGTCGCGGAATCGCATCGTGCCCTTCAGCTTCGTCATCATCGACGACGACATTGTGACGTTGCAGAAGGAATTGCTGCGAATTCGATCCGCGGTACCTTTGTTGAAATCTGCTCTGGGTTCCAAATCCGCATCGACCACGACTTCAGCAGAATCAGCCACTGTGCCTGTGCGACCTCCCCTGGAGCACAGAACCAAATCAAGCCCACAGATTGATCGTGTCATAGCACAACATCCGGAAGCACATCATGCACGCTCGTTCGGATCTCTTGGCAACATTATGCTGAACGGCACTACTGCGGAAAGCACGGATGAATCTGTGTCCCAGACAATCATCTTTTTCACCTCAATGAAGTCATATCGTCTCGTCAGGGACACCGTCCAGCCAATCATCGATTCAGCGAGTTTTCGAGGGGTCTCGTCTCCGCCCGAGATCATGGTGCTCCCTAAACCTGCCGGCATACGGCGTATACTGACAGCTTTGTATTCCGCCGAGAAAAAACCCATCGTCAATCTTCCTTTTCTCCCCATTGCCACCTCTCCCCTTTCCCCCTTGACCATGCACGGCAAATCCTGGTGGGCTCCCGAATCTTCCCAGGATCAGGAAGGCGCCGGCATCATGACTCTGGCCCGCCGTCCAACGTCGTCCACCGATGAAGATACCGATATCGACACCGCTCCTCCGACGCCTTGGTCCCCTGTCGAATCTGGAAGACCGAGCCAGGTTCCTTCACCCAAAATACCACTTACCAGTGCTACGCTCCCGTTGCTCAATGATGCGAATCGGCCCTCTCAGCCTCGCAGCCACGGCATGCGTTCGAATCGGACTCAGGACACAGCAAGAGATGGTGCTCCAGGAAACACAGCTGGTGGCAGCTCGATCGCTACCGCGGCTGGCGGAGGTGGGCTCTCCGGCAACACCCCCCTGCGAGGCCCTGCGTCGGCACCAATAGGCGCCAATGCTGCTCTTGCAGGTGACACGGCAGACGCTACTTCCACACAGAAGAGCACTCATCCAAGCTCAGCTGCTCAAAGCACCTCGAGCTCGTCCGCGGCCCTTTCTCGCTCGCATGCTGTCAGCACTCCGATGCCGGCAGACGCGTTGGAATATTTCAGCGAGACGGCGGCCAAGATGGGGGGAAGTGCGGCTAGTGGCATGGTCATCCAAAGCCCAGACGGCCGGCCAGCGGGAATCTTCTTCCAACCCAAAGCTAGCAGCTCGTCATCATCAGGAGCCTCCAAGCCTCCGATGAACCGAGGCGTTTCAAGCAACTCGCTTCGACGATCCAGTACCCACGCGTCTGGGGAGCAAGGCGATGGACCAGGACCGAGCGTTGTGGGTTCCAGTACCAGCGAAAGTGGCAGAGAACGGAGGCTTACTAATCGCAGCAACGCATCGAGCAATCACTCCATGAGAAGCTTTTCAGATCTTGCCAACACGAGACACATGCCCGCCTCGTCAAGCTCGGACCAGACAGCCGCTACAGGTCGTGTATCCAATGTCGTCGAAGGCACGACGCAGCAGTCGCAGCAGTCGTTCCAATGCAGCCAGAATCCAGCCACCTATCCAACTGGAAGTATGTTCGCGCCTCAAGTCGGCATACATTCCGTGCTCAATAGCGGCAGACCTGCCGTAGCAACGCCTCTCAGCAATGCCTCAGGGCAAGGCTCGACCATTGTGACAACTGCAAGGAGTACGCAGCCTGAGACCGCAGGCAATTTGTTGAGCTCCGTACCCGAAACGGCCGAGGATAGCCAAGGTAGTGCAAAGGCAAAAGGACCCGATGGTATGGAATCGCGGGTGCACGAAGTTGGCTCCACGAAAGTGACGACGGCAAGGCTTTCCAAGATCACCACTGCCTCGGACCCGAATGCGACTGGAATGAAGACGGATGCCAAGGCAGATGCAAAGAGCAGCATCCACTCGCCTACTTCTCCTGTTGAAGGCCGCTCAGGACCGCCTGGGCCCTCCGCGTCAACGGTTGCAAACCGTGCGAATCCGAGACAGACGTTTGCTGGATCTACCACCAACCCATCTGACACGAAGACCAAGCCCTCTGCGGTGCCCCAAGCTGGTTTCATGATCGGCATGGGTTTCGCACCTTCTGCACGTCGTAGAGGAGGACCCAAGAAAGCGCCAGTACGCGAAGCTGTTCTGCCACCCATCAAGGTGTTGATCGTGGAGGACAATCCCATCAACCAGAGAATTCTGTCCACTTTTATGGGTAGGAAGAAGATCAAGTACGATGTGGCCAACAATGGACGGGAAGCTGTGGACAAGTGGAAGACAGGAGGATACCATCTGATTTTGATGGACATTCAGCTTCCCGTGATGGATGGAATTCAAGCGACCAAGGAGATTCGAAAGCTGGAAAGATTGTCAAACATCGGCATCCTGCCAAACACTCCTCCTGCCACCGCTGACTCCCATGCAGGAGAAGCAGGCTCTGACAGAGCACCACCGAAGAAGGGAGGAGGTTCCCATGCGATTAGTGCCAAAGGTTTGGTCAAGTACCCTGTTGGTGGACCATTGACGAGTTCTTCACATACGCAGTCGGGCAATGGCGGTGGCGGTGGGAACACAGGGTCCGGTTCCAAGTCGCTAGCTAACGGCATCGTCAAAGGACCGCGAATCACCGTTCCAACGTCAGGAAACGGTATCAACCCGTTCCGGGCTTCGGTCATCATTGTCGCTTTGACAGCTTCCGTATTGTCGTCGGACAGAGTAGAGGCTTTGGCAGCTGGCTGCAACGATTTCCTCAACAAACCAGTATCGCTTCCTTGGCTAAATCAGAAGATTTTGGAATGGGGTTCTATGATGTACCTGATGTACTCTGGGTTGGCATCGGAAGATCTCAGTAACGGTGGCAACACCAAGTCAATTGCTGGCAACAACACTGGAGGTGGTGGTGGAGCTGATCAAGGCACGGCTGCGGGAAGGAATGCTTCGAACCAGGATTCAAATTCGAATTCCAACTCGACTCATACGACTTCGAATTCGCACAACAAAGCGCAACTTCATCTAGGATTCGGGTACGGACCAGCTGAAAAAGCGAAAGCTTTAGCAAGCAACTTACACCTAGGTGACACTTTAGCTGCTAAGAAAAAGAAAAAGATCGAGGAAAAAGAGAAGTTGGAGAAGGAGAAAGAAAAAGAAAAAGAGCGTCTCCTCCAGTCTCCACCTCAGAGTTCGAGTGTCCAACCTGATGGTAATGGTAATGGTGAAGGTGTCGGTGCAAGTGAAGGGGAAGCTCAGAATCGTCCTCCAACAGACCAAATCCAAGCTAGAATCGCACAGGCCCACGCAAACGAGGAAACCTCGCAACAGTCACAAGAGCACCAGCAGCCTCCTCCACCTCCCACGCCTCCCGTGGGACCCAACAAACAAGACCATCCCGAACTACAGCCCCAACCATCTGACAAACAAGCCAATGAGAATCAGCAAGACTAGGTCCAGACCTTCCCGGCTCTCATCAACTAACTTAGCTTCAACTACAACTACAACTTCGACTTCGATTTCACTTTTCTTCCGTCCGTTCTACCGACTTCACGCTCCCTTTCTCATGCTTGGTCAGTCCACACGTTGATCGATCGATCTCGAATCGAATCTGAAATGATTGTACTAGCACACTTGTGGCGCGCACAAAGTGCTTGACTTGGAGCCCATGACCAAATGCAAACCTACGAGACAAAGGACGGTGTGATGTGTACGATGCGGAGCAAACTAAGGTAAGCAAAAGACGATGACGGTAGTAATGCAACTTTGAATGGAAGTCGAAAGCGGGTAGTATTGGGGTAGCGCAGGGTAGAGCATCAGGCGCTACCAGAGGAGGAGGAAGTCGAAGAGTAGCTTCGGATCATGGAGCTTCTTCTGCGTCCCGTTTTGATGGAACTGGGCGGGAAGGACGTATAAGAGTTGTCAGGAGTCAGCGGCGTGCTCGGAGTAGTACTCGTGGCCGTAGTCTGGCTCGAAAGAGGGCGGTAGGAAGAAGGAGGATGATTGGAAGGAGAACGGGAGACAGGCAGGATGCCTCCGCCGTTGTTGAACGAGAATGTGGTGCTCGAGACCGCCGTCGTCTGTTGCTGCTGAGGTGCAACACCAGCTGATTTGGCCACGAGTGGAAGACTCAGCCGTTTGAGTTTGACCGGAGTCGAGTCTTCCGTAGTCGGCGTGCTCAACGAGTTGCCCACAATCGATGCTCGAGGTGTCGATGATGCGCCCAGTGCACCCACAGTCGGGACGACGGACGGCACGCTGCTTCGCCTCCGGTCGGTTGTTGCTTTGCGCAGTTCGGCGCGAAGAAGCTTGTAAGCGGTTCGGATCTGAGCTTCCCTGGCTTTCTGTTCTTTGATCTGATTTCGCAGATTTTCCACCTCATGCGTCAAAGTTGCTGGATCACCGTCGCCGTCCCCTGCGGAAGCCACGTCCAGCATACTCGTAGCACCGTGATGATGGAAATCAGAGACACTAGCTCCATCATCGGCAGCATCGATGACAGCATCGGCATGGCTCATCCTCAAAGCGGCGATCTCGTTGTCCCTGTCCTCCAAAAGTCTTTGCAGCCTTTCCAGCTCAGTTTCGGAACCACTTACGAGACCCGAAACAGCAGGTCTGGCGAACGTGTCTCTGGCATAAGTGGAAGGGGAAGGCCGAGACGAAACGCTCTGCAGCTCTTCCACTTCCTGGGTATGGCGATCCTCTTCGCTTTTTGCCCTTTCCTGCATCTCGGCATGCTCTTGCTCCACTCCATGCAGCTTTTGCTTGGCTTGACGCAAGAGCAGCACGACTTTTTCTCGCTTGCGGCTCTCGTCCTCGAGAATCGATCGAAGCTTGAGCGATTCTGCCTTTGCTAGAACCGTCTCTTTGTGCGCCTCTTCGACTTCAGCGTTCAGACGCAAGGTCGCTGCTTGACGCTGGTCGATTTCGCTATAAGCCCGATCCAGGTCATCTTGCAAACGCTCGATGTCTTCTTGATACGTTTCTTTTTCGAGTTGATGGGTGGCGAGCATTTGATCCATGACTTCCCGTTGCTGCTCCAACAGGTCTAGAAGCTTCCGAATCTCGGTCGCGCTTTGCTCGAGCTTGCCGTTCATGGAGGAAAGATACTCGCTCAGAGACTCATTGTTGTGTCCAACCCCGTTCAGAGGAGTCTTCTCGCGGACGATCTTCTCGAGTAGCAACTTTTCCATCTGCAATTGACGGAAGGCTTGAGCAACTTCACCAAAAGCTCCCGTAAACCGGCCTTCTGCCCGTCTCAGGACTTCCAGACGTATCTTATCGTCCAGTGGTTTCGAAAGATACTCCTTGTCCTGCAAGACCTCAAGTCGACGGTCCCCGACACTGCTCTGACTCGTTCGACGGCTGAGTGCGCTCCCAGCTCCTTGGCGTGATTCGACCCTGCGACCGTGTCCCGATTCTGTTGCTGCTTTGGTCACGCCTGATTCATTGATCACCGATTCGGTCTTACTCTGCGACGTTAAAGTTGCGATCTTGCTGCTCCATGCGCTGGGAGGGGGCGTAGCAGCTGATGATTTCGTCGGGGAGTGCGCGCGATGGTTGGTGGGCGCCTTCGTTGCAGCAAGCGTGTCGATGAAATGAGTGCGCATAGGCGACACAGCAGATTCTTTGGGGACCGTTTGGGACCCTGTCGAAGGCAATAGTGCAAGTTGCTTGTCGTCGCCCTGTTGGGCAACATCTTTTGAAGAGGCTGTCTCAGAACCTGAGTGGAGCGGTTCCCTTTGAGCACTTGAATCCGTAATCTCTTTAAGATCGGCAGCTACGTAGGATGCGGTATTGTGCGTTCCGGGCACAATGACGGAGCCTTTGACGCCGGAGGTACTCTGGGCGCTCGTCTCTAGATCTTTAACCGAGGTCATTTTCAAGAGAGTGGATGGGACTCGAGTAAGTGTACGTGCAACGGCAACGCGGGGATCGCTGCTCGCGACTTCTTCAGTGGAATCGCTCGCCGATAGGGTGCTGACTCTCCCACTGATGACCGAGGAAGCTGCTGCGGAAGTACGCTTTGCGTGGGGACTTTGACTTTGCTTGCGCTCGACGCTCGACGCTCTAGATGCGCGCTCTCCACGAGCGTCAAGTGCTTCTTGAACACTTCGTAGAAAGTCGCCTGCTTCGCCCGCCGCCACCAAGCTTTTTCTGTTTGTATTCTGCACCAGATTGGCAGCATTCTCATCAAGATCGTTGAAAGTGCGCACCGAATCTGGGCTGGCTTTGACAGACGGAGCCGAGGTGGTACGAACCCTCGGCTTCATCAACGGATGTGGCATATCAGATTGATCACTGACATCCAAACTGGGCATCGATGGTCTCCTCGATGGAAGGACCTCGACGAGCGTCGAGACTTCGCCGGTCCACGTGCTTTTCCGCTGAATGACCCGGGGACTCTTTGGAACGGAAGAAGGCGTGCTAGGGACGGGAGGCAGGGGCTCCATCGGAGGAGGTGCCGACGGCGGTGGCGCTCTGGACCTAGATGGACTTGGTAGACCCCTCACAATGATTGCGCCGGGCGATAGGATGGAGGATGACTTGGGGCCCGATGCAACGTTGGTGTTGGAAGTCGTCAGAGTCAGCGCCGCCGGTCGAGCTTTGCGCTGTTTGCCCACAGCCTTCGCCAGAGCCGCCTCGTATGTCAAGTTCGGCGTGTTAGGCATGGATAAAGTCCCATCCGTGGGACCCGCAGTGCTTACGATTATCGGTGTCGAAGTTGATTGGGCAAAAGGGGCAGATGGAAGAGGGGTAGTCCAAACTTCGGACAGGGTACGAGTGCTTGAGCTTCGTCGAATGCTGCTGGAATCCTTGCGAGAGCGCAAAGATATTTTATCGCCACTCACTTTCTTGGAATGGCTCGAAGCACCAGATTCGGTGCGGGTGTGAACTGCACGTACTGGGTGAGGGACAGCCAGTTCCAATGCCGGCAACAGGTCTTTGGAGAGGGAATTCTGGGATGCCGTGCGCTGCCGGATACCGAACGTCGGAGAGCCAAGCCCATTGAAAGCAGTGAGAGGTTCAAAGCCTTGCATCAAGCTACTGGACCTGCTAGCATGATCCATTGATGAGAGTCCAGCCTGTTCATCGATCCTCGACATTCGGATAACAGGTGAGGCGCCGTCCAGGTCGCTGGTCAAGCCAGACGAGGCCGATGTTCTCGCAGTGCGAGCGTCAGAGGACGGTCTGGCTGCAAAGCGACCGTTTGAGGATCCTACCGACGCATGCCGTCTGCTCATCGATTCTGGCGATTCCGTCCTCTCCTTGATGGTACAAAGCTGGTCGGATTCATGTATATCGGTGCTCGTCTCTGCTGTGTTGATGCTGTGTCCGCTATCACTGATCTGCATGCGAGAGGTCTTGGAAAAAGCCAGCGAACCGTCTTTACCTTCGTCTTGACCTTGATCAAACTCTGACAGATGGCGAGAAAGCTCGCGCAGATAAGATGCGCGAGTCCAACTCTCGGAAGAGCTATGGGTGGATGCTTCGCTCGATGACTTGGTGTGTCCCAAAGTCAGACGTTCATGGCCCGCATTGTCTGCAAGGTGAACCCGTTCCTGTTTGAGATCTTGAGTGTCGACATCGACACTGCTTTCTCCAGCTTCGGATAGGATGCCTAGACCAAATCCTCTTTCAGAACGGAAGGTCAAGTTGTTGCTGCCTGATTTCACCAAGGTCCCGAGAGTGGGTCTGCTACTCTCAGATTCGTCACCGCTTTGATGCGGAGATTCGAATTCCTTGCTATCGATGACGGACGAGGAGGGAGCTGATACTGTTTCAGGAAAGCTGGAAGCGCTACCGGATCGTCGACGAGAAGCTGAGGCAGGTGGAATGTCGTGGGAGGCTGCAACCGACTTGTCTCGTTGTTCCGCATTTGCTTTGTTCGGATTCGTTATCGGAAGTGATGAAGAAGGTCTTCGGGTAGGGATCGCAGGACCGAAAACTTTCTTGTTGGATGTCGAAGAGACCTGAGACGAGGTAGAGGCAGAGGCAATGATTTCAGGTGTGGACAGCTTGGTCGAGACGGTGAGTGATGGGCTATCGTCTCGCTCTTCCAGATGATATGTCGGTGAAGAGAAGGCAATCAAGGAGCGAAAATCTTCAAAACTTCCGAGGCTGCCGACGGAGTCGATCCGCCCATGCTTTTCTCCTTGCTTTGCTGTGCTCGGAAGGGCCGTACTGGGAGATACGCTTCCGGATGGTCGAGAAGAAGCAGCGACACTGTGAACGAAATACGGAGAAGCAGGCGAGTCTTCGGACAGCCCGACCGTCGGAGGAGCACTGTCTGGTACGACACCGCCTCCGAACTCGAAGCTCGCAGCACCTCTGCTGTTGGAGCGCGGACCAGCAGCGAAACTCATCGGAGACCTGGATCCGGAACTGCCTTCTCGGCTTGAGCCTGGACGGAATCTGGCCGCCTTGGAAATGCTCGCTTTGCCAAATGCCTTGACGCCAACAGCTTTGGGGGGCAGGATCTGAGCCGACTTGATGGATGCGGTCTGAATGAGTGAGTCATTGTCTGAGAACGATGATTTTGGGATGGCGTTCGATGGGGCGGAAGAAGCCGAATCCATCGGGAAGTGTCGCTTGCTACGCCATTGAGAGAACATGTTGCATTGAGAAAGCCCATCCAGGGACTAACGGCAGAATAGCTGATTGAGTTGGTGTGGAAAGAAATTGGATGGAAAACAAGAAGCTACGGCAGGAGCGTAGCATGGAGCAGCCAACTTGGTTTGTGAAGCAGTCCAGCTTGGTTGAATGGTCACGAAGAAGAAAAGGAGCTAGACGGATGAACAGCTGCAAAAGCGCGCAGCCAGAGACGATGTCGAGCGGAACCAAGAAAGGAAAGTAGATGAAGTTGGTAGGGCGCCAGAGGCTCGCCGTCAAGACTGAAATGCTGATGGTGACAAAGGAAGGACTCGGGATGAAAAGGGTGATCGTGGTGTGATGGTGTGGTGGTTGTGGAAAGGAAGTGTTGATGAAAATGAAAGTGAGCACCAGGCGGAGGAGGATAGGCGTCCAAGTCACCGCACCTTGACAATCACAGTCACAATCACAGTCTTCGGGAGTGCCCTTCCCATGCGCACATGAATGTCAGAAGCTCCGGAGCGCAAGGAAGGAAGAAGCAATTGCAAAAGTCGATAGATTGTCAAGCGAGGCAGCTAAGCGAAGATGAAGTTTTCCTGTGCAAGTGCGGTACGGATTCGCCACCACAAATTCTGAGTGTCCCCACCTTGCTACCGGAAGGAAGCCCCTGTGGCTGGTAGTTGCCCCATTGAGAACTCGATAGCGCTGACCGTCAAACGGACCGGTCATGGGAAAGTTCCATCACTCTCTATTCAGTTGATTGATTGATTCAGCGCCCGAAACAATACGGAACAGTAGCCCCGTCCGTGTGTTCTGTCCGACCAACCAATTGCGCAACGAAGAAAAGCAGATCGACTCAATTCCGAGCCGAAATTGCGGAAGAACCGACGAGCTCGTGGAGGGGGACCGATTCAGGAGAACACTCGTTGGGTATCTACTTGAGGAGTAGTGCTTTCTGTTTTCAAATTCACGTAGTGGCTTAGCTGTCATTCTCATGGATTTGTCTCAGTTCCTGCGAGGGACCCCGAATATGGCGGCTTTCTCATGCTGTGAGCAGAAAGGCCGACTCCTCTCCGCTCTTTGATTTGACAAGGCGATGCCTAGGTCGGAGCCAGTGAGTGGGTAAACCGCTCTTCCCATGGAATCGTGCTTGACACTCGTAATCCCTTTTCTTGTTCTTACCAAGAAGGTTGCAGATTGGGCGCTGTTTTAGCTGCAAAGTCATTTGAAGGCTGCAAAGCCGTACAGCTGCTGCTGCAACGCGTTAGGCGTTTTTGGGCTTCAGCCCACGCTGCTTTCCTTACTTCTTATTTCGAATGGCGATTTGTTTTTCCCGTACTGAACTGACTGACCTTACAAACATTTCTTCTTGCTCAACCCGTGACTGTATTCTCCGACTTCCCTTGCCAGGGTCTAGAAGAGAGATTTTCCGGCCCGCGAGTGTTTCACTTTGTACACTTTATCTGAACCGTCCCTTGCGCTGTCAAAGCCCCCCTAAGAATCAAAATCTCGTCAACCATCTCGTCTGAGTCTCAACAAGCTTCCTTTGCTCTCGTCAACGTCTCCCGTCATTACAGTATTGGAGAGGATCGACTTTTCATGCGGAATCCTTCTCCCATTGACAGAGCAGTGCAACGTCGTTTGGATGACCGTGCTTTCGCGATCATGGCGAGCGTAAAGGGTCCTTTTGTAGTATGGTAAGAGTGAAAGATGTTGTCCCCCTTTTCGCTTTGGAAGAACCTTCTCTTCTCGACTCTTTGACGAAGTGCGACAAAGTCAAATCAAAGAAAAGGTTTCTTGCCCTTAAGTTCAAAGACCTTTGCAAGCCAGCATGCTGTTGGTCGGTTAGGCAGGCAGGCGATGCTAGGCAGGCGTACCGTGGTTCGCTTAAGCAGTCTTCGACGAAGATCGCAAAAGTAAAATCCACCACCACTTTCAAGTGCAGTAGTGGCAGTCGCTAGCCGAGGTCATGCTTTTTAATGACTTGGCGATCCTACATCTTCAAATCTATCTTCGTTGTGCGTGACAAATTGCCCGGCACATCTCACTCGTTCTACTGTACCACCGAGATCGTGATTGTTATGGTACATGCAAAGCAGAGGCTCGAGTGGCGTTGGCTTGACAACCACAGACACATCTGCATCTGTTCGCGTCATCGGTTGATTTCAAAGTGATGATTGATCGTCGACAAAAGATGCAACGTACGAGATGATATGGAATCCACACTCATCGTAGTCTTTCTTTGCACACGAAGGGCTTGACTGAAGATACATGGCAGAAGCACGGTGTCTAGGAAAGGAGAAGGGCAAGTATCAAAGGGTGGGAACCTGTGATGTGCGGGGATGATCCGACTTTGGTTGGCCATTGTCGTGACACACAGATAGCACCTTTGTGCATCACGATCCGTCAAGAAAGGAGTCGGACACGGGCCTTCCATTGTCATACTGCATGATGAATTGGTGGTGGGCTCACTTTCGACGTGACGAGTCCTTCTGCGACGGAGGCAGGAGCCAAGCACACCTCTCGTGCAGAGCGTGAGCCTGAGATTCTCACGCATCGGCTTAGAACAGGCGCGTCCGCGTGTAAAGCTCGGCGTCGCTCTTCAAATTCAGAAGCCTAGAGAAGTCCATATGCTGCGGCCATTTGACCACAAAGCAGCGAGTCTTGGACCCGTGAAGATCCACACAAGCCTAGGGGAAGTTGAAGGAGAAATGGCTTGGATCGGGTTCAAAAGGTGGTGAACGACGATTGCGAGATGGCAGCCGAGAAATTGGAACGAGTGTCGTCGTCGTTGAGATCAGCGATCGATCCTTGACTCTTGTAGCCTTCCAAGCTGTTGAGATCCGAAGCACCTCCTATGCTACTGATGCTTAGCCTCCTATGCAAACGATCGCTTTGACTGTACGTGATGCTGGCTGACGGAGCGGTGCTGCTTGCTACGCTTTCCGTTTCCGCATCCTGGCTCACAATGCTGCTGGCATAAGGTCCGTTAAGCCCACCGACAGAGAGATGAGCCGACGGGTAGGTTGCCTGCGTACCGAGGCTTGTAATGCTCTGCGCGTCGCTCGGAATGTAGGACATCGGATCATGAGTTCGGAAGAAGGCGGCCTCGCTCAAACCAGACCGAGCCATACCATTGGTTCCCTTGACGCCGTCCGGAAGTCCGACATTGCCACGCGAAGTTCCGTAGCCATCGATACCGCCACCATCGTGACGATGACGAGCCATCAGGTCACCCGGCTTTTGCAGAGGTCGGCGTGGCTTGGGAAATTGGATCATGCTTGGCTGCAGATTAGAAAGCACGCCTTCGACCAAGCAACCTTTCTCTTTGTAGTGAACCAGCAAGTAGTGCCATAGAGGATGCTTGTTGAGAACCTTCGGGTTACCGAGAATCACGAGACCGTATCGGGCTCGCGTCAGGGCCACGTTGAGACGGCGAGGATCGCTCAGGAAACCAATGCCTTGATGTTCGTTGCTACGGACGCAGCTGAGAATGATGTAATCCTTCTCTCGACCTTGGAAGGCGTCGACACTGGCGACCTCAACCTCTTTGTATAACTCCTTTTTGAGCTTGCCGTGCAACTGCATATGGTTGATAATGTAGCTTCGTTGGCCTTCGTACGGAGTGACGATACCGATCTGGGAAGGGATAACGCCGGCTTTGAAGAACTGCGTGACAATCTTCTCGACGTTGGAAGCCTCGGTACGATTCAGGAACGAGGTTCCACTGCTGGAGATCTCTTCCTGGCCAAGATTCTGGAAGAACATCATGGGCAGAGTCGGCACCGGCCACGGGAAGTCGACATCCTTCCGAAGACGTTCGGGTGCCGTTACACCGTTCTGTAGAGTGCCTTCGTAGAACATGTTGGAGGGGAATTCGGACAGGCAAGGATGCATTCGGTACTGAACTTGTAATCGAATGGGACGATTGCCCAGCATAATCAACCTCTCGAAAAGACTCTGACTCAAGCCCGCTCGTGCTGCCTTCTTGTTCATGATGACAGGGCCAAGCTGCAGATGATCTCCTACGAAGACTACCTGCTTACAACCCATCACAAGAGGAATCATGCATTCCGGTTCAGCAGCTTGGGTTGCCTCGTCTACCAGAGCGGTTCGGAACTTGATCTTGGCCAATCGAGGATCGCCGCAACCGACACAGGTACAGCAAATGACATCAGCCGCGCTAAGGATCTCCTTCTCGCAAGCTCGGGTGAGTGCCTTGTATTTCCGTTCATCGCTGCTGCTCAACTCTCCCTGTTCGTTCTTGAGCTGGATGAGCTTTTGCAGCTCTACGTGAGTATCGTTGTTGGCGACCTGCTCATGCAATGTGAGGAAGCTGATCGGGCTATCTAAAGCTTCTCGGCTCTTGGCCGTCAATCGAACCACCTTCAATCCTGTAGCATGGATCTTTTCCGTCAATTGATCCACAGCTACGTTGGAAGGAGCGCACACCAAGACAGGACCCGGGTTCATCTTGCTGAGTTGATAGACGATGGTAGCACTGGTCACCGTCTTGCCGGTTCCTGGGGGACCTTGGATGAGACTAAGAGGTTTCTGCAAGACGCTCTTGACGGCGTTGACCTGACTGTGGTTGAGTTCTGGAAGACCTGGAGCGCTGAAGCGTTTGGGCATGGTAGTTCGGAGAGTTGTGTTGTCGATCTCGTGCCCGAGCAACTTGTGATAGATGTAACCACTGAGACTCTGCTCATCCACTGCAAAAGTCTTCATGGCGCTCTGCATGCGATCGAACGACGTGGACTTCCAAACAAAGTCAGCGCTAAAGTTGTGGGTGCAGTGATCGGGGACACCGTCCGCTCTCTTGAGCTCGAGGGCCACTTCGTCCGACACGTTGTTGGGGATTTTGATGACATGACCGACACCTTCCCAAGGAGCGGCTAATTCGCCTCGATATCTGAGCTTGAGTTCGTCACCAACTGCTAGGCGCACCTCGCCGCTCTCGAGCTTGGGTAGCATCATCCAGGCGATCTTTTTCTGATTGAGACCCTGATCCCATCGCACAACAAGATCCTGCTGGGTCTGGCTCTCTTTGAGCTTTCTATCATAATCAGCCTCGATCTTGACCAGGGGACCAAAGATGTTCTGATACTGATAAGCGTCTTCGTAGCGGAGCAGGATACCATTGGGCTCTTCATCAACTCCCGGCTTCTCCAAATCTTCCAGGGTCGCGCTTTCGTTCTCCTTCCAGAGCTCCTCCAGTCGATTGATCTGCTGCAGAGTGACGGGTCGAGATCGGAGCTGTTCGTGCTCTGTCGGAGTCTTGACCAGCCACGTGAGGAAGCAACGATCTTCGATGAGAGGGGACCACTGCGTAGTATCCCAGATGATGTCCTTTGAATTCGACATAGCAGCGCAAGGTTGCCTGCAGAGCAGGACCACGACGGTCTCGCTCTTAGCCGGAATGAATCCCAACAGGAACACGTTCTTAGCGCCACAGTTGTAACATTCTGGCGTGGTTTCTCCGAGAGGAGACTCGGCGTGAAGACAAACCTCCTTATGCTTCGCGCGTACGAGGTGATTGACGATGTGGGAACCAGAGGTGGTGCCGCGAGAGTTGCAGAACCACTTGTTGCAGATCAGACACTTGACTACGCAAGAAGGATTGTGAATACCACAGTAGGCGCATGCATGTGGCGGCAGATTGTGGACCAAGTCCATATCAGTGCCTTCCGTTGCGCCCTCGAACATATCATCGGCATCATCCGAATTCACTGAGGTTCCACGTTTCGCGGGCATCCCCTCCTTTCCGGGCTGATTATATCTAGAAGGCAACGAGGCATGATGAGGGTCCAAGTCATGCTCGTTCAGCTGTAAGTCGTTGATCGCATCCAGATCAAGATCGAGGTCTAGGCCAAGGTTGCTGTGATCATGTTTGAGTGATTTACCCGACTTGTGGCCGTTGGGCCGAGGTGCTGATCGGGCATCACGGACGGACGACGCATCAGAGTACGAGTACTCCGAATTGCTGAGCCCATACTCAGAGGCGCCTTCAAAGTGCTCGAAGTGGTCAAGGTCGGCCATCGTTCGCTCCGCTCGGCCGGACTCCAGCTCGACGATGGACGTTCAATCGGCGGTGTCAGGAAGCATATGGGACGGAAGCTTCGGGTTCCCTCCGATATATGGCGTGTGGCTCGCTGCTTCGATGAAGTAGAACAAGTATGGGGGATCAAGACGACCGCACCTCGCGATCAGGTTCGAGGTATTGAGGCGAGCAGCCGGCAGAAGAAGGTGTCGGCACGTTGATCAGGTCAAATTCGAGGTTGCAGAGTGCGAAGTCTCGGAAGACGGCAAAGAAATGTGAACTCAGCCTCATGGATGAAAATATTTCATATCCTTTATAAACTGTTAGACTGGAAAAGTCTGACATAGCAAGTAGGATCTAACAAGCACGAAATGGACTCAAATCTCCTCCCGGCAGAACAAAACGTAACTTGATTAAAATCTTCAAAATTATGATTCGATTTTGAAACCCCTCTTGATTAAAGCTGAGTACGTTTGTTTGTTGAGGTCCGTCTGAGTTGTGGCTTAATGTTTTGGCGAAAGCTTGCATTTCTTGTGCCGGGGGGTGGCTCACGTTGGTGGTAGCGGTGCTTGAATCGATCGAGAGAGAAGAAAAATGATATGTCTCCGCGCTCTGCAAAAGACCCCGTGGCATGAAACGTCGATGTTGATCCATTCCGTTCCGTGCAAAAGGGGGAGAGGAGGTTCGGCGAAATTTGTTCTTGGAGGCAATCCTGCCGAAGTGCCACTCAAGCCTCTTATTCAGCAATCATGCTACGAATCATAAACTGATCGTCGCAACGCATGGTGTTTCATTGCCTGTCCGATAACGATCACAGGCTCGTTCGAGCTCTTCATTCAGAGACCACCCACCACAAAGCCAAGTTTAGAGGTGATTGTGAAAACAAACCCAACCCAAAAATCACTCTAGCGATCCGCGCATCATAGGGAAGTGGAGATCGACTCGGACCCTTGCAAAGTGTTGGTCTCAGACTACAAAACGTGCAGTCACGTTTGTCGTAGTCGCTTCCGAGGACCGGTTGCGAAAAGTCTCTCCCGCCGAATGGAAAGGTCGACCTTTGACTTGCGAAAGTCGTTGTCATCGGGTGATGCGAAAAAGGGAGTCAGAGCTTACATAGCTCGGACCTCAGGACCTTGCCCTGACGGCCATTATTGCGTCTCCAAGAGACGGTGGTCGGCTATTCCTCTCGCAAATTCTAGATTAGGCTGACAATACATGATGCTCTGTGTTGGTCTTCGATTCATGACAGCAAACGACGCACGACTCTAACTTTTAGGCGAGCGGCTACGTTAGTCCCGTTTTCCTCGCTTTGTGTCCATTCGCCTCCCTGCTAGGCTCCATCGGGATGTACGTCAAGCAATCGAGCGCAGGAGTAATCACTTCTCAACTACTGCCGCTTGGAATGTAACCATGCATTCGGATTATTCCTTCTTTCTTTGGCTTCGTGTTGGTCTCCCGAATTTCCATCTGTGTTACTTTTCCGTTTATGCCCTCAAGTCAACGTGCTTCCTCGGCTTCTGCTTTTTTTCTTCCCGCGCTGCCTCTACCTCTGCCTCTATCTCTGCCTCTGCCTCCGCCTCCGTCTCTTGCTTTCGCTTTCGCTCTTGCTCTGCCTCATGCTTGATGAGTGAGACAACGGTCGAACCCTGACGATCCCATTATTCCCGTATTGTTAACCATCAACCTTCTTGACCCGTGTTTGCTGCTGCTGCTTTGTTCTGCACCCCGCTTTGCACCTACCTTTTGCATGCAGCACGTCTGTCGAGCTTCGGCACGCTCCTAGTCTGAAACATCTTCCAGCTGTTCCAGCCCTCGCCTCACTCATCGCGCTTCATCCGACGAGACATGACTCTGGACTCTGGCGCTCCCGTTTCTGCCCTTCGGATCCTTTCCTAATCTCGCTTCAAAACGGAGGGAAGCCTTTGAAGGCACCTCCAGGGCGACTGACTATATTTGAGCGTGAGCTTTCCTCTATCGCTAGCGTCCCGGATCTCCATGACTCCCACCTTAGTTCCTTCACATCCTGTTTCCATCCCCCTCCTCCCCTCCCTTCCCTTCCCTGTGATTCCCGTCTGAGGCTCTTGCTGGTCTGGCAGCCTTTGCACGTTCACGAAATCATGATGATGTTCAGATACCCCCTCCTCTCCGTCGTTTTCGCAACGCTTAGCTTGGTTTTGGAGCATGCTGTGGCAGCGCCTGCCGGTGCATTCGTGCCCTACGGCAACGACACTCGACCTGTCATTCGAGCCAACGCGAAAGGCGAACTTCAAGACTCTCTCTTTGACGAGCGTGGAGAACTCCTCAAGAACCCACGTATCGTTCTCGAGGCTCGACAGAATCCCGGCTTTGCTTATGGAAGTACCAAGGTCCGAGGAGTCAACCTTGGAGGATGGCTGGTAGCCGAGCCGTGGATCACACCCAGCCTCTTCGAAAATACAGGAGATACCAGAGTGATCGATGAATGGACCTTTGGTCAGTACGCAAGCAACGCTTACGGTCGAATGCAGAACCATTGGAACACCTGGATCACTGAATCCGACTTCGCTCAGATCGCTGGCGCCGGTCTCAACCACGTTCGAATCCCCATCGGATACTGGGCCTTCGACACCAGCGCAGGTGAGCCGTATGTCCATTCCAACCAGGCTGACTTCCTGGAGAAGGGAGTACAATGGGCTAGGAACCACGGTCTCAAGGTGGTCATCGACCTGCACGGTGCTCCTGGATCCCAGAATGGATTCGACAATTCTGGTCGCAAGGGTGCTATCAACTGGCCCAACAATCAGAACAATGCCAACCGAGCCAAGGCTGTCATTGCTACTATCGCCGCTCGATTCGCCAAGTATCAAGGCACCGTGACTTCGATCGAGCTTCTCAACGAGCCTGCCGGATTCCAGGGTTCAAATCTTCTGACCTATACCAAGAATTACTACTACAATGGCTACGGAGCCGCCCGAGAGAAGTTCGGCAATGCCGCCATCATGATCCATGATGCTTTCGAGAGTCTATCGTACTGGAATGGGTTCATGCAGCCGCCTCAATTCCAGCAGGTGTTGCTCGATACCCACGTCTATTCCGTCTTCACTCCCCAACAAGTTGCCATGAACCAGAACGACCGTCTCAACTTCTTCTGCAACATGGCAGGAGGTCTTTCAAGTTCGAACAAAAATCTATGGACAGTCGTGGGCGAGTGGACTACGGCTCCCACAGACTGCGCCAAGTATCTCAATGGACGAGGTATCGGCGCCCGATACGACGGATCATACGGTCAGGGAAGTTACTACGTCGGAAGCTGTAACGGCAAGAGTGGAGACGGATCGAGCTTCTCTTCCAGCTACAAGAACTTCCTCAAGCAGATGTTCGAGACACAGGTCTCGGTGTACGAAAGAGCAAGCGGATGGATCTACTGGACTTGGAAGACAGAGTCTGCAGCTGACTGGGATTACCAACGCGGTCTCAGCGGTGGATGGATCACCTACAACCTCAACTCTCGGCCCAACGCACGCTGCTAAGACCCCAACCCCTTTTCCTTCCGAGCGTTTGCCCAAGCCTCTTCTGGCTCCTATCCGGGCGAACATCCCGCATGTCGGTCGAGCGCTCAAGTTGGTGCAGCCGATCCCAATTGAATCTGTAATTAGCATGCTTATGAATCACCTTTCATGTCAACAATGTCAATGACCTTCAACGAAAAGAAGTAGGATGCTGCTTCTGTACGGACACAAAGTCGCAGAGCATGCAGTGGGGATGAGTGGTTATAGAGCGGTTCCTCTCTCGACTGTATTTGGGAGTAGACGCAAAGAAAAGCTTCGGGTCAGTGAGTCGGCTCTCTGTAGCGGTATGTCGTGCAATACAGATTCGGAAGTAAAACTTACGATTTTCTCGAATCTCGCGGGTCTGATTGTCGTAGAAGCGTTTGAGTTTCTTGTTGAAGTGCTTGTTCTTGTCGTTGATGTAGGTGACTTCAGCGTCAGGGTCGTCCTCTCTGCGTCTGCTTCTGTTCTTGATGACTTGTTGTTCTTGATTCAGGTGACTGACGACTCTATCGATGGCATCGTCACTTGGCTTGTGCGATCCGTAGTGAATGGTGTCTAGTTCACCGAACTCGTTCTGACTCTTGATGAGTTGTCCTCCCTGGTTCCTGCCCCTTCTCGTTAGAGCGGTCGTCGTTGCGGAAGAAGACGAATGCAGCGTTGCGATCTCGTCTTTCTGCTTGCTATAAGAAGCTAGGTCGGGTTTCATCTGTTTTATCTTTCGTTGATAAGCACGTTCCGCCAAGTCTTGGAAATCGATCTGTCCTTGGTCCCTTCGCTGGTCCTTCTCGTCCAGCTTGGCGTCCCACCGTTCACTGTCTTCGACGGAATATAGCATGTTTCGATAACGTTCCACATCTTCACCGGATTCCCTCAGATCTCGTTCCTCCAAGACCTTCTCCGCCTTTTGGAGCTTGCGTGACGAGCCGGATTTCTTCAGTTCAGCCGCGATACTGCGCGATCTAGACTGTTCCGACAGAATGTCTTTGCGATTCGCTTTTGTCGACGCACTCATCTTGGCTCGGAGCTCCGCTAGCTTCGCTAGTCGATCTTGCAGTGTTGGCTTGCTTGTGGAAGATGAAGAGGATTGAGATTCCGATCCCACTGGTTCATGCTGGTGCTGGGTTTGTTCTGCGGACCCATCCACCTCAACACTTGAAGCGGGTATCGCGCTCTTCGCCTCGGAAACGAGTGGTTGATGACGCGCCGCCCTCGACTTGCCTTTCGCCTTGGAGCTCGAAGTGGCAGATGTTGTAGTTTCTGTTGCTGGCAGTTCCGCCTGTCGGCTTGTGCTTGCTTCTGGAAGATCAGCCGGGTGCGACTCAGCTTCAGCTTTCTGGGCAGCTCTTGTCTTTCGTGGAGCCATCGCGCCTTTGGTTGATCGGAAGGTCCGAAGTGATTTCTGAGGGACACTCTGGCCTGCAGATATGATGGTTCCTGAGGTCTGTGGCTTGTATGCTTGGAGGAATTGAAGGAAGGGTGGAAGATCGAGGATGTGGTTGTTGAGCACTTGGCTCTCCACATGTGCGAAGAATGGTGCGAAGAATGCGACGGCGATTCTTCGCGAAATCAAAATTTGGTGTTTGGACCCTTTCAGTTGACTGACTGCCGTTTCCTCCGCACTTCGAATGCCAACATCCTCTTCCGTCACGCCGAACACAACACCTTGTAAATCCATCATCTAAGCTGGTCAGCGCATGAAGTGAGGGCATGACGCCGCCAAAGGCAGCTGCACTCCCTTCTGTGACGGCGAACGCAGAGGCGACGACCGATGCCCATCGAGAGCAGCTAGCTCAAAAACATAAGGCTCAGCAACAAGAGACAGCGAAACGAAATCGAGCCAAAGCCAAAAACAACCAAGAACTTGCCAAGCAGAACCGAGCTTCGCAAGAAACGCAAGTCAGTGGACCTTCTCAGTCCGAAGCAGCTAGCAGTAGCGTAACGCCGCAAGCCAAGGCGAAACCTACACCAAAGCCAGCCAAGAGTGTAGCCAAAAAGCGTCAGAAGAAAGCGACAAGCGGAGCAGGACAATCATCATTCAAAAGCAAGGTTGTGATCCGACGACTGCCTCCCAACTTACCCGAAGCGATTTTTTGGAAGGCGGTGTCTCCCTGGATCAGAGATGCCAGTGACTGTAGCGGAGCTTCCGAACGTGGCTCTGAGTCCGCTTCTTCAAGTGCCCTGCCTCAAGCCCTCCGACCGACGGTAGACTTCAAATCCTACCTTCCCGGCAAGCTGAAGGGTGACCCGAACAAGCAAGATCGGCACTCCCGAGCCTATGTTAGGTTCTTGGATCCCGCCTCGTTGATCGACTTTCACAAGTCATTCGATGGCCACATTTTTCGTGATGCGAAAGGCAACGAAAGCGTCGCCATCGTCGAATTTGCTCCTTATCAAAGGGTCGCTGCGTCCAAGGTCAAGAAGAAAGCTGATCCGAAGCAAGGCACAATCGACCATGATGCTGACTACAAAGCATTCCTAGCCAGGCTCGAAAAGGGAGACGGACAAGCTTTGGAGAAGAAGAGTGACGCCGAACTGCTCGCCAGCCTGGTCGCCGGTAAGGAGAAGGAGAAGGAAGCAGCACTCAAGAAGAGTACACCGTTACTTGAACATCTCAGAGCCCTCAAGGCTGCGAAACTCGAATCGGCTGCAGCGGCCAAGAAGGCAAAGAAAGCGGCAGCAAAGGCCGCGGCAAAGTCTAGCGCCGATCCGGCTATTGAGAAGAAGGAAACCAAGTCGAAAGACAAGAACGACAGAGAGGCTAAAAGTAAGGTTGAGGCTAAGGATAAGAGCAAGGGCAACGACAAGGAAACGGACAAGGTAAAAGAGAAGGAGAAAACGAAGAAGAAGAAGAAGAAGGACAAGGGCCAGAAACCACAAGAACAAGAGAAATCGAAGGGTGGTGACGAAACTGTCGCCTCAGCCTCTGCTACAGCGGTTATGACTGATAAGGTAGCCAAACAGAGCGGCGGTCGTAGAGAGAAAGCGGCGGAGGACGGCGCCGAGATACTCAATGGAAACCAGCAGCAACCTAAGAAGCCCAAAAAGCCTCCACCCAAGAAGAAGAGAGCGCCGAAAGAGGGAGGCGATCCTGGCTCAACAGAAGGCGCCAAAGCTCAGGCTGGTGACTCAAAGAACCGATCGAAGGCTCCTACCAAGAAGAGACCACCGAAGTCGCAGACTGACGTGGGTTCGAGTGCACCGGAAGGTCCTGCGGACAAAATCCAGATTCTCAAGAGGGAATCGGGTCCGCCTGCTTCGTGATTCCTTGCTCTGCGCAATCATGTCTTCTGGTGTGTCTTTGTATCCCGATCAAACTATACGCAACTGAGGGAGCAAAGACATCGCTGATGGTATGGGTATCTGATTGCGTGTGAATTACAAAAAATGCGAGATGTGAAAGGACGGCCGAGCATGGGTCTTAATGCGTCTCAATCAAGAACGCGGATTGATGGCCTGCAAACGCTCGAAGTGATCCCTAGCCAGTTGAACGTTGAGCTTAATGCTTGCCATGGTGATACGAGGATCACTAACCATGATCATGATATACGTGTTCGAGGTCAGGGAGTCGATGTAAGCGGCAAAGTTGGGTGCTTTGAGCTCGACCGCTTGGAATTCACATTGATTGTTCTTCGCCGGAAGCTTTTGGCACGACAGCTTGAAGTTCTTGATCAATTCGGATACCTTTTCGAACCTCTCAGGATCAAGCGTCTTGGGGCCCGGTTGCGACGATGAGAAAGGCGAGTCTGTTGTGGGAGTTGGCCCACCGTGAGAGGTTGGGGACGTGATGAAGCCGGAACCGAGACCATTCGCTGTCGAGCGACCCTGAGTGTCCCTGAAGCCTTCCATGCCTTCCTCATCCTCATCATAATCGAATTTGTTCGATGCTCCACCGCCTTCGGTACCGGTCGCCGAGTGCCTTGTTGATGTCGACAGTTGGGAGCTCCCGGCTGCTTTGGCGATTACCAGGAACGTGGTCCTTTCGAAGAGAACCACCTCGTTTGCGGAACAGGAGTCAGCAAACTGTTGAAGATGCTTTTCCAATATGCCCACTGATGGGATCTGCGTTTGAACGATTCTGCTCCAGGCGCGGTATAAGCTCTCATCCCAGATACTTGTGGCAAAGCAATTGACTCGGAACCCATCACCTGCTTTGCTGCTTGCTGCTTGGGCAACTTCTCTGCTCTTCTTCCTGAGCTCTCGAACTCTGCTCGAGTACACCGATGCCCTTCTGCTCTTGTCCACTAGATCCATCTTGTGAAGTAGACAAAAGACCTGCGCATCCGGGGAATACTGATACAAGGCAGAGATGCAATCCTTGTAGTATCGAAGATCTCGCTCCCACTCCTCGTGGCCCTCCTCTCCCCCTTCGGCTCCCACCAGATCGAATACATAGATCAAAACTCCAACGGTCGAAAAGACTTGCGAACGTTGCTTGTCAAGGTAGGAATCCATGTAAGATTGCTGTCCACCGCAATCCCACAGATTCAGCACAAGGTTGCCAAGGAAACGGACGTGAGAGTGCTCGACATCCAGCGTTGATCCTAGACGGCGTGTGTCAGCTGCACGGTATGCTGAGAAGATCAGAGATCGCATGGATGTCTTGCCACATCCCGACTGCCCCATCAACAAGACCTGGGATCAGAGCAAATCGAGACGAACACACGAAGTCAGCAGGGAGCCAAAAGGCGACGCTAAGTGATGCCATGATCAAGAATAACCTACCTTACGCTTCATGATGTCCTATCGAGTCCTTCCAGCGATGGAAGACAGGAAGTAGATGCGGATAGCCGACGATGAAAGCTCGTGGATTGGAGAGGGTTGTTAGGGTCGGAAGCGCATGCAAAATGATGTGGAGATAGCCAGCACGACATTATGTCAGCATGACTGTCTTTGAGGAACTGTCTTCTTCTTGTATAAAGTCCCCCTCCTGGCAACGTGCTGTACAAGTAGATCGCTCATGGAATTGCGGCTTCTTTCTACTGAAGGATTAGCTCTCTCACACCATCTTCGGAAGAAGCGCAAGCGAGGAAAGAGAAAGAGAGGCTTTGTCGCCGTTGCCGATCCTCAGCCAAGCATCTCGACTTCGGTTTTCCCGATGACCACTCACGGTGAGCAAGATTTCTTTTTCACTTTTTTTAATTTGTAAGAAGAACGCATGAGAGAGGGAAAAAAAGAAGACCTGGAAGAAGCGAACTTCGCAAAGCGATCCCTTCCATGAAATGGCGAGGACCACCCGACCCGAGACTGTACGTGAGAACATGAGATCGTGATTGATGCAGAGATGTCAATCGGAATCGGCGAAATCGAAGTGTGACTCCTCCGGGCTCTTTTTTGTCCACGCCCTTGTGATGTGATCTAATCTACCAGATCAGCCGAGCTGCCAGAAAAGTGAGAAAACAAAGAAGATCGCTCTTCGTCAGAAGTAACCCTTCAGCTTCACTTGTTCGGAGGCTTCTTTCCTTCATCTCACCTCATCCATCACGCTCGCCTCTCTTCGCCGTTCCCACTGTCTCCTGATCCTGTAGCTCCTTTCAACAGGGCGCAGTTTCTCCCACCTCCTTTCCCTTCCACGACGTCCATTCATCACCCCCGCAGTCGATGTTCAACCTCGTCGGATCTAAGCTAGCCTTTTCCGCTGCTGCTGTTACCACATCCTCCATCTCTAGTCGCACCCTCGCCGCTTCATCCGTTCGATCTCTTCGTCGTCAGACTCTTGCGCCATTCACACTTCAAACATCTCGTGGTCTTCGTTCTTTAGCTGATCTAGAAAGTATGACAACTCCTCAGCAGAGCACGGTTTCTGCCAGTGCTGCTGGTGGTCTCCCTTCCAAGATCCGACCGAAGCAGCCAGCCTCTGCTTTGCCCCCTCCCTCAATCATCCTCACACTTTCTGGGCCAGATGGACCTGGTATCGTCCACCGGATCTCCGGTTTCCTCGCGCAAAGAAGCATGAACATCATGGACTCGGCGCAATTCGGTGATCCTACCACCGGCACTTTCTTTATGCGAGTACACGCTTCCGAGCCTGAACCCGAGAATGGATCACATCCGGACCCAAAAGATCCCAACTATTCTCAGAACAGACAGGCTTTCATTTCCAAGCTCAAGAAGGAGTTTGAAGAAGAGTTTGCGACCGCTGCCGACGTATCCGTCAAAATCTTCGGAGCTGAAGAGAAGCCGAGGACCCTCATCATGGTCTCCAAGATTGGTCACTGCTTGAACGACTTGCTCTTCCGACTTTCAAACAACACTTTGCCCATCACAGTTCCGCTAATTATCTCCAACCACCCAGATTACGAGCCTTTGGCAAAAGCACACGGAATTCCCTTCTACCATCTCCCGATCAATGCTGCGGAAGGCAAAACCAAGGAGTGGCAAGAAGCAGAGATGGTCAAGTTGGCCAAGCAATACGACATCGACATGATCGTTCTGGCTCGATACATGCAGATCCTCAGCCCTCAGCTTTGCAGCATCTTCAGTGGACGCATTATCAACATCCACCACAGTTTCTTGCCCTCCTTCAAAGGTGCTAAGCCCTACCATCAGGCCTTCGAACGTGGTGTCAAGTTGATTGGCGCAACGGCCCACTTTGTCACGGCCGATCTCGACGAAGGTCCCATCATCGAACAGGCCGTCGAACGTGTCAACCACGCAATGACACCTGCTGACCTTGTTCAAGCTGGATCTGACGTCGAAGCTCGTGTCCTCGCTCGTGCTGTCAAATGGACTGCCGAACGAAGAGTCTTGCTCAACGGAACCAAGACGGTGGTCTTCAACTATTAAGCGAAATTGTTATCGAACCTGTTGTCGACCCTATAAGATATGTATTGCTTCATGAATGAATTGAAATAATATCTTCCGAGGCTATCTCTTCTCTGTTTGTGCAGCCATGGTGTAGTTTGTCGGTTCTATAGTAGTAGAATTCATCGTCAGTCCGGAACCCTCCATGTCTCGATATTGAGAAGGATAGTTGTAGGACGGGTTATGCAAGGCGTGGTTAAGCTCGCGTCAGATTCGGCTTTCCGCCGGCGAATTTCCAGTATACGTGGAGCTTCAATCTCCACGGGTTATCCAGCCGTGGTTGACTCTGTTCCATCTCCTGGACAACCTCTCGAAGCACCTTTCTTCAGCACACTTCACTTCGGAAAGTCTGGTAGGGCGGGAGACGTGGGTTCCCTGCTGTCAATGATCCTTAGACGTTCCGCTCAAGCACAGCAGCGTTGGTTTTCAACTGTGATGAACGGCACGACGACTCTCCAACGAAAGAAGGTGGCCGTTATCGGGAGCGGACCGGGCGGTATCGGAGCAGCTCAACAGCTTCTTTCGGTCAACAAAGCTCTCGGATCACCCAAATTCTCGATAACAGTCTTCGAGCGACGCAACAAGCCTGGTGGAGTTTGGACTTACGATTCAGATCCAGGGCCGTGTGTGGTCCGATTTGACAAATACGGCAAAGCGTACCCATTATGGTCCCAGGAATGCAAGAAAGATGGAGATGACCAAGGCAGATTCCGACCACCAGGCCCCATGTATGAAGGTCTTAGAACCAATCTTCCTTGCGACATCATGAATTATAGATCCCTTCCGTACGACGCAAATACCGACCTGTTTCCTGTAAGGAAGACGGTGGAGGACTACACCGCGAAGATTGCCCAAAGACTCTACAACGATGCTTCGGATCAAGTTCAAATAAGATATGCAACTGCCGTGAACCGCGTTGAACGGATCTCACACGATCCTTCCCAGGGCTATGGTAGTGGAAGCCGATGGTCGGTCAAATCTGTGCATGTCGAGACTGGAAAGGAGCTAGAGGAGGTCTACGACAATATCGTTCTGGCCAGCGGGAGATGCAATACTCCCACTGTCCCTTACATAGAAGGATTGTGGAACTTTCGCGGCCAGATCCTGCACTCCGCTTGGTGGCGTTCCCCAATTCCCTTCGAGGGAAAGACGGTGCTAGTTGTCGGCAACTCCTCCTCGGGTTCGGACATCGCCCGAGAGCTTGTAGGTTACGTTTTACGGACGCTCCCCGAAGGCGAGAAAGCTTCGAAACGATGGATCGAGGCTTGCCGACAGGATCAAGCTCCGAGTAAGGTCCTCCATTCCTATGAACATATCGACAAATCTCCGCCTTTGGACTATGATCCACGGGACCCAGAAAGTCCCGATTGGGCAAAGAAGATTCAAGTCCTACCCAAAATGAGTCGGGTCGAACCGCCGACACAGGCGAACAGCCTCGGGAAAGTGATCTTTGAGGATGGCACAGAGAGGAACGATATCGACGTCATCATCTTTGGTACCGGCTATTCGTACGACTATCCTTACCTTGATCAGAGCGCAGCCCCCTTTACGGTCCATCCGATGATCCCACATCCTCCTGTCAAGAATGATTCCAGTCCAGCCGGTCTGGACAACTTCTTCCAACGGACCGACACGACACCATATCGGCCACCCTATCGCGTAGCACCCTTCCTTACGAATCTAGACGACTGGTCCATATTCTACCAGCCGGACCCTTCCATTTGTGTTCTCGGAGCACCTTATCTTCTCGTTCCATATCCACTCATGCAGGTCCAGTCTCGTATTGCTGCAGCTTTCTGGGCTGGCCTGTTGGGGGACAAGTTGAAAGCGGGCCTTCCGAAGCTTGACAGAACTATACCCACTAATTTACCAGAACGCTGGACGAGCTACAAAGAGCTCGACGCTAACCAGGCATCCGAATCGGGGGCTACCGAGGCCCGCGAGACAGAACCAAATAAGACCAGCGAACTGGGTCATCCTTCAGACACAGCGTATCAGAACGCCTTGTTGGATCTTCTGCCCGATATCCTAAGGACCCGAGGAGCAGACGAAGATCTGTCGGTTCCCAAAGCGGACGGAGACAAGAACGAAGTGGATGCGGAGCTGAAACCTGTCGTCCCGGAGGATGAAGGGTGGGCCGTGATGCCGACTTTCAGGAACGAGAGGAGGCAAGATGGTAAGAGACTCCGAAGGCTTTGTCTCGGATACTAGCGATCAGCTTCACTGCAATGCAAAATAGATTGAATCGCAGATAGCTACAAGTCGGTGAGATTGCTAAGGGAATCATGCTACAGATAATATTTCTAATCGTACACGACGAGAGCCTGCGCCTATATCCGACAGATATGACTCGAAGCGTACAGAAAGGGTCAAGAGCAGCTATGCGTACAAGTTGCGGCTTGATGATAACGGAGAGATGCTAATTACGTCAAATAGATGAAAATGCGAGCGCAGAGCAAAAGATCACTTCGGAACGATAGATCGGAAACCTGGTTATTTTGGTCTAAATGCGCAGCTCAGTGGAGCGGCGATCGGAGAGTTGGCTCGTCGTATGAGGGTCAGCTGCAATCTGACTTGTCTTCTTGATCTTGCGTTTGACTTGCACCACCTTGAATCGCAAACCTAAGGCCAAGGATCCTGCAGACCGCTTGATCTTGTCGGATGTGCTAGGTGGCAAGCTGGCAGCGTCAGATGTTGCCATGAGCGAGGCTTTTCGAGGAGCGGAAAAGTCAGGTTCAGATCCTGTGATTTTTTCGTCCTCGTGAATCGGAGAGGCCGGAAGGGGGGAAGGCATGACTTCACCGGAAATCAGTCGTGGCAAAGAGATTCGAGGAGCTTTCTTCTTGAGCGAGGAGCGCGATTTTCTTTCTGATGAAAGACCGGCTGGGAAATATCCGGGTGCCGAAGGGTCAATCCAGGTCGCTGCAGCCGCAGAACGAGGGGTCATCAAAGGCTCGCCCGCTCCGACTTGCTCAGCGGCCGGGGAGAAAGGATCTTGCAAATTCCAACGCGGAGTGGAGAAGAAGCAGGTCTGGTCGTCCGAGGCAGAGAAAGAATTTGATTCCTGCAGGCGGAAGCTGCCGAATGGAGACGATGACGCAGGCAGCGGGGTGAGTCGCAAAGAAGACCTCAAGTTGCTTTGAGAGTCGGCATCAGTAGCTGAAGCCCTGCGCTTCGCCAGCAGTGAAGCCTCGGCGGTGCCCGAAGTGCTGGGTGAGTCCTGAGAGAAGCGAGAAGTAGCGGCTGTGGAATTACTCGAAGGGACATTGCTGCGCGAGAAGGTGGTCGGCATAGAGAGGATGCTGGCGGAGGAGCTTGAACCTGGCTGATAGCACAGATGAGCAAAGCGAGCGTCTGAAGTACTCTTCCTCCGATGTTGCTGGTAAAGAGAATCAGAAGCCTCCCTTCCTATGTGTGCTTCAATGCCGCCGATGCCATCGCCTGCACTCGAACTCGATGCGAAGCTTTCGGCCATAGCCAGGTCTCGCATCCTGCGATCCAAGTCGACAAGTCCGGTGAATCCATCGGTCCAATCGTCCAGTTGAGCCACAGAAGGTTTACGTGAAGAGAGAGTGCTCCCCTTGCCGGAGGGCGTCCGCGAGACGGATCTTTCTAGAGACAGTGTCTCACTTTCGCCTCCTTTGCGTCCTAAGAGATTCGGCATCGTGCTCCTTCTGATTTGAGAACTGTTCTTGAGGGTGTCGACCAGCAGTTTCCAAGCGTGATCCAGGAAGGTGGACTTGCGAAAGAAAGCTTACAGACGCTCGCGAGAGTCGATCAAGATGTGACAGAGCAGGAAGTTGTTCGGGTCGGCACCCAAGCAATATATACGTATGCGTAGCACAACAAGCGAGACGATACCTACGCAAGACCAACCGGAAGAGAGGCGAATCCACCTTTGCAGGAACGCTGGCCCTACTTGCTGTCGACTTCGCGACGAAGGTCCAGCTGCTTCCAATGCGATTTCGTGAAAACAGGCTGCGCAGAAGCTGCGAGCCGTAGAAGGAGCAAATGGCACGGCCAAAGCGGCCACTGGGAAGGTCAAGCTGAAGTCTGTTCGCCACCCTGCATAAAACAAGGCTGAGGTGGTACAAGACGGCTTCGGTGTCTTCACTCTCCCCGGATCTATGGGGAACAACGGCGACGTTGTGTCTGCCTCGTTAAGGTGTCGGTGATCCCTTCACAGGTTGCTTGCTTGGTAAAGTGAAGCTTGCCACCCTTACTTGCTGGTGGTTGCAATGAGAAGCCGCAGTACCGGGATGCGTTGATATCTTTCACCACTCGAAACACCGTTTCGTTGACCTGGGAATTGGAAATGTCTCTTCCGGGTCGCCGACCGAGTTAACTTTCAACAGTGTATATGCAGGCTTGAAGATGCAAACGCTGGTGTGATACAAGCCCTTGAACTCTAAGGAAAGCAGCCTCGAACAAGCCATCGAACAACGTCGACGCTCGGGGAGAGCAGGAAGTCAGAAATGCAACCAAACGAGAGACGGAACAACGGTACGAATTTGGATCCACCAGATTCTCTCGCCCTTTTTAAGAAAGTCGAGTCAGGAGTGGCATCGTGTTGCAAAGAAAGCCGGCAAGGTGCAGGGAAGGCGATTGTAGACAGAGCAAGAGAGGGGAATCGTATTTGCTTGCTTGGTGCCTGTGGCAAGGGAGTCCAACAAGGTTGCTACGGACTTTGCTGGGCTTCAACCAAGCTGAGGTTGTTTTCAACGGTCCATCTTGCGGAACGACAACAACTCGTAAAGGCAACGATTGTGCAGGTAAGGCTAGTGTAGTAGTGCGGCACTCCTCAACTCTTCGCGATGTTACCTGGCAACTTGCTATCTGCCATATTTGCCATCGGTGTGTCCTTCCGTCGAGAACGTGACTGCCGAAACGCAGGAAGCTATGGTCTGTGACACTTAGAGTGCGGACCTGCGGAAGCGGATCCAGGGAACGCTTTGGTCTTTGCTGTGGGGAAGCTGGTGAGCCGCTGCTTCCCTTACAGCACAGTGCGCCAAGTGACACACAGGCTTGGAGGCGGCGCCTTTGTCTTCGGCCCCCAACGTCAGTCGGAAAGGAAACGACACAAATTCCCTGCCCTCAACTCAATGAATGGATAGTTTCGTATCGGATCGTACCTTCCAAACGATGTATGCGTGGACTCTTCTGAACTTGTGCTTGGCCTGTGAGAAGCTTTCAGAAAGTCAAAGAAGAGATAAATGTGAAAAAGTGAGACAGAGGAAAAGAAGGGCGACGGAGGATGAAGTGTCACACGAGACAAGGGGCGGAGCGCCTACCTCAGGCACTTGGCCATTGGTGGAATTTTCGTGACAGGCTCAAAGCAACCTAGCTTCACGGCGACACGGTACCTGAAAACCACGACAACGGTGCATAGCAGAGCGTCCGAAGCGTTCCCTAGAGCTCCCGAATGAGATCATAGGAAGCCGATGAAGCTTCGGGATCGGATGCTATTTCGGTCAGGACTCACTAACTTGCTCGAAAAGGCCTCTCCGCCCTCGTGGCTTTCAAACTCACCACCTGATACACTGTGCACGATCAGAGATGGCCCCCCAACAACGCATGAAGCCGATCTAGTTAGCGAAATGTACCCACACCATCGGCTCACCAGCGCCAAGCTTAACCGCCGCCTCCACCCAAGAGTGCGTGTCGACGAAGAAAGATGGCAGTTCTCACCAGGATCATGGTATTTGTCGCACTGATCCGACGTATCTGTCGAAACTGGAAAGAGAAGGCCCCCTCTGTCCAAGTTTCTGGCGACCTGCACGGGGTTGCAACAAATTCGCCGCACGAGGCGCTCTAATTCGCTTGTCAACGAAGAGGCCAACGCGTATCTTCACACCCGCACAGATCGTTTCTCTCGAGTGCAGAAAAACGACGACGGAAGAAAATCGAGGAGGCTTGGTTGGGCTCTCGACCGGAACGTTGCCGGTCTCAAAGTGATGCTATGCTTTGCAGAAATAGTGTGCGAAAATGCGAGATAGTTGTACAGATCGAATGTTGCCCTACGGCAGCCACATCCTCCTGACCGAAAAGATCAGCGGATTGAGGATGCTGACCCAATCCCACAGCTTGCCAGAGCCGAAGATCTACTTGCCCTTCGCATGATACAAACAAATCCACACTGGGATGAGGAGGGAATGCGAGTGACTAGGCCCTGTGATATGTCCTTCGGGGTCCGGGCGGATCTGGCGGCAACAACTTGTTGCGAATGAGGGCGAGCCTGAGATACAAAGTGCGAGGAGTAGTTGGACCCGAGCGGCGTCTCTTTGAATTGAAGGACAGCTCGACAGATGCAGGGTGTCGTCATTCTCTCGAACGAAGTGGACGGGAAAAGCGAATTCATCTTTGTTAGATTGATGAGCACGGTGGAAATGCCGGAGCTTCCTCTACCTTGCTGGACGAGAGGAGAGTCTCCGCACTGACTCCTGCTCCTTCGTTGCGTTTCTTCCGAAGAGATCACGGAGAAGGAATCCGAGTAGAGGGAGGATCCGAGTCATCCAAGCCTTGGTGATTTGTTCCCTCCGCTCGTGTAGGCTAGCAAAACCAGCCGCGGCTTTTACTCGAGGTTGTAATATAGAATAAGACTCTGCTTGCATCTGACAAAACTACGCAGGTTGGGAATGACTTCGTTCGGTCATCAAGGTAGCACCTGGCAGACCAGCCGCACCAAGCTTCCAGTCGCGCAGTGGAAGTAGGTGGCCAGGTCTCTCTGACGCATCGGTGCCTGGTTCTGCTACTGTCCAATTTCTACGTCGGGTCGACGAAGTCGGTAACAACTCTGGAGTCGCCGGTGACGCTGGTGTGGAAGGACTGGAAGTGCCCTTGGCAGAATCGGATCCGGAACGCAGGTCGGGAAGTCGCTGTTTGCTAGGTTGACCGTAAAGACTGGAGCGACGAGAGAAGGAGCTGTAGTCGCCTTCCTCGTCCGACTCATCTTCGTCGCTGCTATCATCGCCGTCCAAAATGGCCTCCTCGTCACGCAGGATAGATCCTTCCACTTGCAATCCGGAGTGAGAGGTCGAGCGAGTGTTGCTACGTGAAGTTCGACTGTGCACGGCATAGCTGGATAGTCCAGAAAAGGCGCTGAAACCTAAGCCTGTGGTGAGATGCGCGTTGCCTGCGTCGCTGCCTGAACGTGACGATGGACGTGAGCTGCTTGTTCTCGATGATAGAGTGCTCCGTCGGCTGCTCGAACCGGCGCCCAAAGTATGCCGAAGTGACGAGGACCTGTCGAGCTTGTCAGAGGAGGATTCGCCCGTCATCATCTCCCAGTTGTGACGGACGTAGTTGGGATCGTGAAGCTCTTTGTCATCTTCAAGTAGGACCGGATCGTTGCTAGGATATTCATGACTGTGACGGAAGGTGTCGAAAGTAGGGCTGCGCATAGTGCTTCTCTCTGCGTCCTCTTCGGAGAGCAATCTGATTGGGGTCGTTTTTGGAGATCCTGACGTCCGCGAACAGGAAGTTGCTGAGCTGGATTGGATTCGGGTCTTGTCGCCTTTTCGACGCAGCGTCCGACTTTTTGCTCTAAGAGCATCTAAGGGATTATTTTCGAGCTTCATATTGTGAAATCTGTCGATGAATCCTTGATGTTGGTGAGAAAGAACATGTGCGGTCATGGAGGATCGAATGCTTCTTGCTCAACTTGATGGAGCTGATGTCAAAGTCGAAGCGATTTTTTGTTGTGCTGATAGGTGTTCGAGCAGCTGTCAGCAATCTAAGCTTCTTGAGAAGGCCAATTGGAAGCTGTAGCGGTGGAAGCAAGCGCTAATTTGAAGGAGAAACTGCCGAGAGTTAGGTCGATGTCGAAGCCAGAGTCAAGATTTGGTGGGGTCGTGGGGACGCAGGGAGTGGTAGATGGAAAAGACCCGCTGTTATGTACATAGATTGGCAACGAGCATCGGATCGCTCGAACGTCAGGCTATGGTGTAACGTAGACAAGAAGAAGAAAGAAGAATGGGGAACTGATTGAGCTCGGTCTGCAAGATTAGGTCCGGCTCCACGGACGAGCTACAGTAGACAGGAACGCATGAAGTGACTCCACCCACTCGGTCCGACAGCCATGCCCCAAAATCTGGGAGGTGTAACCACCTGTCAGCCAGGTGAGCCAAGCAAGTTGGCCGGAAACCGACGTTTAGCCTAAAATTAGGAAAGCAGAACACTACTTGGACTCTTTCACCCCAAAGGTGGGCCGGCATCCTTTTTCCGTAGATCGCGAGCAATAGGGTGTGGTAATGCCAAGGCATGAATCAAGCGTGGATCGGAAATACCGTCGCCAATTCGCTCGACATGACTTCAGTTGCCATAATAATCTCCGGCTTCAAACACCGCCGCTGGGATGACTCAAATTTACCCTTGCTCTCAGCCAGCAAGCATTTTGTTGGTTGTCCGTGGACGAAGATCCCATATGTTACTCTCTTTTTTTCCGATTCCCCTCTTCCATCCCGCCACATGGACAGCTACTTTGGCGTCCAAATACCCTCTGGCTTCGAGGGATTTGGCTGGAACGTGCGAAGATCTGGTGCGAGGATCTCATGATGATTCAGCTCCAGCAAGCTTGGGCAAAAGCCGGGGACAACTCGGAGCGGTATCGGCACAGCAGCGACATTTGAACTCGAAGGGGGGGTCAAGTTCGGATTTTGTCGGTTCAATTTCGAACTAATTTTCGAATCGAATTGCTCCAGCATTTCGGGTTCAATTTCCTAATCCACGTTGCTAGAAAATTCAGCCTTCCGAGGATCGCGAGTTCGGAATTTAGCCAGAATCTCGACCTGACTTTAGGCAGAAGTACGAAGATCAAAGGGAGATTTGATCGACCTCGATTCGTTCCCGATTATTGGCGCTTTCCCTGTTAGATTCTTCGAACCAACTTCCGGAGATACTCTGTGCCAGCGTCGTTTGCGTTCGCAACTAAAAAAAAGATGTGGAATTGGTCTGAGCTGTCCTGAAATTTGTTTCTTTATCTGATGTCGACTTTCGGTTCGGATCACCCGCGAAACGATCCTGTCACGTATCGACATTCCCTCCAACTTCGGCCCCTTCACCCGCTCCTCTCCACCGATCCCACCGCTTGGTTCTCGGCCTCATCACCCGATCCTCTCGAGGTCACGAGCGAATGGCCTCATCGACTGTCGACTACGCCATCCGACCTTCGACTCCTTTCAACAGATCGCATTCATACCGACCAGTCCGTCATTTGCGTCAACGTACCCAGCTTAGTTTTATATCTGGCCAAGCTCATTTCTTGTCATGAGTCGCCTTCATATCAATAACAAGCATCAGCCTCCGTGAAACCTTCAGCACGTCATATCTCCCGAGCGAGCAGCTTCGACCACAGTAGAATCAGCACACGGCACTCTACGAATCGACCATGTCTGCTGTCGCGAACCCTTTATCTGAGGAGCCGAAGGCCTCCAAGGCCTCGTCTTCCTCCAACGGAAGCAAAGTAACCGCGACGTTCCAGATTGGTGGGATGACTTGCGGAGCATGTGTCGAAACGATTGAAAGAATGATCAGGAATCAAAGGGGGATTTTTTCTATATCTGTCGCTCTCCTAGCAGAGCGAGCCACCGTCGTTTACGATGACAAGATATGGACCCCTGAAAAGGTTGTCGAAGAGATCGAGGACACGGGTTTCGATGCCAACTTCCTCGAGATCATCCGAACAGAATTGGCGAGCTCATCGTCAACAGATGTCGAAAAGGAGGAACTAAATGCGACCGCATACACCGATTTGGACAGTCGAAGCTTGGTAGACTGTGGCACAGCTCAGCTCAACGTATATGGCATGACCTGCGCTTCGTGCTCGTCTACGATTGAACGAGAGATGGCCAAACTCGACGGAGTGAGACGTATCTCTGTGTCGCTTTCGACCGAAAAGGCTCGCATCGACTACGACAAGAACAAGTTAGGTATCCGCGATCTGGTGGAGCACATCGAGGATCTCGGCTTCGACGCCGTGGTTGGAGACGATCGAGACTCCACACAGTTGGCTTCCCTCGGCAGGATCAAGGAAATAGCGGAATGGCGTTCGGCTTTCCTCTTCTCACTTTCCATGGGTGTTCCCGTCTTCATGCTCTCGATGGTGCTGCCGAAATTCTCCTTCACTCGAGCTATCCTCTGGTGGCAGCCGATTCCCGGTCTCTACCTTCAAGACATTCTCTGTCTTGCTCTGACAATACCTGTCCAATTTGGAATTGGTCTTCGCTTCTACAAGACTTCGTACAAAGCTCTGAAGCACGGTAGCGCCACAATGGATGTGCTTATTGTCATTGGCACCACCGCCTCCTGGATCTTCAGCGTTTTCTCCATGATCGCACGACTCTTCTGTCAAGATACAATGCCTGAAGCAGCAAGCGAGGCGGCTTCTGAAGTATCTTCGATGATGGCAAGAGCTATGGACATGGGCATGAATACCGGCCCACCAGGTCAATGCACCAAGCCGGCCACCTTCTTTGACACCTCCACCATGCTGTTCACTTTCGTATCGTTCGGCCGATTCTTAGAAAACACCGCCAAGGGTAAGACGAGCGAAGCACTTTCGAGGCTGATCGGGTTAACGCCATCCTCTGCAACCATCTACACCGATGGAGCCGAAGGAAAACTGGAGAAGAAAGTAGCCTCCGAGCTGGTCCAGCGTGGTGACTATGTCAAAGTGGTCCCTGGAGAACGAGTTGTTGCGGACGGGGTGATCGTCCGAGGAGAATCGACGGTCGACGAATCCATGGTGACAGGCGAGGCCATCCCGATCCACAAAGTAGCAGGCAGCAGTGTGATCGGTGGTACAGTGAACGGTACAGGTACCTTCGACTTTCTCGTCCAAAAAGCCGGCAAGGACACCAGTCTTTCTCAGATTGTCAAGCTGGTCGACGAGGCCCAAACGTCGAAAGCGCCCATCCAAGCATTCGCCGATAGAGTGGCTGGGTACTTTGTGCCCACCGTAGTCGGCCTAGGCGCGCTGACCTTCATTGCGTGGATGGTAATTGCCCACCTGCTGTCCGATAGGCTGCTGCCGTCTGTCTTCAACCAGCAAGGCGTCACCAAATTCATGGTCTGTCTCAAACTATGTATCAGCGTCATCGTCGTCGCTTGTCCTTGTGCTCTAGGCCTATCAACTCCGACCGCTGTGATGGTCGGAACTGGGGTTGGTGCGCAGAACGGAATCCTGATCAAAGGCGGAGGTCCGCTGGAAGCTTCTGCGAGTATCCGAAGAATGCTTTTCGACAAGACTGGGACGCTGACCCAAGGCAAATTGAATGTCAAGAAGGTACTATGGCCTGGTCATCAGCCTAGCTCAACCACGGCCCAAAAAGGCGATCAGCTTGATGCAATCGCCATCGGCGGCCTTTCTCGTCGACAAGCGCTCCGGATCATCGGTGCGGCTGAGTCGAGATCCGAGCACCCTCTCGCCCGAGCCATCTCCTTGTTCGCAATGAACCAGCTCGGGCTACCATCAGCCGATCGAAGCGCAACGCCTGCGATCGAATCGGTCACATCAAAGTCCCAGGCCGACACCAATCTGAACGCGATCGAAGGGGCATCAGTGGAAGATTTCGAGAGCAAGACAGGAAAAGGTATTCGATGTCGAGTGATACTGGAAGAGACGTTGACTTCCCACTCGGTCAAGATCGGGACATTTGACTACCTCACAGCAGAAGAGAAACTGGGAGATGTCGAAGAGGACGCCCGACGATTTGCTGAAGAGCAGCAAGCTTTGGGCAGGACAATCGCATTCGCCAGCATCGATGGAAGCCTAGCAGCAGTGCTCAGTCTGAGCGACAGTTTGAAGCCGGAAGCCAAGCGAGCCATCGCTGCTTTGCAGAAGATGGGTATCCAATGTGGCATGGTGACTGGCGATACACGCGTGACTGCGAAAGCCTTCGCTCGCGAACTCGGCATGGATGAGGAGGACAACGTATTCGCCGAGATGAGCCCCACCGACAAACGGGACCTTGTACTGCAGCTTCGGAATGCGAACGCTGATGCCGACGTCGAGCGCGGTGCAGCGGCTTTCTCTCCTTTCCGTGGCAACGGGAAATCGCAATCGGGAGGTATCGCCATGGTCGGCGATGGCATCAACGACTCTCCCGCCCTTGCATCGGCGGACCTCGGAATCGCCTTGGGGACCGGCTCGGACGTGGCTATTGAAGCTGCTTCTATTGTCCTTATGCGCTCGAATCTGCTCGACGTCGCAGCCTCCATTCATCTATCCCGCAGAATCTTCCGGCAGATCAAACTCAACTTCCTCTGGGCGACCGTCTACAACCTCATCGGCATCCCGCTCGCCATGGGCGTTTTCTTGCCTTGGGGTCTGAGCTTGCATCCAATGATGGCCGGAGCTGCGATGGCTTTTTCGAGTGTCAGCGTTGTCGCCAGCTCTTTGACCTTGAAATGGTGGAAGCGACCAGCCGAACTCACCGACGACACACCAGTGAATCAGGACGGTCTCGACCTTCAACGTGGGGTCCAGCTGCAAGCGCTGCTAGACCGTTCGGATGCTGGCGCTTTCGACCGTGTGGCGGCGAATCTCAAGGATCTTGGATACCAAGTGCTTGGCAAAGTTGAAAGTCTGGTGGCTGGTTCCGGGCTCCGACTGAATCCTCAACGGATGCGACCAGCAAGACCGGGTCAGACGCAAGGATACCAGCCGATCGAATCAGAGGAAGTTTGAGCATGACCACCATCTCATGGCTTGTACATCACCAGTGTCCGCATCAGTATATAGAATCTTGTATAGTCGCCTATCGCAACCTTGTACCGCATATTCACAGAAGCTACATGTAGAGTTTTGGCCCCCCTTTCTATACTGTCGTCCGTTGTGTTTGGTCTCCACAATGCTCGTTGCTGATTGGGTATACGACTAATGTTACAGAAGAAACGATGAGCAGATAGGTTGCGTCCAGGTTTACATGCCTGGACTCTGTACGACGAGCCAAGCAGAGACTTGTCTGATTTCGCCGTTATCGTCGTCGAATTCCAAGTTGTATTTGGCTTCCAACAATTCGGTTTCCTTCTTCATCAATTTGGCGATGTTGGCGTTTCTGGTTAAGCCCGGACCGCCCGATTTGACTACCGCGCCATAGAAACAGCTGGTGTCAGGATACATTCCCAGGACTCGGGTGCCTGGGGGATAGTCTGATGCAGGCATGGTTTGAAGACTGATGGGAAGAGGGATGATGTTGTCCATGCCAACTTTGTACGTTCCTTCCGGTCCTGGTTCGTCGTCATCCTGAACTGTGTATTCGTTGTTGCTTTTGGAGAAGGAGAGTACGGTTGCTTTCAACCAGTCGGTTTCTTCACCTGTTCTTGTAGGTAGTACCGCAACCTTTCGACCCTGCATCAAGGGATGTTGGGCTATTAAAGTTTCTCTCCTTCCTCTATTTGCTGCAGATGAAGAGCTAAGACCAGAAGAGCCCAAAGGGGTTCCAGTCCTCCTACCAGCAGGAGTAGGTGTGCCCGGACCTGGTCCAGCCTTGAGCTTACTCGCTAAATCTTTGCGTGGCGTCAGATTGCGCGATCCCGGTGCCTCTGTGGAACTTCTGAGTGCCACTAGGATTCCGAGCTTCTCTTGGGCTGATTCGATGGCGGCCAACTCGTCTTTCGTCTTGTTCGTCAGATCCGCATAGGCATCTTCTAGCTTTCTCTTCTTGCTTCTATACTCATCACCGGTCTCTCTACGTTCCTTGAGGCCGGAGATGTCAGAACGTAGAGATTCTGCGGAGCTTGCCTTGTCGAGGGCTGCAATACGGATCTTTTCCAGCGTACGGAGGTTTTGTCGGACAGCATGCCACAGCTGCAGTTCTGTCGGACAATGAAAGGAGGAAGAAGATCAGAAAGATGGTGAAACACCGTCCTCGTAGTCCGTGTGATCTGGGGACTCTTACCTTCGGAGCCAGCCGCCGATACTCGATCTTTGCCACGTCTCAGTGCCATTGCGCTGATCGTCGGGCTGTGTTGACGTCTGGATTTGATGATGGTAAGTTGATGTTGTGCCTCTCTCACATCTTGACAGGTCCGGCAATCGCGTTCGTGTGTGGACCCTTGCGGTTTTCACTTTTCGTACGAAAGAGTCCTCCACCTTCCTCCTTCACGACCTCATCTGATCAAAGCCGTTCGGATTTCGGTCAAAGGGCAGTCAAATTCTATTCTCAGTGCGTCTTTGAGTCAATTTTCCTCCGACGTTTGACCTCAGCGGAAATTCCAGCCAGCCAGCCACTCAGCAACGGTCTCGTCATACTTTAACGGCTTTATACACTGGCTCAGTCATTCCTACGTTCACTGACCTACTCAAGCTTGTACTACCTTCCAACACGACGTCCTCATCCTGCAACACCATGCCCTCAACCTCCTCGTAGTGTTCCGTCTCCGACTCTTTCTCCTCTCAGTGTCACAAAATACAGAAAGGACACGTTTCAGCGCTGTCTGATCAGGCTCGAACGGGAATCTTCACCAAGGAAAAGTGGGTCGGGTGTCGACCATTCATCTTCGACCATGGCATCTTCTTCAAGGAGCACCCTTGCTCCGAGGTCGTTGCGTATCGACTTGGAAGAGCCTGAAGCGTTTCCATCGATGCAGGCGACGTCGCTCGAAAGACCTTCCATGTCTCGTCGCAAGTCGAGCTTCGGTCAAGGTGCACCCAGGAAGCCTGTCTCACGCTCCAAGAAAGCGGTGGCAGCTGTCACAGGCGCCGTCACCACCTCGTTTCTCATGACCCCTTTCGATGTGATCAAGACGAGACTACAGACGCAAGCTAGTGCCGAGCCTCTCTTCTACCCTTCCCAACACATAGCCACCACAGCGTCCGCGAGCCTCAAAGGCAAGACTGTGGCCAGGGGTTCGCCAACCAACAAGATCCCACTGGGTGGCATCTCGGCTCATCCTGCCACTTGTTGCCAACAGACTTTCTTCACTTCCAACAAACAGCCTGAATCAGTACTGTGTCGCTACGATCCTCGACAGGCTTCTTCGTCAAATGCAGTTGCATCTGGCTCAAAGTCAGCATCCAGATCGAATCCCCGTTCAATACCATCTAACTTTTGGGGCCATACGACCACCTTCAATGCATCATCTACTCCCCGGTCCAGTGTGAGGATCCTACCATCACCGCCGCCCGCACCCAACACCTACCTACATCCTCTGCCGTCAGCAGTCACAGCCAACGGATCTTCTTCGTGTGCATGCGCTTTCCCCAATGAGGCTGTTGCAGTCAAGGAGCTGAAAGCAGCAGCAGCATCCAATGGACGTCTCACGGGTCTTTGGGATGGAGTCATCAAAGTAGGGCGTGCCGAAGGCATGAGGGGTCTCTGGCGAGGGCTAGCACCCACCTTGATGATGACCGTGCCAAGTCAAGTCACCTACATGTCCTGCTACGACTATTTCCGTTCCCTTCTATTGGCATCTGAAGATCTCAGCAAAGTTCAAGCGGATTTTCAGGCCTCCTCAGCAGCGAATGGCAGGGAACTTGGTCTGCAAGGAAAGACTCCGACTCTGTCAGCTGTTACCGCCCACTCCCTTTATGCATCCCTTTTGGCCGGTGCTTTGGCGAGAGGTATATCTGCGACCTTGGTCACTCCGTTGGAGCTCATCCGCACGAGACTCCAAGCTTCTTCTCGATCGCAGGCTTCCCTGACCTCCATTCTACGAGGTTTGTGGATCGAAATGCGCACAACATCCAGCAAGACAGGTGGAGGACCTTTAATTCTGTGGCGAGGCTTGACGCCCACACTTTGGAGAGACGTTCCTTTCTCGGCCATCTACTTCGCCGGCTATGAAGCTGGTAAGAGGATGCTTACGGGCGGAGGTCTTGGCGAAGGAAACGCGAGCGGATCAGGGGAAGAGTTTGGTGTTGCCTTCGTCTCTGGTGCAGTCTCTGGCAGTATCGCAGCCATCTTCACACACCCGTTCGACGTCGTCAAGACCAAGCTCCAAACGCAAGGCGGGAATGGCGGAGGAGGTTCCAGCAGCGTATCACGACTGTCCGGAAGTCTCAGAGACAGCGCCGCGGGAAGATCCAACACTTCTAGCGCAGGCATCTGGAAGACGATGCGTCAGATCGTGGAAAAAGAAGGAACAGCAGGTCTTTGGAAAGGTCTGAGCCCAAGAACAGCAAAAGTCGCTCCAGCTTGTGGAATCATGATTGCCTCTTTTGAGGTCGTTGGTCGCGCACTAGCCGATTTAGACGTTTAAAAGAAGCACCGAACCAGGATACCGACACACAACAATATACATCATCAAAAGCAAATACAGTACTGTACAGTACATGCATCCATACCATCAAAATTACTCATCAGTGTCATAACACAGATCCGGCACCTGCATAGCAATTCCATTCAGTCCATAGCAAATCGTGTTTCAATGATTCAGTTCGAATTGCAAAAAAGGGTATGTGCTAACTGGAGAATAAGGTATGAGTCATGTGTGCAACTAAGGTACATGCTTGAAGGTGAGGAGAGGGACATGATATAGCGAGAGTTTGACGCAGAAAGGGGTTGCTGGTAGAGGCCTGGAGAATGAGGGAGAGGTTGCGACTCCGTTACGCCACAGGAATTCCGCTTCCATCCGAACCGACATCGGTGGTAGTGAACATCCTAGTTGGGGTACCTGTTCCCGACGCGTACCCACCACCGACGTTGGGACGATAAGGATCCACGCCTATCCATTGCCAAACTCTTAACCATTCTCCCTTTCTTTGAGCTTGTCGTGTTCGAACGTTACTGTTCTCTTCGACGATTTTGGCGACTTTTTTCCAAAGTCTATTTCGAGATTTGGGATCGTGTTCCTCGGAAAGAATGTGATCTCTGAGATGGGATAACGGAACAAAGTCGTCTGGGTACAGAACAGGGTCAAGACCGTGTAGATACTCTTGCTCTTGAATCCTGTCCAATGCTGACTGGACTAAGAGAGCCACTTTGGCGTTCTCGGATCGAATGGAGGATAGACGCCACCGGAGGTAGAAAAAGGCCGAGAGAGCGGAAAGAAACAGAAAGAGGTAGAGACGTGCGCGAAGGACCCACCCCCGAAGAGCTAGACGCGAACGACAGGCGATTGATAGAGCAGGCTGCTTGGCGGCCAGGAAGTAGGTTGTCGAAAAGGTTGATTCGTCCGAGGCATTGGCAGAGGAAGATGTCGAAACAGGGATTCGAATGACATTGGACCGTGGATCCGTGAGCTCGTACAAAGCCATGTACCAGATTTGGTCAAAGTATTCGTCGTCCACCTTAGAGTCACGAGTAGCTGACATGGATCGCTTCACGGCTTCCTCTGCGATTGCGTAAGTCAAGTTGCCGTTCTCTTGACTGATCTTTTTGGGAAGAGTGCGTACGGTAGCATGCGATTTCTGAGTACCGCAGACGATCTCGCCCTTGAAATCGGCTAGCATGTGCGAGACCGCTAGGCTGAGTTCTGACGCAAGGACCAGCTTCTGCGTATCTGGATGGCAGCGAGGGGCTGTGTAGCTGAGAGGCAAGAACCAGGATGAGAGTGGGATCTTGGAGCGCAAGTTAGGTTGCAGAACCCAATCCTCGGACGCGCATCCACGGACTTGGCCGTATGCGCATTTTGCGTGCGAGGGACAGGGTGTGCACGAGGGCTGCAGACGGTTCGGAAGCAAGGAGAAGTCGTCCAACGTCTCATTCGAGGCTTTTGCTTCAGCAAGCGCTACCCTACGGCGGTCTTCCATTATCGCGTTTGTGTTCGAACCGGTATCACAGAACCCCAGCGCTCGGCTCTCCTTGGCATACCACATCGTCCATGCTAAGGCGGCAAAAAGAAACATGGCTAAGAGAGAGCGTTGCGCAAGACCCTGTCCGGTTCCTTTGCGGTCGTGCGCATCACGAGGTGATCTGTTCTTCTGGCGACGGACGGTGCGCATCTTGGCAAAAGCGGAAGGAGACATGTGGTCGTCCTGGTCAGCTTCGGTGTCCATCTCTGCTGTGTCCCCCTCATCGTCGGCAGCACTGCCTGTGGACGGACTTCTACCGGTGAGTCGGCTGATGAGTCGAGGTGGAGTGGTGGAAGCGACGGTGGAGTCCATAAAGTTTCGCAAGCCGGTCAGGGCGCTTGATTTGGAATGCTCGAGCTGGAGCGTCGAAGACTGCATGCGCTCAACGGAAGACTTGGGCTTCAGAGACGAACCATCGGTGGTCTTTCTTCGAGCGCGTCTCGCCGAAGCCGCTGCTTTGGCGGCAGGACCGAGATTGGGAGAAGCTTCGCTACCGGATTGGAAAGGATTGCTATCGGAGAATGTTCCGTCTTCGTCGCTTTTACCTCCACCACCGCCACGACTCAATCTCCCCGTTTTTCTGGACTCGGATGATTCAGGAACGAAGGATACACGTCGAGGCGAGGCTTTGTCCTCTGATTCGGAATGCTCCGATGGCACCACAGCTGCTGGAACTGACTTTCTGGGTCGACCTCTTTTGCGCGGCTGCTCTTGCACGACAGCAGGCTGTTGAGGAGAAGCTTCGTCCTCAGGTTCGGACTTCACTTGCTGGGAGAGATTCGACTTCCTTCTAGACGGGGTTGGAGCAGCAGAGGCCGAGGCTGAGGCAGAGGGTGTTGCAGCTTCGCTCTTTCTGGGTCGTCCTGGTTTGCGTTTAGCTGGTGTCGAAGCAGTGGAAGAGTCTTCGCCATCCGTCTTTCGGTCCCTCATATCGATGATTCCGCTGGAGCTGGCGACGATGGTGGCGTTCTTCTTTCGCATGGATGCTGTCTTGGGTTGAACATATTGGTTGAACAGGTCGACCAAGTCGGGTTTCCGGGCTGCGCTGGAGAAAGGGATTTCGTGTTCGACCAAGATGCCTCGAAGTTGGGCTACCTTGAGCGAAGCTGGGTCGAAGCCTTCCCTCATATAATCATCGCGTTCGACCATCGTGAGTCTATAGCGGAGGTTTCCGCAGAGTTGGAGAAGAGAAGGGGCGAGTGAGGTGGTTGGTGGCGAAGAAGAAAGCTGGATGGAAACGAGATCAGACTTGTGATTCAACTTTTGAATGCATGTGGGCTCCAGCTGCTAAATCTGGAACTTTTGCAAGTCCCAACTCAGCCAGGCTACACTTGGCTCTTCGCGTGGCTCCACTTCTGTATCACGTGATAAGCTCGATGGCAGTTTAAATGTTAGAGCGTTTTTAACTGTGACCCCCATGATGGAATCCGATTCTGAAACAAAGAATTTGTCGGACTGTATCTAAGTTACCTCACCTGTGACTGGTGTCCTCGTGACTCATGATTCACCGAGCAAACCAAAGCGTCCTCTACTCGCCTGATCACCAAGAGTATGATTCACTTGGCCTTTTCGTTTCGGGGCCCGCAGCGGTGAAATAGCAACATCTGGGGACGCCCAAGGAAGAAGAGATGGATATCATGGACCAAAGTGACGAGCTGCGTTCGCGACCTTTTTTGGGCAAGAGGGGTGAAGGCATGAGCGAACATGGGATTGCATTTTCAACCCTTGATTTCCGGACTCAACGTTCGAGTTCCGCTGTGGAAAGGAGAAAATCAAAAAATTAGGCTGCAAGCGGCATGCAAAATTGCAGGCCTGAGGTTTTCAAAGAAACCGTAAAAAACCGTTTGAAATTTTTAGCCGCAACATCTTGGACTCTTGGGACGGATGTTTCCGTTGGGCTAAACGGGCAGATCCTGCGCGTCGAAATGAGGGGCCGAAAATGGGCTTTCCTCACACCTTCCCACCTCGTCACTGACCCCCTTGTTGGCTTGGTTACAGTTACCACGATTCCTTAGCCCTATTCACCTTTTCCTCGCCTCATGTCCCACAACTAGACAACCTACACCATCTTGTCGACTATCTTCCACCATCCACTCACCGAAATCATTCACACCATCGTCCTCACCGCGACCTTTCTTCGCCAGCGTCAACGTCAGCAACTCTTGTTTTGCTTACTCTTCATTTTGTGAACCCTCATCGTCGGAAGCCCCTTCGCGCACGGCTAAACGAGTTTCTCGAATTCATACACAATGTACTCGACTTCGCCGTCTGGTTCGTCCATGGCCTCCTCCTCTGGCAGGTCTTCGCCCGAACAGCAATCCTCTTCCCGCGCACAGCAACAGCAACAACAACAACGAAGCAATTCCTTCCTTCTACCTCAATTCTTCTTCTCTTCACCAAGCCAGACACCTTTTTCACACCCAAATTCTGATGCCTCCAACGTCGCTCCGTCAGCACAGGCACCTCGACGAACGAGTTTCGGCACGGTGCTCGGTGCTGGAGGTCGGCTGTCTGCACTGAGCGCCCTTGGCTTCCTGTCGTCGTCCAGCCCATCGTCTCCACCGCTCAACGCCCTCAGCTCGTCTCCTCCTGCCATGGCCACGCCACTTTCCTCATCGGCTCTCAAGCTCTCTAGCAGTCCAGCAAACACTGTGGAGTCTCCCTCCTCCGAAGTTCTTTCAACCTCGCCGGCACAGCAGGCCGTCAAGCCGCCTCCCCCCGCCAAACGACATGTCTGCTTCCCGGACGGCATGGGTGGCACCATGTGTCTAGAGATCAAGGACCGAAGTCGACGCGGCTCATCGCTCAACTGATTGGACTCCCATCTGAGCGGTCTGGAGCACTTTGGCTCCTTGCTGCATCGACGCCACGAATTACCCGAACAATGAAGGCTTGCCGGTCCCGTCTGCGTCTAATTTATACCACCCTTACAGTCTGGGTCGTCTAACCCAACATCTTCTGCACGGCACTCTGCAATCGCCCTGGACCTGTAGACCGTCTCGGTCTCACTGCATTCATCTCGACCCAGACATGGTGCCGTTGCGTATCTGTATTTGTACCTTTTTGCGTGTCGCTCCGTGCTAATGGATTCATCTGTCACTTTCTCATTCGAGACCATGTGGATGATCAGAGAGTGGGAACACTGGGTCGTGCTTCGCTCGATGATGATCTAACAAATCACGTTGTGGTGTGTTGCTTGGTATGTGGAGGATTTTTTGACGCGTTTTGCCTAAACTCTTCAGCGCCGTCCGTGGCTTGTGCTGTATCTTTTGAAATTTTGTTTGCTTTTAGTCTGAAGCGCCATCACGCAGTGAGTGTTGGGCGTAGCCAAGATCCGTGCGTTGTGCCTCCCATCTCTCGGCTCAGCGTTGTTGTCTTGTCCATAGCCTGTTCGCAGTCACCCCGTTTCGCCTCTTTTGATCATCGTGATCCTGCACTCGGGTCGCTGAAAGAGTCAGCCGCTGGATTACGGATCCCTGGTCTCTCGAGCGGCACTTGCTCTGGTGGTCGAGATGGACATCGATTTCGTGGCCTCACCTTCCACTTCGCCTTCGCCAGTGGGAGGACCGTCAAGTCCAGGCGCAGGTCCATCCAGCTTCGGAGCCTTCCGATTCGGAGGCCGTAAGAGAAGGCGAAGCACTCTCACCAGTAACGTCAGCAATAGCTCGGATGAAGATGCGGATGCTCTACCGCCAACTTTTCGCTTACGACTAGGAAGCTACGTGTCCGACTTCCCTTTCCAGACGCGAAGTCAGTCGCCATTATCGCAGCTTTCCACCCAGCAACCAGTATCGCTACCCAAGCCATCCGACCATCATCAAAATGAGAAAGAGAAGGAGAAGGGAAAGGGAAAAGCCAAGACGGTATCCACCGTCACCTCAAGCGAACATGGGAAAGGTAGCGACGCGGATACCCCCTACGATACCATGGATCTGGATCTCGAGGTAGACTCCTCCTTTCAAGCCATGCAGGTCGACAGTCCTCCTCCTCAGTCTGCTTCTACACGATCGATGGAACCCAGCTCCTACTTTCCGCCGCAACGGTCTTCCTCTTTGTCCCCTCCAGCAACGATCCCAGCGCTGACGTCTTCGATTCTGCTGTCCAACATCTCCACCGATACCAAGTACCCGGATGCAACGACCCGTTCGGCACTGCCGACGATCCTGACGCGTTCCAACTCTACGGGCTTTCCCTCCTCGACTCTCGTGGCTTCCAGAAGAGCATCGAGGCGTGGATCTTCAGTCCTACAGCATGTGCCTGCAGCACCCTCCCCTTTGGCCCACATCACATCATTCCCGGGAGCCGAAGAGGAAGACGAGACCGGTCGCTCTCGGTATGATCAATTCATCCGTAGGAAAATACAGCCTCATATACCATCGAGAAGCTCCAGCGTGGAATCCATGATTGTATACCCTTCGTCCTCGCCTTCACCCTCCGAATCTTCTTCTAGCAGATCCAATGCACCCTCACGTGCGTCTACATCCCACATTCGTACTTCAGTCCTTGATACCCATTTTTCCACAGCTGCAACATCAGCAACAGCATCTGCATCAACACCATCAGCATCCGTCATCTCATCGTCTCTTCAGTCAGAATCCGCGCAACAGCACCTCCCATCCTTTTCACGCTCTCGCTCCTCGTCTACTCCACCTTCGCCATCTGCGTATCCCGTTGCACAATTCACAACTCCACTACGTCGGAACTCGGATTCTCAAAATTCTCCGACTCCGCCAAACAGGCGTTCCTTTCGTCAACAGCGGCATTCTCCTGGTCCCCCAAGCACATCTCACGAGCCGACAGGAGGCAAGCAGATGCTACGTTTCACTCTTGGCTATCGAGAAGACTGCCAGATGTGTCGAGACAGGATTCCAGGTCATTTCAGTCATGTCCTTGGCAACGACAGCAACGACAGCAGCAACAACAGCAACAGCAACCCAACGCAGTAACTTTTAGGGCAGAAGTCCTTGTTTGCATCCGCATCACTTGTACAAAATACATACATTTCTGACACACTCTCTACCATGAGCAATCTAGCGCTTCTGGCAATGCTACGTTATGCAGTCCGGATCCTTCTTGTTGAAGAAGATCTGTGCCAAGCGAGGTTGTGTAGAGTTAAAGCTGCTTCTTTGTCGCTGTTTTGGTTTTAGCAGCAGAAGTTGCTACACTCTTGCTAGGGCTACCTCTAGCGACGCCGACCCACCAAAGTGCTCTGAAGCAAAAGAGGATGAAAGTGATGATGATGTTTCCGAAGAGTAACGAGTTCCAATTTTGGGGGTTTGAGAGGAGGGTGAGTTTATCTAAGAAAGTTGAGGATCTTAGGGCAATCAAACCGGAGTGTTTTGGGGGACCGTTTGGTAAGAGTAGGATCGTGATTCCGATATGCGTCCAATCAGCTGCTGCTAGAACTACAAAGAGGTACTTGAGTGTGTTTTCCAGCGCCACATTGTTTTTTCCTCTAAGATTCTTTCTAAGAGCGTAGAAAACAAGAGCGGAATTCAACATGATCAAGAAGTAACAAGATCCCAATTGACCCAGTGCCATTCTTGATGCTGGATCAACCAAAACTCCAGCATTGAGCAACGAAGATTGAAGCTTGGAAGAGGGAAGAAAAGCAGGTGGAATCAATTCATGATTGTATCGTGTTGGGAGGAATGTTGCGTAAATGCAGCCAGCTAGAACTGAGATGGGTTCCAAAATACCGAAAAAAATGTACCAGTGATCGGGAAGTGGGTCTGCTGCTGCGTTCATCGTGACGTAGATGGAGGGTCAAAGAAGAGCGGTTCTGAGCCTAGAGATGGATCTGCGATTGGTGGTGGTGGGAATGATGGTGTTGGCGAGAGCTCGCATCAGGTCGTTGTTGAACGGCACGGATGATGATGGGCTGACAATGGGCATCCCGCCAAAATGTGGAGTTTCTGCTTTTGACGGCTTTCAACCTCGCCCCGGCTGTTCTTGGGGGTGAAACGCGTAAATGAGCCACGTGACCGCTGGACGGAGGGTAGCGCTGTTAGAGCGTCGAAATATAGAACGCGACTCAACCAACACTCACCTCTGGGAACAACACTTCGATTCCAGCAGCTTATGCATGCTGTGCTTGACCACCACCATTACTGCCTTAAACCTGCGTCGTGCTTATCGTCTCCATCGCCATCACAATCGACATCGCTTCGCCAAGTCACTCTTGCTGACTCGATCGCCTGCACAGCCTTTCCTTCAGCCAAATTTACTTCGCAAGCGCCGTAACGGAACATCCGAAACTTTCGGATCTGTGCCGTGTGATAGCCAGTCAACATGTCCTCCATGAATGCCTCATCGAGCGAAAGCTCCCTGATGCCACCTCCATCGACAAGCGCAGTCTCTACAGCTGCATCAACACCGATGGTGCCAACCAACACGGTTGAAGACTCGACGAAACTGGAATCGCAGATGCAAACCTCACCACCTTTCAGCACCAAAGTGGACGAATCTAGATTGACGTAAGTTCTCCGAGTCCCCAAACACTTTCCCTCCTTTCTTAGCGCGCGCGCACACACACCCACCCGAATATTTACTTACGAATCGAGATCGTATTTGTGTTCTGCTATTGTGGGTGATTGTAGAGACGAAGATATAGATCATCTCATCCTATCCTTACAACCCCATGAAGAACTGGACAAGCTTCGTAACATCGAAAAAACCATTCGAGAGACCCAACAAAGGCGCAAAAAGGAAGAGGAAGAAATGCGGGCCAAGATCCATGGTGAGTCCACATCCTCTTTCGCTCCCGTTGCCCCTCCATATGCTCATCATTGACCATCTTTCTCTCCCCGCTTCATCGCAACAATAGCATTGGACTCTTCCCTATCGGACCTAAAGAAGCAGAGTACACGACAAGCAGCCGATTGGCGTTCTCTCAATCAACACCTCGAAACCATCGAAAAATTGGATAACAAGAACTTTGATCTAGCAAAGAAGATCAACGAACAAGAATCTTTACTGTCTTCCCTCCAATCCCAAATGCTGGAGCTCAAGAACTCCATGGATGAGTTGGAAGAAGTAGACGTGGAAGACGAGGAAGATATGGATCGCGATGCGTGAGTTCTTGCTTCCCTCTGCCCCTCTACCCCTGACAAGCTTACTGACTTGCCTTCTTTGACCAACTTTGTTTTGCTGCGGTCTCTCCATCCCGTCCAGTCTATGCCTGAAGATCTTTCGTTCACTCGGGTTTTTACCCAGCAGGTCTCAGACATCAGAAAAAGATACTTCGTCAACAACGGAACCAAATACACTATCTACCCAGGATTGGTCAAGTATCTTGGTTCGTTCAGACACAAGAAACACGGCTATCCAGTTTGATATCCAACTCCAACATCTTAAAGATCAACAAATTTCGCCTCTTATCTTGGCAGATCAACTTTGGAAAGCTGCTGAGTGAAGCGAGTGAACCACAACCAACCAAACCAACCAACCAACCACCTTCCCGATGATCGTTGGAAACATCTATTGCGCTTCCTCTCCCGCTTTGTATTACCCTTGCCTTTGTACGATATCCTGCAACACTCGAACACTTCGCGTTTAAAACCGACTTCAGATCATGCTCAAAGTGTCCCCGTCACATGGCTTGCAGGAATAGGCAAAAACCTTTCAGTTGGAATTTGGCCACACTTTGATCCAACAAGGAGAAGGACTGGTGGCTTTATTACACGATGAGATTGGATATTGGAGACTTCGAGAAGAACGTATTTTGATACAAGAGTCGATATGCTATGCGCAATGCGGGAAAAGGGGGACTTGTTGCTTGATGACGGATTGAGCTGAAGGGTCTGTGGATGGAGAATCAAGGGGATTGAGGAGGTGTTCTCCACGATCTTTGTGTTTGGGAAAGGTGTGGTCACGTCTCCTGATCGGAAAGCGTTAAAAGAATTGATGGGTCAATGCAGCTCAAAGCTGGAACTAGCGGCCTCAGCGAGGTGATGCAAGCTAAGCTGCTGGTAGGGCTCGCTGTTTTCGTGGAAATAGAAGCCCGACATCTTGCCAGCTGCACCCAGATCGTCATAGTCCGACATTGCGGAACTGCTCGCGCTGTCGGTCCAAGCCATCCCAGAGAAAGTGTCTTCGACCATGGGCGTGGGGCTGGTGGGAGACGCGGGCCAGAATCCAGGCGCGGATTGCAGTGGCTGTGAGGAAGGCGCACGAGCGAGCGTGTGCAGAGATGGAGTGACGGAAGGATGCTGCGGATACTGTGGAGAGGACAGCGACAATTCCCTCCTTCGCTGAGTCCTTGCTGCGTACCATTGTTGGCCGGAAGGGGCCGGCGGTGAGGAATTGGACGGTAATGGCAAGACGGGAGAAGTTGCGTTCGAGCCAAGGCCGCCGTTCGCCGTCATGTGGCTGTTGCTTCGGCCTCGTGTCTGTGCCGAGGTCTCGCTGTAGACAGGTGGACGCCCTGCGCTGTCGCCAAGTTCTACGCAGACATAGTAGAATCCAGCAAAACTGGCTCCGTTGATGTCTCGAACCCGGTGATCCGGTACCAGGAACTTTTCCTTCCAGCGCATGAAGACATAAGGCTTGTTGAGATGGTTGAATCGAAGGCCAGGCTTGGATAGAGCCGATCGGAGCGGTCGGAACGGCGGGAATCTGGCCCAGTGCTTGAGATCATCGGCCTCAGTGGCGCCCCACTTTCCAGTGACAAATCCGTATCGATCGCCGATGATCTCAGCATCGAAGTAGGTGGTCAGCTCTGGCCAATCTTCGGTCAGGCCTCGGATATTTAGATAGCCGCAGAGATGAGAAGCTTCCAAGTCGACGTTGACGATTCGGACTGTCACGTCGTACGAATTACGGCCGGACTTCTGGGTGCCATGGAACTGAGCACCAGGATAGAGACAACCACGTCCCTTGGGGGGTGATCGCAATCGCGAGATGTCGATGAGAGGGTCCGGCTCCGTAAGATCGAACCAGCGAAGACCATCTGCTGAGAAAGCGGATGCTTCGTTGCTCGAACCGTCGACACTCCCTGTTGCATCGTCTCCATGCTTGCTGGTGGATGCTACCGCCAAAGGATCAACATGATACTTTACCGCTCTGTGAAGATCCAAAATGGGTGCCGATGTTGAAGTGTGACATGGTGGTATCCGAGAACAAGAAGCAAACGATGGGGGTCGAGATTTCAGAGCTGCATGGTGTAAATCGTCTGCGATGATGTGCATCGGGAGCTGACTGAGCCTTGGCCTGGTCACTGCCCCAGGGCCGAAGGGATCTTCCTGGTTGGTCTTGATCATCGGATCGCCGGTTCCTGAAACGGCTGCAAAGGGTATTGTTGTGGGACCTGTCGAGGAAAAGGTGCGACTGAGACGTCGGCTAGACGAGGGCCTACGTTGCTTGACTCCCCCAGGGATGGCATGCGCCGGCGCTGGGACACTGTGGGCGTGGGTACCGTTCGAGGCACCGCTGCTGCTGCGCGGTCTCGTCTGCATGTGGTGCGTACCCGAATCAGGGGCGGGAGAGAAGGGAGTAGAAGAAGCTTCTAAATAAGCGGATGTCGGAGCGGAAACCGAAGCGATCGGAGAGGAAGAACTTGCAGGGAAGCTGACAACAGGGACGGAGCTGGAGCTTACACTCTCAGGGCCAGTGCCATTGTAGCTGAGACTTCGTGAGAAGCTTCCTGATCGACCAAGCCCAGAGACGGGCGTCGTTGCTGTAACAGAGTTGTAAGCGTGTGGCTGACCATCGTGAGACTGGTGCGGACGTGATTGCGGAAGCGAGTGAAGATGCCGTTGATGCGAATCCATCGTGATGTCCTCGATGGGAGAGTACACCGGTAGATCCGCAAAGCGAATTCTGCCTCGGCTGGAAGACCTACCTCCGTCGAGTGGCGGAGAAGGAGGGCCTCGAAGCGTCGAGGATGCAGCCGAGCCCGCCAGGGGCGGGAAGGCGGAGGTGTCGTCCATAGGCGAAATGGATGGATGAGAAGCAGCAACAGCATCGCCTCCAGCGCCCATATTTGCGACAGAGATCGACAGGGCAGGTTGCGGTGGTAGTTGATTTCCAGATGCTGCTGGGCTCGAGACACTAGTGCTGCTAGGATTCGAGGCCGCATTTTGGCTGTTCTGCGATGTTGTATAGTTGGGTTCGTCTGACATCTCCACGTCATGGTTGGCAGCGACGGCGGCAGCTTCTGATGCGCTTATGTGTTGCTCGGTTTCCGACATCTGCGCAGCACATTGGGTGCAGATAGTGTGGCCATCCTGATCGGTGGGAAAAGCTTCTTCGTTGCCGTTGAGATGACGCGAAAGAGCAGAGGCGGCGGCAGCATTGATAGCCGATGTCAAGCTCGGATGCGGTTGTATGCGGTGATGAGACCGCACGGATTCGGGTGCAAAGGCATAAGAAGAAGGGCTGGGCGCAGAAGCCGAGGTCGAAGATGGATCTGGAAGTAGGAGAGGCGGTCGGTCATGCGAAAGGTCAAGCTGCTGACCGCAACGTGCGCACTGCTTTGGTTGAGCATTGGACTGGACCTCATTGCGTCTGCTGTTGACGCTAGCGCTGCTTGAAGCGTCGTTCCGGAAGTTGGTGGACGCAGACGCTGATGCAGTGGGCTGAGAGAGGCTGGTATCTTCGTTGCTTGTGCCTGGCATTGTGAAGGATGGACCTGGAGTCATGACAAGCTGCCTAGCGCCGAAGATGGAGCATCCCCCTTGGTGTACAGGAGAAGGGAGCTGCGTGTAGACGGTGATTTCTTTGATGATGCAGCTCCAATCGGTCCTCTCAGACTGGTTGAAAAGATGTTTCTGGGCGACTTCCGCGACAGTGAAGTGATGATAGCTGCTTGACGTTTAGAGTAAAAGTGAAGAGAGAGAAGCAGCTTCGTTTGCTGATACGGATGCGTATACGCGGTGTAGCGCTGATTGTGATAAACGGCAAAGGTGCAGAGGATTCCAGGCGTGTCGAGACTGTGACTGCGACAGAACCAACGAAGGTCGGTTTAGTCAGTCACGAAGGTGTTGGAGAAGAAGGAAGGCGAGCAAGGCTGGTGATGATGGCGCTGATAACCGATGAGCTGTCTATGCGGGGGTTTCCGATAGCCAAGAGGAGGCATAGTCAGAAATCATGGAGACAAGGGTCAGGGACGGAGACAAGAGAGAGGCAGCCAGGCAGCCAAGAGGGGGACCTCGGTTGCTTCGATTCTTGAATTTCACACTGAAAATAATGCTCACACTATCAATCCAAATCGTCATCTATCTGCAGGTTGAGACGCTTCGCTGCTTATTGCATTACATCGCAGAGCGTCTTTTGCAAGGCCATTTTGAAACTCTTTTCTTTTTCGGTCTCCGGTCAAAAGTAGCTTCATCCGCACTCGTAAATGTGTGATAGTAGCAATGAATTCGATTTGACACGGGCTCTCCACATTTATTATCAATCTGTACTTTAATCTACCGTGTACCTCGGAAATGGGTCTGTAGTTGATTCAGACACCTCTTTGACTTCGAGTCACTTGGGTGCGAGAGAACATCGCATGCAATGGTGCCCTCACAACCAAACAAGAAACGTGGATAGACGCATACACAGTGAACTTCAGAGGATGGTGGATCAAGTAAACGTTGATTGCGAGTGTCTTGCCTGCCTCAGGGGCTGGCCATACAAGCACCGAAGCATCATCTTGGGAAGTTCAGCGATACCGCCCACATGTTCGCCGTAGCCTTCAAAGATGGCCCCCAGGCTGAGAGGACGAGATCGAAGGGTGTAGGTGTCGATCTTGACATCGCTGCTGCAAATTCCTGTCGTGACAGTGCAAGTTCTTTCCCCATGTGCTTCGCGCTCTTTTTGGAGGTAGACACCAGCGGGTAGTCGATGAGGATCTTTGACCCGAAGCATGAGAGCGAACAGGGGCAAATGATTCAACAAACCAAGCCAGGTTTCAATGAAGGCTGCGTCGAAACCTACGACGCTTAGTCGCATAAGGCCAAAGGCCAGATAGTAAATGTAGACGGTGGGAAAGAGGAAAGCGACCAGGGTGAAGAGGATGGTACCCAAGAGTAGTTGGTCCAACTCGTAGCTCGCATTATCCAATCGACCACCACGCAGAGCGTTCCGCTTCTTGCCCCGGAATAGATCGAACAGAGCCGAAAGCACGTAGACGAAGAAGCGCATGGTTCGGAATGAGAGCGTATAGAACACCGTGATGTGGAACGTGCAGATGGCGACGAGGTCCTGAATGAGACAAAGCACCATCGTCACGCCGAAGAGACGCCCTGCAAAGGCGATCCACAGAACGATGCTGTCCAATCGTGGAAGCAGCAGAGACAGGACATGCGCGTTCCACGAAGCCGTCAGGGAAGAGTAGGCATCACCAAAAAACAGCGAGAGTTCCGTGTTAAGCTTGAGGCCCGCGGGCCAGTCTCCTAACCAATTGAGGAGCCAGAGCACAAAGTTCAGAAAGTATCTTTCGAAGTACGTGCGTGCAAGCCAGGAGAGCTCGCAATTGTACTGGAGGAGTACCACGCTCATCGCGTTACCGAGAATGATGTCGTTGGCAATGAGCCACACCGCGTTCCAGAGCCCAATGTAAGGAGCTGCAATCTCATCCGTCGGCAGCTTTTGTTCCTTTCGGATGGTCCGCAATCGCGACGCAAGTCGAGGCGCGATGAGTAGTTGCGACAATCGGACGTCAAGCTGTCTGGCCGTGGCGAGGAGCACGACAAGGCTTGGCCTGACCTGTAGAACGTCAGAGACCGGCACAATCGGTAGGGGATGGTGCAGTATCGCTTTCACAGTCAACAAGCAGACTTCAACTATTGACGTGAAGGATGTGGTTCTCCGCGAGGCTGAATCGCGCTTCGTTGGTAGCTGAGGCGCGGGTGAGTGCGAAGCAGAGCTGGCAATCTGGCCCAGCAGCGGCTGAGTCCGATTGACATGGTCGATCGATCGGCGCAAAGCCGTGCCTTCCAGGTAGGAGCCTCGGTCCGGCCGATCGTGCTTGAGTTCGTGCCATCGGGCAGGATCAAGAAGCAGCAGTTGGAATAGCTTCCTTTCGAGGACCGAAGCGGCATGCACGTCTCTAGCTGCTTGAGAGTAGTCAAACAGCTTGGCGTCGTCTATGAGCAACGAGCCGAGAGCGATTAGCTTCAGGCCAGAGACCGGACCCAGCCGAAGCGGCTCGAGCGAGTAGTACTGAAGCATTCTCGAGTTGGGCACCGTGTATCGGATCAGGCGGACCGAGCATTGTGCCGCTGCCTCCCTCGATGACGCAGGTTCCTGAACAGGGAGTCTTGTGGCAGGAAAGTGTATCGAAGACAAGGTCGGCATGCCGTGAGGCGAACGGCTGAGGATCGTCTCGATCCAGACAGGAGCAAGCCCGCTGGAGAGTCGCTTTTCAGCTCCGTCGCAGCCGGGTGTCGCGCAACAATGGCCAATAGCTATCAAGCCATATTCCCTGAATCGATCGAGCTGTTGCGCTGCCACGATGCCATGGACGACGACGCCCATCTCAGACGCGTGACCTTTGATGAGCTTGCCTACAAGAAACCCATCTTCGGAGCTTCTGTCGGCGGAGTTCGAGCCAAGATGATTGGCAGGCACTCGAGCATCGTCAGGCCAAAACACGAGCAGGTTCTTGGTAGTCTTGCTGTCATTTTCGATCTGATCTTCTTGTTTCGTAGTGGTTTCTTCAACATGATATCCATTCATCGTGAGTCTACCACGACCTCGACCGAGTTCGCGGATGACTAGCTTGAATCGACCGAATCAACAAAGACATCTGAGAATCAGGGTGAGATAGAGACTGTTGCAGAGAGACGATCGTCGTGGGTCAGCAAAGTCTACAACTAAGCCAGCATGCTAAGCGAGCTCCGGCAAGCCAAAGCGAAAGGACTGGACCACGAAAAGATCAGCTAAAAATTGGCAATATATCGGTTGTCCTCTCACCCCTCCAACACTTGGAGGGTATATTCGGATCAGGTCTGTGAAGTTGTTTCATCCTGTGAAGTGTGGTCCAGCCCTTACAACGGCAGCGAAGAGCAGAATACGGAAGACTTACAGGTCACCTTGGTGAGAGAAAGGGGGATGCTGTTGCAGGAGAAGGAAGGAAAGAATGGAGAAGGCAACTTTCTTTCAGGAGGAAGAAATGATCGCGCTGTTTTTGCTCCGTGCAAAAACTTGGACTGCGGTTCATGACCGTGTTTTTATTGGGCAAAAAAAGAAAAAGAAAATAAAAACAAATCAGAAGAAATCGGTGACCCAAAAAGACCCGAAAAAAGCATCGAATATCTCCCGATCATGGACAAATCCAAGGGCCCAACAACGAGCAGACGATGAAGGTACCTACTGTCTTGATTTGCCGGACAGTCTGCGACAGACTGCGTTCGACTACAAGATTGCTGTTATCGTCAAGATAGCCGCCACCTTCGAATGGAGCTCGGCGGCGGTGGCAGAATGCAATCTTTGCTGAATTGGTGCACTGCTCTCCGACCGCAGCAGCAGCATCTTCTTCGTCACCTTCTTCTCTGGTAGATCGACGTTCATTTCATCCATCGAGACCCTGTGGGCAACCTGACAGCTGCTCGACAGAGATTGATAAGACATTTCCTTCAACCACTCGCAGTGGACGTTGGAAGAGATAGGACGATCAACTCGAAGCAAAGACGCCGCTCAAAGCGCCGAACTCGAGAAGGATTGTCGTCCTTGATTCAGAATTGTTCGAGAGCATCACCGTCGCCAGGGAACCGGATGGACCACGTAGCAGTTTAATGTTCTCAGAGACTGCTAAGCGCAACACTGAAGCCGCCGCTTCCCAGACCATGTTTGGAGCAGAGATTGCAATTGATCACAGAAAGGATAGCAAAACGTTGTCCTTTTCTCGAATTAGTCACGCTTGCCGTGAACCGGAAGCTTCGCTGATGGGTCTGCTTGAAAGACTGTTAGATCACGGAGTCCGGCGCTTTGTTCGGCTGTTCGGATTTGTTGAAGTGTTTTACGTCTCGAAATACAAAGTCGGAATTACGACCTTGCACCCCGCACTCTGGCACATTTGTATTCGGAAGATTACTACATATATTCGACTTGGACGCTCTTCGCCCCAGGGTCACACTTATCTGGATCTGGAGTGGAAGAGTCCGTTCTGGGCCATTATAACCGATCTGCCACCTCGCGATGTCATCTTTCGGCTTCTCTCTCTCGAGTTGGCCCGTTTGCCTAAAAGCGTCCAACTTCGAATGCTTCCACGCCCTTGCACTTCCAACCATCACTCCCACCACACAAATCACTGATCGGTTTGAGAAAGAGTTCCCAGGTACAAGATGCGATCGGTAACTCTGCTTCGAGCCTCCAAGGCATTCCAGCCCTCGCGATGTTTCTCTACTTCGGTGACAGCACGCTTGGCGACCCCTGCCACAGCTACCGCTTCATCTAGCGGCAATGCTGAATTGAGTCCACTGGCGCTCTCTAGGGCTAAGGATGTAGAGGCAAAATGGCAAGGAACTTCGATGCTTGGCGGCACCACCAAGAACTACGTCGATGGTAAATTCGTCGAATCTAAGACTTCGGAGTGGCTCAACGTCAACGACCCTTCGACCCAAGCCCTTCTCTCCAGGGTTCCGCTCTCCACGCCTTCCGAGTTCGACGCTGCCGTTTCCAACGCTGAGGCTGCGTTCCCCGCATGGCGCGAAACCTCCCTCTTGACCCGACAACAGGTCATGTTCAAGCTCCAGGCCCTGTTGCGTGAACACATGGACGACATTGCTAACGCCATCGTTCTGGAGCAGGGCAAGACCTTTGCTGACGCCAAGGGTGACGTCCTTCGAGGTCTTCAAGTCGTGGAGGTGGCTTGCGGTATCACCAGCACCATGATGGAAGAGCGGATCGAAGTGTCCAAGGATATGGACACCTACGCTCGAAGGGAACCGCTCGGTGTCACCGCTGCCATCGCTCCTTTCAACTTCCCTGCCATGATTCCTCTCTGGTCCATCCCCATGGCCACTGTGACCGGCAACACGCTCGTCCTCAAGCCTTCCGAAAGGGTACCTGGTGCATCCATGATCATTGCTGAGCTGTGCGAGCGGGCTGGCATGCCCAAAGGCGTTCTCAATGTCGTCAACGGTGCTGTGGATGTTGTCAATGGAATCTGTGACGACGCTCGAATCAAAGCCATCTCTTTCGTCGGATCCGACCGAGCAGGTGCTCACATCTACCACCGAGGAACAGCCAATGGCAAACGTGTACAGGCCAATCTGGGTGCCAAGAACCACGCCATCTTGATGCCTGACGCCAACAAGAACTTCGCGCTGAACTCAATCGCCGGTGCCGCTTTCGGTGCTGCCGGCCAACGTTGCATGGCGCTGTCGGTAGTCGTTGCGGTCGGTGAAGCTCAACAATGGATTCCTGAGCTGGTGGAACGTGCCAAGCAGCTCAAGGTCTCCGGAGGTTTCGAAGAAGGTGCCGATTTGGGACCTTTGATCTCTCCCCAGGCCCGAGAACGTGTTCGATCACTGACGGGAAGCGTCGAGCAAGAAGGCGGAAAGATCCTGCTGGACGGCAGAGACTTCTCTTGCCCAGAGTATCCAAACGGAAACTTCGTAGGTCCCAGTGTCGTGGAAGCCGGTCCCGGAATGAAGGCATACGATCAGGAGATCTTCGGCCCCACTCTGGTTGTGCTCAAGGCCAACACGTTGGATGAAGCCGTCAACTACATCAACAAGAACAAGTACGGTAACGGAGCCGCTATCTTCACAACCAACGGTGCCACTGCTCGAAAGTTTGAGAAGACCGTCAACGCAGGTCAGCTGGGTGTCAATGTTCCTGTTCCTGTCCCTCTTCCTATGTTCGCTTGGTCAGGTAACAAGGGCTCTGTTATGGGCGATATCGGATTCTACGGAAAATCAGCTCTCAACTTTTACACTTCGTTCAAGACTTCCACATCCCTCTGGAGGTCGGATGATGCACAGCTTTCGGAACGTGCTTCCGTCAACATGCCTACGATGTCGTAATGCTGCGTTCCACTGAACGTTGCTCCGTCCTTTTTGCAATCGGTTGTATATCATCTCGTCAGTTTTGCTCCCTCTTTGTTGTCTCAATTTCAGATTGGTTCATTCGGGTGATACACCAAAACTAGGCGGAAATGCCGAAAAAAATGGGCACAAAACCGGTTCGTTCATGGCTTCGAAGATTAGAGCTGCAAGCCAAAGGCTCCCGACTGAAATTTAAGGGAGGCTGAGCGTGTGTAGAGCTACTTGATCTGTGACGTAGTCCGAGTCGGCGTATCCGAGAACTGAGGAAATTTGGGAGCTCTTGATACCTTTGATCCTCTCACTTTCTATTGAAGTGTAGTTGGCCAACGCCCGTCCAACCTCAATTAGCTGCCATTCCCAATCCTCTTTCTCCTCCTGAGTCTCGGTAGCTGTTGTGGCTTCTGCGCTGATGGTAGTCGATTGCAACGAAGAGGCACTGTCAACGTCGGCCGGCGAAGGTGCCACGTTGCCGCTGGATAATGATGAGGATGATGACAATGGATTCTTGCGTAAGGAGTCGATGACCGGTGGAGTCTTGGTCCCTGACGATGATGGAATATGAGAATTTGAATCACTTCTGAGTAGGTATTGACCCAGATTCCTGGCATATGCCGGGTGATTGACACCAGACCCGGAAGCGACAGCTATCCTTTCATCCTCATGAGCAGCATTCGGCGACGTTGATGAAGAGGATGCTGAAACAGCAGCGATCTTCCTGCGAACCACGAGTCGAATCGCCTGCATCCTTTCCCAGTTCCCTTCCACTCCGACTACTCCAGCCGGAAGGAGCCTTCCGCCCGAATCGGCTCGTGCGATCCTGTTGAAGGCTCCCTCATCGATGATGAGTGTTCCGGCGGGATGAAGCGCGTGCAAGATGCTCCACTTCTTCGATGTCAATGGATTAGGTTTTGGCAGGAATAAGGTATGCGGAGGTTCGGATAATGGTGGATGTCCGATCAAGTTCGCTTCTTCTGAGGCTAAGGAGGAGATGGAGGATGCCATGGAGTCTTCCGTTACGTGGGCGGAGGTCATTGATGGAAGCCCTTTTTCGACAACCTTGATCATGTTTTCAGGGTGTTCACCGTTCAAGATTACAGTAGCTACTCCGGCAGCCGTAGCCAACTCAGCTGCGATCAGTTTGGTCTGCATGCCTCCTGTTCCGAAGCTCGAGCCCATAGTTGCTACGGAAACGGCTTTCCTTGCAGCGGCTACATCAGGTACCACTCCCAATCTCCTAGCATTGGGATCGGATCTTGGATTACCTGTGTAGAGTCCATCTACGTCAGTGCACAGGAACAGATAGTCTGCATCGACAAGTCCAGCAGTGATAGCCGATAGGGTATCGTTGTCACCGAACCGCAACTCTGACACAGAGACCGTATCGTTCTCGTTCACAATGGGGATGGCGTTGAAAGGAGGGGACATGAGTGTGTTGAGAGTAGTTCGGGCGTTGTTGTATCTGGGTCGATCGGCGATATCGTTCCTCGTCAGCAGAACCTGCGCGACATCGATTCCAACAGTGGTGAAGAGCGAGTCCCAAAGCGCAATCAGTCGCAATTGTCCCAGCGCCGCGAGAGCTTGTCTCTCTCCCACCGTCTTGGGCTTTTCATGGATCTTCATACGTAATCTTCCCACCCCAATCGCCCCGGAACATACGATCACCACCTTGTGTCCCATGGAACGCAATGTATGACATGTTTCTACCAGGGAAGAGAGAATAGCTATCTTTGGATGTCGGGTCTCTTCCGATAGGATCGAGGATGTGCCGAGTTTGATGACGATGGTTTTCGAGTTTGCGTTGGCTGTACCTGCAGCAACTGAGCTGCCAGAAGCTTGGGCCAGCGAGCCAATTCCGCCCGTGTTCGTGTGCACCATATCTGGCTTCTGTTGCAGCACCGTATCGAGACGTATGTAGGGCGCACTGAGCAAATATCGAAACAGGACAGGGTGATGGGGCCGACAGGGAGGAGAAAGTGGAAGGAGTATGTCGGCTTCTCCCGTTCTTTTGGAATGACTCAAATCAAAATTAATCGGGATTGCGTTCGGGCGTTCCGCAGATCCAGATTTGACCGGGTTTCAGACCGAAAAATCGATCTAACACTTCACTATATCGTTGACCTCCCCTCAAAACACCTTCGTCACACACGAATCTCGTCGAGAGGCGGTTGCTACTGTTACCTTCGGAACAGCGGGCCATGAGCAGATGCGAATGCGCTAAAAGTACAATGAGGTGAGGTGCGACGATCATGCAGGTGGGAGAGATTCAGACGTAGGCTTTTCCATCCGAGCTGACGACCTCCTGGAGCTTGAGGCAGAGGTTGAGAAGCTGAAGTTCTTCATCGGCTCCGTCCGTTAGGCACTTGTCCATAGCAGCCATCAACAGCGCAGCTTTGGCTTTAATCTTGGCAAGAAGCGTTGGATGAGAGATGATGTAGTCGTGCATCTGGATCAGCAGCTGTGCAATCGAGTATCCTTCTCTTGCAATCGTCCTGACTTCGGCCCGGATCCGGTCGAATCCAGGTTTTCCATGGCTCGAAGAGGACATGTCAACATCTCCATCGCCGTCATGAGGCTCGATACCAACAGCTGCCGCAAGCCCGACGATGACGGAAGATGGGATCACCCCAGCAATCTCCACAATCGATTCAGGGGAGATCGCTGTCTTTTCGTCACCTGCAACGCTGTGCAATCGGGAAGCTGATTGGAGGTAGGTGATGGCACGCCGCAAATCGCCATCGGAAGTATGGATCAGGGTATCCAGAACCGCATCGCCTTCGAATTCGACCGATTCCGCTTTCGCGATCATCTCGAGTCGCGCTTTCGTCGAGTCGGTGTCGAGGGAACGGAATCGGAATTTGCTGCATCTAGAAGCAAGCGGTTCGATGATTCTGTAGAGTAGAGAAGCAAGGCAAGGTTCAGCGGATGAAACTGAATTGGCAAGACTCCCGCAGGTGCGTTTGGTGACATGAGCTGTCTTACCTTGTAACATAATTGCATACAAGACAGAATCTAGTGATTCTACTGTACTGTTCCATGATTCGACGCAAAGCGCTCTGAGCGTCCTGTGTCATGCTGTCTGCCTCATCGAGGATGATGATCTTGAAAGGCGGGCACGGGAACCCTTCCTTGGCGTTGGTGACGGCGAGTTTAGCAAAGTTCTTGATCTTCTCCCTGACAACACTGATGCCTCTCTCGTCTGAAGCATTGAGCTCCAATACCCTAGTCTTCATCAGTTCCGGACCAAACAGTTGCCTAGCAAGAGCCAGAATGGTCGAGGTTTTTCCGGTTCCAGGTGGACCGTAGAAGAGCATGTGTGGAAGGTTGTTGGACATGAGAGTCTTTCTGAGAACAGCTACGGTATGCTCCTGTGCAGTCACATCCTCGATGGTCTTGGGTCGATACTTTTCCACCCAGGGTCGAATCGCCGCACGTTCCTTTGCGAGCTTCTCCTTCTGAGCCGATTGGCTGGCATTGTGTGCCTTGCTTGATTGCTGCAAAAACATTCTGGCAGCGATGAGATCGGGAATGGAGTTGATCCCAAATGCTTGAAGGGGTCGACTTTGATGGAGAGCAAGGAAGAAAGGAGTCTAAGTGATTCGACAGAAGTGTTGCTTCTTCGCCTCGAAATGGCTAAACCCGCACGGATAGGTGACTGTGAAAGAGAGGAGGAGCCTGGCCAGCTTGCTCAGGGTGGAGCTTGGCTATCAAATTGAAGCGAGCGCGACGCGTTAAGAAGAACAAGTGATTTCAAGGTAAGAGCAACACTCAGCTCTCCGTTTGCATTCTCTGGGTGTCATGTGTGACCAATCAAGCTCATCCTTATCTGCCTTCCCTGTAGTTGCTTCTGGTTCGTCACTATCTCGATCATTCGCTCAGCAGGGACTGTTTCCCTCGGAAGAGGTAGCTTGACAGAGGCAAATGAAGACGGATCGATCCGATGAGAAATGAGCAACTATTTCATCTGCGTTTTGCCTTGGGAGCCCGTCCACGCGCGACCAGAAAGAAGCAACCAATTTACACGTCCAGGAAAATCCAACCCTCTCCTCTCTGTCTCTCCGCTTTTTGTAGAAGCCAAGTTTCGCTGAGCAGCAGAGAAAGTCGAGTCCCGCCTTTGCTCCCAGGCTTGACTTGCGTGTGATTAGACCGTGACGCGAAGAGTCAGAACCCTCAACCTCTGAACCTTCTTGAAAGTCACCTTCTTGAAGTTGTGCTCCTCCTCCCCATCACGATTTCAGGCTCCACCGCTTTCCTATCATCCATTGGCCCTTCACTTCAACCATCGCATCCTTCCCGACAATCTGCACCATTGCCATTGCTCATACTGCCAGAGCGAAGCGGTATCGTTCCATGAAAAAATCCTCAGTCTCTGCTTAGATACTTCGCAAGCGTCTCTTGTCGCTGAGAGTTTGGGGTAGGCTGGCTCAGATCCAACCAAACTCGAACGAGCGCACTCGACGAGACGAGACCAAAGGAGAGACGCTCTACGTGTTTGCCCGTCTGATCTAGTGATGAGTGTCCTCGCTCCTCCTCCCTCTCCTACTCCATCTTGCTTCGACGCCATGCTCTCAGACTCGGATGTTAACATCGATCGAAACATGGCCGGTTCGGGAAGTCTCAAGCGCAAAGGTTCATTCAACCAGACAAAGCCTCGTCAAGCAACCTCAACCGATGCAGAGAACCGACCCCCTGCGAAGAGGACTAGTGGGCAAAAGGACAAGAACTTGGATCACGCCAACGCGCCGGCGTCCCCTGCAAATAAGAAGCCCAAGACGGGACCTGGCTCTTTAGTGGAGCTCAAGAACGGCAAGCTGGTGCTCAAGCAAAAGAACCTCAACTGGGCCCTCACTGTTCCCGTCATGAAGGCCATCATCGACTTCCAGACTTTCTTGGCTCCGCTTGATCAGTTGCCCGAAATACCAAAAGAGCAGCTGCATACTATCGCTAAGCTCAGCCAAGAAAGTGACAAGTCGCTCGTTGAGTTGGCCAAGACCGTCCGGAACGCGCTAATGCCCGAAGCCGATCTCGGTTCCAGCGACAGTGAGTCTTCCTCTGCAGCATCATCAGCTTCTCAGAAGAACAAACTTTCCCTGGCCACGATCCAGTCGGCCATTACATCAGTGGCAGAACGACGCAACTACGGCATTGATACGAGTGCCATCGCTTCCAACTCAACCGGGCTGTCCGACGAGAATGCCATTCCGACGAGTCTTCAGCTGTGGCGATGGGAAGTGAAGGACGAGAACATGATCCCCAAAGAGAATCTGGACAAGGTCATCATACGCAGGAAGGAGCGCGAGGAAGCGCGAACCCAAGCACAGCAGCTGTTTGCCAATCTGAAGGAAGAAGAACGTCAGGCGCTGCTGACGAAGAACTCCAAGAGCAGATTATCTGCATCCGTCACTAAAGAACTGCTTCCAGCCCCATCCCCACCTCAAGTCAAGGCTAAGATCACACCCAAGACCGGATCCACTGCGTCTCAACCTATCGAGATCGCAGAAGACGATGATGATGGGTCAGAAGCTGATACCGAAAGAGGCTCGCTTGCCCAAGCCGGACCCTCGACTCCCTCAGCATCTCGGAAGAGAAAGATCTCGTCCTCAACATCGTCACCGCAATCGAAAGGTGCTCTGGCCGACCACTCCTCGAATTCCACGCCGAAAGAGAAGAAAAAGACTAAAGATGCGACTGAAGTCTCTCCCGAGAAGCTGAAGGAGAAGGAGGAGAGGGAGGCGGCTAAAGCCGAGCGTCTCAAGGCCAAAGAGGCCAAACGTCTCGAGCGAGAAGCCAAAGAGCTTGAGAAGCAGAAGCTCAAGGAAGCCAGAGAGGCAGAACTGAAGAAAGTCGAAGAGAAGAAGAAACGTCAAGCCAACTTCTTCACCGCCTTTGTTAAGAAGGCTGCCGCTCCTAACAGTCCGAGCAAGAAGTCTGATCCCACCGGCCCCGCTGCTGAAGCGAGCAAGGCTGGCGAATCAAAGTCGGACTTCGACAAGACCTTCTTACCCTGCACGTACAAGGACCTAGCACCCATCAATCGCTTTGTAAGGCCGTCATCGCAGCGTATTCAGGAACTGGATATCGGCCAGGAGCAGCTCACTCGAGAGCAGATGCTATCAGATTTCAAAGCTCGCTCCTCATCGTTCAAGACGCCTCGTCTTCCACGTCGTCGAAGAGGTGTCCATCCATCTGTTTCTGTGCGCGAGATCAAACGCATCGTCACCGAGTCTGATGTTCTTGGAGGCAACGCTCAAGAACAAGCTACCAAGGCGCTAGAGACGTTGCAAGATCGCAATCGGGTGCAGATCAAGCTCCTGCAATTCGAAAGCGATCGTAGACCCGGCTGGTACGGCACATGGACCAAATCGACCAACTTGATCGGTCCTCGATGTCCTTTGGGCCAAGATCCTGTATCGCTAGACTACTCTTATGACTCGGATGCCGATTGGGAAGAGCTTGGCCAAGTCGAGGGAGAGGATGTTCAAGACGGAGATGACAAAGAGGACGATAGCGTTCGTGATACAGATGACGACTCCGAGATGGATGACTGGCTGGTTGACGATCTCGAAGTGGAAGAAGAGGAGGAACAACAGCAACAGGAGATCTTGCTACAGCAACTGGATCATCCGCAGCAAGCGCGGCGAGATCCGGTGGACGTGGACATGGACGATATCGTCGAAGTAGACGCCAAGGGCCAACCCGTACCACCGACATCCAAGCCGATTGTCCCAACGAACAACAACATCCTGCATCCAAAGAAGAAGAAAAAGGTCAAGCTATTGGGTCGACGCTTCGAAACAAAGCTGGTGCCGTTCTCGACAGGTCCACATTGGGAGTCCGTCTTTGGCACCTGCGACAACGAGAACTTTTCCAGCTATCGGATCGAAATGCTCAACGATGCTTGTTTCGGTTTGAATCCTTTCACATTCACCTCGGCAGTCCACGTGGAGACCGAGGACCAAGTCAGCAGCGCTATGGATGTCGACGACTCCACCTCTCAGGTTCGAAAAGCGAACTTGCCAGCAGGTGGCGTTCTCGCGGCGCTCTGGGCGTCCGCCACTTCAGATGACCCTTCGCAGTCCCCATCTGTCTTGATGCCCGGAGCCGCACTGACCTCGGCATCTTCGAGCACGGCGAGCAATCCAACATTCAAGCATCAGCTCAAAGAGGACATCATCCCTCACTTGTTGAAGGGCATTGAAGGCTCTACCAAGACCAGAGCAGGTTTGATCGATGACTTGAAGGAGATGCTCGACAAGTTGGGCAAGACCGCATCCAAGAACGCCATCGGTGAACGCCTATCGGCCTATGCTAAGAAGGAAAAGAAGCCGAACTCGCCCTGGATTGTCAAGGACGAGTTTCGCAACCTTATGTAGGCCTGAAAAGCTTCAACCTTTACTCAGCTGATTCTTATCGTCGATCCCATCTGGCACGCTCACAATTAGCACCATGCCCAATACGCTATCGTGGTTTCACCGAGCTCTACCCATTTGTTCATTCCTTCTTCCGTCTATGGCCTCAGAATCGGATTTCTTTGCATTTATTCGGACTCATCATCTCATCATCTCATCAATTCAGGTCCCGGGTGCACGTTTGTTTCTTTACGATGTGTCAAATTCACAATTCGCTCTCTCTCACTAGAATGTGTGTGTGTGTGTGTGTCTGATCATGGGCGGATTTGTGATTGCAAGCCGATCAGAGGCAGCTGAGGGATGAGGGAGGTCAATAGAAAGATCCATAAGCGCCTCCTGCGGGTGGTTGAGGAGGTTGTCTTTGTTGCCAACCTCCGGCAAAGTGACCGTTTTGAGGTTGAACGAGGTTTGGATTGTTCTTGTTGGTCATGAATTGGGGTAGACCTTGTTGCTGATGTTGGGGCGGAAGTTGGGTGGGAGGAGGTTGAGGACGCGAACCGAAGGAAAGACCTGGAATGGCAAAGTCATCTTCTTCGAACTTGGTCTCGCCTACTCCGCCCGTGGACGGGTCGATTGATGGTTGCGGCTGACCAGGTATACCATTTGCAGAGGGCACGTTGGGAGGTGGAATGAAGCTTTTCGCGGTACCAAGACCCGGAATGAAGGAATCATCTGCAGAAGTGTCTGCAAGCATACCTCCTCCTCCCCAGTTGGTGCCCATGGCGTTTCCAGCTAGAGCCGAATACTGAGAAGCAAATGCACCTTCTTGCTTAGCGGAAAGCACTGCGTCTGGTCGAGCTCGACTCCAGAACCTTGTCATGTGATCATTGGAGCCTGAACACAAGAGATGTCCGAACGGATGCCAAGCCAAGCTCCAAACGTTACTTTCATGCGCTTGATCCATCCGTTCCAACAACATACCGCCGCCACCACCAGCACCACCACCAACATTAGCGTTACCAGTAGAAGCGTTGGTGTTAATCTTGGACTCGCCTTCCAATGTTTGACTGGTCGTCGTCGAAGATAAGTTCGAGAGATCCCAGAACAAGATACTGCCTTCGCTCCCACCACTCACCAACAGGTTGTGATGAGTCGGGTGGAAATCCAAACTGCAGACTTCCTTGCTGTGACCTTTCAAGGTGATCAACTCGTTCATGGATCTCAAATCGTACACTTTGACCGTCTGATCTCGGGAAGCAGTCGCAACCAGATTGCCATCCGGACTGAACAGACTGCTCTGGACCGTGTTCTTGTGTCCGTGGAAAGTCGCCAAGCAGGTTCCGTTGTTGGTGGACGAAGTTCTAGGATCCCAAAACTTGACGAGGTTGTCCTTGGAGCCCGAGACTAACAGGCCTTTGGTTGCATGCCAATCTACGCATTTTACATCCCATCCATGACCCTGTAAACTCTTGATAGGTTTGGCCTGGTTGAAGTCCCAAATCTTGAGGGTGGAGTCGTCACTGCCACTGACAAACTTGGTGTCGTCTGGACTCCACGCCAATCCCCTGACCGAGTCTGGATGACCTTGGAAAGCCTGTAATGTGTTGAGGTTGGACTGAAAATACTTGATGGTACCATTCTGATCAGAGGAGATCAAGAAGTTGCCCGATTTGGACCAACAGAAACTACGAACTGCTGAATCGTGAGCTTGCATGATCGTCTCGAAGTTGAACGTGAGACCGTTCCACAGGGTGAATTCACCCGAAGTCGATCCGGTAAGCAGCCGCCTCCCGTCAGGCATCCATTTGACAACATTGACTGGACATCGGATCTTGTTGGTCGAGGTATGTACGAGCGTTTTGGTGATGGAAGTTGAGATATTATCGTATGCTGCAGGTAGAAGCAGATTGACGATTTGGTGAGGCGAAGGGTAGACCATACCTCGGAAAGCTTCAGACGAGCGGACAGAAGTCTTGGTTCTTTTCATATGGGTATAGTGAGCAAAACTTCCCCAGTAATCTACTGTTCTACGCTGCATGAATTTCTTGATCCTTCTCCCTTCGTATCCCAGCTCGGTAGCTGCCTGTTGAGCTGCCATCTCCTGGACTGTCTTGGGATCAGGTTGAGGCGGTCCCGGGGGCTCGGTCTCATGCTTGGTTGGACGCCAGACTCGCTTCTTGAACGGCTTGGGACGGAGAGTGCCGGGAAACAACTGACGCGCCTGCTCATCTTCTTCCTCTTCCAAGGTCCTTTTGGATGTCGAGGCGGATGGCTGCGCTGGATCGTATGGCGACGACGAGGACGTGGAAGAGGCGTCGTCATGTGCTTCGGTTCTGGAGGATGTAGCAGCGGCATTCATTGCCGTCATGGCCGCCTCGGTCAACGGAGAAGCCGAACGTTGTTTGACGGGAGAAGCATCTAGAAAGGTGTCGCCCGCCGTTCGGGCTTCGACTGCAGTGGGAGCCATCGTGAGAAGCACCTTTTGGTCTTGAAGAATGCGATGCTGTGGAAAAGCGCTCGCAGCTTCCTAAGAAGAGTCGAAGGTTGCCAGAAGTTGAGTTGGTGAGTGATGTTGATGTAAACTAAGGAGCTGAAGAGCTCTCTAGGAACGCAGATGAAGAGCAGAGGAGAGAAGGCTACCCATCGTGCGGAAGATCGAAGCGTTCTGATGGTGGAGAAATTCGGCAATTGAGAATGTTAGGCCGATTCCATAGTTGAAGCGATCTAACAAAAGTCTTTCCAATTTCACTGATTGTCGTGCGACATCTAGCACTTCTGTTATCGACTTCCTCTTCCTCATCCTGCCCTTTTTCTCGACCTCGACCTCGACCTCTTCCTCTTCCTCTTCCGCCTCGCGTCTCCCCGCTACGACTTTCGCTTAGGCTCACAACTTCCACGAGCGAGACGAGTTTGCAAGTTTGCGGGTGTTGACTGATCGTCTGGTAGGCTAATTGGCCAGAACCGGCACTTCTGCCAGATTGACCGCTTCCGATTATTCACGCCGATATGCGAGGCACGTTAATGCCAGCGTTTCTTGCAGATGCGGACCGTGAGAGCGAGCTTTGAAGATAAAAGACGCATCAAGCATAAAATCTGTTCCGAAATGTCGTGTTGACTGAAGCCAGAGTTGGTAAAGTTGCTCTCAAGTTTGATAACATTTCAGACCCAGGTGGAATAATGGAGCCTCTTGCGAGAAAGTCAAAAGTGGTCGGTCACACGACTCTGTTTTGTTCACATCATGAATCGCCACTGAAACAATATCTGAAGCATCGCTGCAGACTTGAAGATTGAGATGAAGTTGATTGGACCGTCAGGTGCTGTGTGAGGTCTAATTAGAGTTGACCGATTCTGAACTCACGGAGAAAAGCAGCTAGACTTTCCCGGAAGATGCCAGCATGCAGAGCCTGACCAAAGATGTTATTTTACTCATTGGGCTGGATGTAGCTGGATTGACACGTTCCCGTATGCCGACGCGGAACAGTTCGAGAAAGAGTTGATTCTAAACTCGGCACCGAAACGGAATGTCTAGCGAAGCATCGAACAGGGTTGATAGAGGATTGTCCCAAGTCGAGGTCACCGGCGACGTTCGGTACGGAAAAAAAGAAGGAAGAGACCATGTCACACGAGCTGGCCTGGACCAAAACAAGAAGAAGAAGAAAAAAAAGGGAAACCGAAACGAGGGCTTTCGTTCACATTCGAGATAGCGAATCGACTCTTTCACTGTCTAACAAAAGATGCAGTCGAGTCTAGACGATCTTGTCCCGGTACAGCACCTGAGCCGAACCCAAACCAGGAGATTGCCGAACAGCGAGCTGGCTGGCTTTTTGAGACAACATTCCAATCGATATTCGTCTTTCCATCCTATTCTTTCGGGAAGAGTGGCTTGCGCTGTTGTGTTTTGATGCGGCGCATGTAATCGTCCTCACCTGTGGATTTTCTGCAGAGGTTCAAAACAGCTTTTGCAGAAGAACTTCCAACCGACGGTCTACCAGGTTTCACATCTCAGGTAAGGGCTTCCATGCATTTCCGTTCCACGCTTATTGCTCGATGTCCGACAGCCAATGCAATGACGACCGAAGGAACGACCGCGGTCACACGATCCAATCCCATCACTTGGTGCATTCCAATTTCAAATAACCGGAGGATAATGGTTGAGACATGTGCTCGACCTTGCGCATTTACAATCGTCGACCAATCCAATCCGGTTCAAGAGGCAGAGTATTCATTCATTCTGAAATTCACCTTCCAATCAGGAATCGAAAGACGAAAAGCAAAGTATCGGACGAGGAGATGGTGGCTGCTGAAGTCACTTGTAACAGTGTACTGATGCATTTGCGTCAACAGCACACCTAGTTACTCTCGATCTACAACCGATCCTATTTCATGCAGGAGCTTTCAGTCCGAATTGACCAGCTTCTTGCTTTGCTTTCGGCTCCGCCTCGCTTCTCATCCGACTGACTGAGTTTGATGATGGGTCTCGAAACTCGTATCAGATGGCCGACCTCAAGTAAGGAAGCAATTCTAACAGACCTTGCGTTCAGCAACACCGCGCTCCGTCCTCTTGTTCGCCTCCCCCTCGGTGGGCTGTTCGGTCTCGCTCGATCTTGCTGCTTGCGAACGGACCGAACAATCGATGCGGGCACGGACTGAAAGTGCAGAGAAGGATCCCGAAGGGGCACCTAGGGAACAAAACAGAAAAAGCGCCAGTTCTATTCAGTTTCACGCTCTCGGACTTGACCTGACCTGACAAACGCGAAATAAATCAACACTTTCGAAAGGGTTTACTCGTCCAGGGTCTGCTCCCCTCTCCTCATATCGGTACTAGATCTGCAACCTTTCCCGAATCGCCAACCCCCTTTTTTCTTTTTTTCTTTTTATTTCTTTCTTGTCTTGTCCTGCCCTCTCCTGCACCCTCCTGGCCTATCATTACCTTGCTGGCTTCTTTGCCTGCGCAAATTGAAGGTGTTGAATTGACTCCGACTGTGCATGGTTGCACAAACCTTGTTTTCCTCTCGCAAGATTACGAACTTGACATGTGAATAGAGTGCACAGAGCACTCACGGAGACGACAGCCCGTGTCCCAGAGCAAAGGGGAAACGTCAAGACAACCACAGATAACACCACCACCACCAACAGCAGCAGCAAGGGGGAAACAACAAGCTCTTAGAGCAAGGAAAAACACATCACACGACCGTGTCCACTTCTTGCAACAGTTTGTTCTTGCTGGGTTGGCTTTCATATATCATTCGGTGCGGACCCTTCCATCATCTCCTTTTCTTTGGTTTCTCAGGATCACGCCTCTACAACTCGCCTCGTCCCCTCCCAAAATTCTCCACAATCCCAAGACCCCATTCGCATTCACCCAACCTTAGTCCCACTCGCTCTCCATCGTCCTCGACCATCCCTCTACCTGCCCTCCCCTTCTTCCCTTTGCTTAAATTTCATATCTGGGGTTCAGCACTCTCTACCTTCACACGTTTGCTCCTACCATCATACACGAATCTTTCCTGGTAACAGCACATTCCTCATCCGCTTCCTGACTGAATCGAAACTGCACCAGCATTTCGACTGCGATTCATCAAATCCGTCTTCACCCTATTACCTCGCATCACCACATCACTCACCTCTTCTTGCATCTAGCATCAAGACAACCGGCTCTAGAGATTTTGCAGCTTTCTACTGGCTTATCATTAAATGGTCAACGCTACGCCCTCGTCTCCTTCGCACACCAATCATCACAATGGTACGCCCGTAATCAGCCAACCCAACTTGATCGACATCACAGATGCTAACTCGACTCCACAGCAGCCGCATATCACATCCGCCGATGCTCAGGCCCCTCATCACACCCTCGCCGGCCTTTCCGACGACAGTGAGAACGAAGACGACGGAGATGCCGACAGCATTCTGGCTAGCGATCAAAACCGAGATTCGGATCGTTCCGATATCAAAGTGATTCAACAAATCCGAGTGGACGATTACGTTGACGCAGAAGGTGAACCAAATAAGCACCATGAGAATGACAAGGATGATGATCAGATCTCGGTGCTTGCCGACGACAAGTCCTACTCCTCCAAACGCTTCATCAACAACTCCTCTAAAGCCAACGATGAGGAGTCCGTCTTTAACGATCCCCTCACACCCGGAGGCAACCGCTTCGAAGATGAAGACGACGACACCAGAGCATCTCTGATTGCTGCTGAAGGAGGATTCTCGGATCGACGTGGTACCAGATTACGCAGAAAAGCACCCTCATCAATCATTTCCCGGTTTTGGGAAATCGCGAGAGAAGCGTTACCCACGTTGGTCGTCAGTCTGTTATCTCTGATGTTTTCCGGCGAACTTCTGGTTCATCTGGCTCGATGGCCAGTTTTCCAAAAGGTGGACAAGCTCTTCATCCTGATCCCTATTCTGCTCAACATGAAAGGAAATCTCGAGATGAACCTCTCCCTCCGGATGTCCACCTCTGCCAACATAGGAGAGTTGGACGTTAGGAGAACCAGAGAAACTTTGATCAGGGGAAACATGGCCCTATTGCAGGTCCAGGCTCTTATCGTCTCCAGTTTCGCTGGTGTGTTGGCCTTCGTCTTAGGTGTGGCTACCCCAGAACCTCAAACCGAGAGCCCTGTCATCCCCATCCCGCCAAGACAGGAAGCTCCTTCCTTCGCAGCTGGATCTGGCACACCGGAAAATGTCTTGATCTCCACGATCGTGCGATCCGCTTTCTCGGCTGTCACTATGCGACAAAGAAAGCGCGGCTTGCCAGCCTCCACAACCGCAACTTCAGCACCAGCGCGGTTGCAGGCAAGAAGGATCATCCATCACCATCCCAAACCACCCGTTGATCCAGCGCTTCGACTTCGAAACGGATACTTTGAATTCGTACTGGTGATTGCTACCGGCATGCTTTCTGCATCTTTGTCATCGGCGATCCTTGGATCCTTCATGTGCGCTCTCGTGGTGATTGCGCGCCGGGCTGGAGCCAACCCGGACAACATTGCGTCTCCGTTAGCAGCGTCTCTTGGAGATTTGACTACATTAACCTTGCTGGGACTCTTGGCGTCAACACTGGTTCATTTCGAGGGAACCTTCCTGGCAACTTTGATTCTGGCAGGGTTGGTGATGGCCTGTATCGCCTGTTTCATCGTCACCTATCGAAACGCGTACGTACGCGAGCTGCTGACGTCGGGATGGGTGCCCTTGCTGGTGGCAATGTTCATCTCTTCGGGAGCTGGGTTGGTGTTGGACAACTTTGTACTCAAATTCGAAGGGTTCGGGTTGCTCGCGCCGGTGATTAGTGGATTGCCAGGTGCATGCGCGGCGATCTTCGCATCGCGGATCACCACAGCGTTGCATAGCGGGAAGGGAAGCAGGTTGATTGAACGGGTGAATGGAAGCGCTAGTGGGAGTGGCGGGAAGAGGAAAGGAGTTATGGGGTTGATTGGGACGGTGAGGGGGGTTATGCGGGTTGGGCCCATCGAAGGGTGGTTTGTACCATTCAGTCTGTTGGTGATGGGCGTTAGTATCAAGACGATCTTTATTGTGATGATACGTTGGAGTTCACAGATGGAGTTTGGATGGGTGTTTGGACTAAGTTTCATCGTTGCTAGTGTGGTGGCTAATGGAGTTGGACTTTACTTGGGGCACATTATCTGTCTGTTCCTTTGGGTACGGGATTACGATCCGGATATCTACTGTTTACCCTTCGTCAGCTCCATTGTTGATGTCGTTGGACAGAGTCTCTTGGTGTTGACGTATACAGTGGCTACGGCGGCAGGTGATCACATCACTGCCGCTGTTAACGCTGGAGCTGGACACGGTGGATTGTAGCGTACCTACAAGCTGCGACATCTGTAGAATACGGAGAACGAACTCAAAGAACCGAACACTGCTTGCTCAACGATACTTTACCCGAACACTTGCATCGAACCGCACATGTACAATAATAGTGAATCGTGTTGTAGACCATCGCAAAGAAAGCCCAGGAATTAGCGCTGTCTCGTGTGGTCAGGCGACGTGCGTGCGTAGTGGTGAAGGAAATGCACTCGGAACAATCACAGACTGATGACTTGAAGAGACTGGTAGAAGAAACAAAGTAATAGTCCATATTGCGTACTGCAACGAGAAAGGGTGATGATGATGATCTTAAGCGGGGATGAGATAAGCGTGTCATTTGCTAAATGTGAAGCCAAGTGCGTCAGTGCAAGTGCAAGTGCGAGTGCGTGAAAGGCGCATGGGAGCTTAGTATGATTGATATGGCTGATTGGAAGGCAGGTGCTGATTGTTGTTGGAGGGCGGGGATTGATAGTAATCATACGACTGCTGTTGATGTTGATCATGGTGGGCGTAGGAAGACTGTCTGTTATAAGCGGGATTGTTTTCGGTATAAGCCTCGACACTAGGACTGGTCGGATCTTTGGATGCGTCCGAATAATGATGTTGATTTTTGCCCGCGTCGTAAGCAGTCTTGTCAGCAGCAGCGGCGGCGGCGGCGTAGTTGCCGTTGTTGCCGTTGTAGTCGTTGTGTTGGTTTGATGGATAGAACTCGTTGTCTCTTGGTTCCCATACGCCCGAGTCTCTTGGGTTAAGGGGGATGTCGTGGTATTGTTTGTAAGATCTTGAGTTGGCCTCACGCTGATTTTGGCCGTAGTTTCGTTGAGAGAAAAGCATGTAGAGCTGGGTGATGGCCATCAAAACGATCAGACCTGCCATGACACCCGTTTGGACCCAAACGAAGATGTTGCAGATATCGTAACCAGCAGCATCGAAAGCGTTGGCGTTGTTGGTCAGACTGGTAGGGATGCTGGTTGTTCCGCTGCTTGTGCTTGAACTCGAATCAGTCAGAGTCACGCTGTAGGTTGAGATACAAGTCTGGACGACCTGGGAGCGTTTGACAGCTCCAGTGATTAGGAAGGCTACGGTGGCAGCGATGATAGCCAAGGTGAGGACAAGGTTGACACGGATGTAGATTCGGTAGAGGGTTGGCATTTGTCTTGCGACCGAGACAAGACCAAGGATTTGCCATGCAAAGCCAACAAAGCCTAAAGCGGCAACGAGATCGTTAGCCCAGGAAGGGATAGCACCCATGAGCGCTACGATGCTAGGTGGTACTAGAGCGCATAATCCAACAGCTAACGAGACCAAAGCAGTTTCGATAACCAGCATATATGCTCCCACATTGACCAAAGGGAGATAGCAACAGCAAAACTCCTGTCCCCTTCCACGACGCATAGTTGTATGTTAGGTACCGTGGGGAAGAAGGAGGACGAGGATGGATGATGGCGTGTGAGCTAAGGCCGAGATGACTTTAATGCCTTGATATTAGCTTGTGCTTGCTGCGTTGATGGTGTTGTCGCTAGGCAGGTGCAGCAGGAGGGATACGATGTCAATGTCGTAGGGAGTGGTTGGTAAGGCTATAAGGTTGGAAGTGGTGAAGAGAAGGAAGTTAGGCCAACGGGGACTGGATGTCTGGAGAAGGGGTTGAGCGGGGGTGGCTGTCGGTGAAGCATGGAAGTTGAATGGTTGTGACGCACACAAATCTGTTTGATTTCCGGAAAACCCTTTTTTGATGTACAGCCGGCAAATTCACCGCATGGTCGAAATACACAGCCCCTCTACGTGCATTCAAATCCCCCATTTCAAACCACCGCAGAGGGTATCCACTGTATTCCGAAATCGAAGTCTCACCTTGCTAATTTCTTAGACGCCGATCCTAAGTTACTCGACCTTCTAAATTTCTTTGTTTTTTTCAAACGCTTTGCCGGATTCTTCTTTGAGGCTTTCCTAACGTTGACCGACCAAATTCTTCACGCGCGCACTCACTTACAACTCACAGAGAGAGCAACTCCACTACTCTGCAGACCTCGAAATTTGTGAGTTTCGTGTCGCCATCGTCGCAACTCAAACAATACACAGCACTGGCAATGTACGCCATTTAAGTCGGCCTACCCCGAACTCATTCGATGCATTCATCTGCAACCTGTGTATGCATACCCAGCACTGAGCCAGCACTCTACCACCATCACCACGACACGATACTAGAAACGAATTCAAAACAAACTGTGAACGGCGAGGTGTAAATCCGATATCTACATAAATACAAATAAACTGTGCGAGTAAACAAGCCGGGAACAAAGAAGAGAAAGGTACCGTTGAGTCCATGAGAGTCGAAGTGCAGAGCGTACTGATGTACATCTGGGGTTCATAGCTTCCAGTTCAGAGCTTGATGGGTCGGAGATGGCTGTGTAAACACGTTGGCCGGGTCGTCGTAGGGTCTCATGGCGTTTTTAGCGCGCATAAAGAGATCGTTCTGCAAACGCAACAGTGATGGGACAAGGCAAGGAACAAGGTCAGTATGCGATCAGTTGAGGCATCCTTCATGGTCACTACTACTCAACCGCTTTAATTTTGCAAAGCAGTCGGTGGGGAGTGATCAAATGTTAGGCACGGAACGATAGGGTACTCACCAGTTCCTGCTGGAAACGATCAAATTCATCCAAGTCCACCGTGGGTTGGTCGAGGAACGTCCTCGTTGTGACCGATCCAGGCATGGCGGATTGAGCAGACTCAATCTGGGATCGTCTCTGGCTCAATACTTGACTGTATTCGTAGATCCTTTCCTGTGCCAATTGCAGACGGGACTGGACCCATTGATCGTACAGTTCGTACCAGCTGCTGCACGAACGAATGTTGTCCAAGTTGGAAACATCCCGGAACATGGGATACTTGGGTCGGAAGGAAGTCACCATCGTGATCCTCTCCAGTTCCCCGACCACACCGGTCCCGTTGGAGCACGGTAAAGCACAGTGTTGGATGTATCCTCCTTGCATCACAACCGCCGACCCAATTTGGGGTCCGATCGCCTTCAAGATACTTCCGTCCGATCGCAAAATAGCTGTCTCCCCTCCTTTCATGCGGGACACCTCCGATAACATCAACACGCATACCCAAGGATACGCGTCTCGATGCCATCCCACCACCAATGGTGTCTCGGAATTGTCGCTGGCATCCGCAACCTTTTTGGTCTCCTCCCCGCGTTCATTGACTAGCTCTGCCTCATCGCTGCTCTCGGGAGGCGGTGTAAGAGGCAGCTCATCCTCTCGCGCCAAGAAGGGATCTTCGTTAAGCGCAGATGTGTATTCCATTCTCCCTCTGTTCTTGGGAATTTGAATCTGTTTCGGTAATGACAGTCAATCGCGGTTCAGCGAATCCATCAGAAGGTGCGTTATGCATCGGAACAAGACTACTACCTATGGGACTTACGTTGACATGACCCAGCTCGTAGTCGAAAACCGGTACAAGCTGACAGCCAGCAGCGTTGCTCACTGCGTCTAAAACGGTTTCTGATCTCCAAAACTCTTTGACGAAGCTAGAGTAGGTGGAAGCCATGCCACGAAGCTGACAGTGAGGTCCTGTCATTTCGGAATACACCATGTGGTTCTCTAGAACTTTAGGCTGAAGGATGTCTTTTCTCATAGCCTTAACGCCTTCCAAAGAACAGAGTTGGAACGGAGAGGTAACACCCACGTCCGAGGGCGCACCTACATCTTCCAGTCCCAACTCCGCCATCGTGATACGTTGGGCTGGTTCTTCATACGCCAAATGAACCAACGGATCAAAGACGGGTGATTCGAAAACTTCGGTCATGGTTCAGCTGACGATTCGAGGAGAGTGGAGAGGGGATTGGTATGGACTGGAGTGCTCGTGAAAATGAATCGAGGCGGGAGAAGGGGGAAGACTGGAACCTGGAAAGTGGGCTTGGCGACGAGGGGGGAGAGCAAAGAAGGGAAGGTGACTTATATCTGCTGTTAAATGGGGACAAGTAGGTCTTGGTACGACATGATCTGCTACCCGACAGCTGTCGTGTGCCCTACGTCAGAGTGGGGACCACAACTATCTCGCAACGCCCGGGACAACAGCCAAGCAAGCACGGTCGAAGCGGGGCATGCAGAGATAAGTGTAGCTGAAGCTATTATTGATATGGGTGTGATAGAGCGAATGGAGCGGCGAATCAGGGGCTCTGATGGGTGAGGAAATGACTGTCAAGACGAATAGAAGACGCATCATGACTGTATATCCACCCGTGTCTTTCAGAACTATCGGAGCTATCAAAACTAATTGGGACTATCAGATGCAAGCACACGGATCTCAGCGCTGCATGGCGATTTGTGCGACTTGCTCGACGTGTCGTGTGATTTCAGGAAGAGAAGTCTCGGTAGGAGTAAGCCCGGACTAAGGAGATATCGATAGGCAGGCGTGGGGGTGGCTTGATATTACCGTACAAGAATGGGACGATACAAGGCTTGGTAGCATCGCAGCGCTTGACCGGGATTGTTGTTGGAGGAGAATGGTAGCGAGATTGAGGAATGCGGAGAGGAAGTGATACGAGATATAGCGGGGCGGCAAGTGAAAGCGAGCGAGTTCCATAGTTAATGGACGGATGTATTGGCGGGTGGATCGGTAAAGTGACAGAAAGTCTGGCGCTAGCCAAGTTGGCGACGATAACCAGACCAGAGGAACTTGCTCGAGTCCAACAGTGCCAAGAGTTGATAGCAGGTCAGAGCGGAACGATCTAACAGCCACTTGCGATAACGGCTCTCATGTCCGAGATAAGTCACAGTCTGAGTCCACCTCCGATGTCACGACAGAGCCCGATCTAACGGCCCCATCCAATCTAACAAATGCAATTATTGGCTGGAGCGGGAAGGCTGGCGAAGAAGCGCTGTCTTCCGCCAAGCCAACCCCGTTCACCTCCACCTCGTCAAGCTCGCTCGGTTCACCATCTCGTTCCGGTCCGATCCTTCTTTCGTTCACATCGAGTTTCAAACATTCTTCGACAGCTTTGCTCTTCCGTGTTGGAAGCGTACAGTTGTCGATATCTCATCGACGATGCCATCCGACTCCATAGCTTCTCGAGCCTCGACCGGGCGTCATCCAAGTCGGCGACATCGTCGTCGTGACAGGATTCAATCCTGGCTCGTTCGCTTTGGCTTTTCGAGTGACGTGACGTTGCCCAATGTGGTTGCCTTTCTGGTTCACTGTTCAGCGTCAATCCTCTTCCTCGTCTTTCTCAACTCTTCGCAGCCTTTCTTGATCCACCAGCTGCAAGAGGAATCTCGAGATGGTAACAAACCATCCTCTGGATCACTCAGTGGATCTTTGATCTTCTACGATGAGCTTCTCTCGACGATTGCCTCGTTGGTCTGGGGCGCTACAGCTGAATTGGCCGGTCTAGCAGCTGTCACTTCCCTCTCATACGTCTTCATCGCATTAGGCTTGGTCGGCTACACAATACCTCATAGACCTTGGCCTGATCTTATACCCGCCAGACTCGTGTTCGCGATCGGTGGAAGCGGCGCGACTGCCATGCTCTCTGGCATTCTCGCTGAATTTTCAAACCCACAACGACAGCCACAGGACACACACGAGAGATCCGATCAGCAGATCGAATCTCAAGATGGTGTCTCCTCGGCAAGTCTCCTCCATGCACAGCAGAGGGATAGTGAGGCCAACTCCGAAGTCACGCTACGGCCCAGTAGGTCTAACAGAAGTGTCCAGGATCAACTAGGCGATCTGGAAGCCGAGATTGAAGCGGAACAAGGCAGTATCCCATCAGCAGCGGCGGACCCATCCTTATCCCGTCGCGCTGTCGAATCAGCATCGTCGAAACTGTCAACAAAGCCCCGACAGCGACACGGTCGGCTGGCTGCATTAGCAGGCATCTTTACAGGGTTCGGTGCCCTAGTTGCTGTATTTGGACTGCTCCGTCTGCCTCAGCTTCTGGCCAAGTATTTAGAGGATCGACCGCATCCTACCTTCTTCTCGTTGAAAAAAGAGCCAACAGATAGCATCGAAGATGTTGCTATCCGTCGAGCGACCATCGTCACGTTCTGGCTGGTTGCCGCCTTCTCCCTGCTTGTGGCTGTTGTGACTGCCCTTGGTCTTCGCAATCCAAAACGACGTCAAGCACGTCTGAACTCATTCAAAAGGAGCAGGTACGATCCTCAAGATGCTCGTGTGCCACGGACAAATCAATCCTATGGTACGATGACCGACAGCACGATAGCGATCATGGAGGAGGATCCCCGACACGCTCGCCGAGCTAGATTGAGACATCGTCTCGCGAGGAATTCGCAGACAAGTTGGCTCCACTTGGTCAAGATGCATGCTCAGCAATTTTTTTCAGCTGCCGTGGGTGGCTTTCGGTTAGTTGCACCTATCTATCGTCGCTTCGATAACAACAACCATCGTACTGGTGTCCCAGCGGAAGCCACCGACGAGAACGACGAGAATCAGAAGGAACAGGCTCATCGATGGAAGCTAGCGCTCGAGCTTCGAATGGCTTACTTGGGCGGAGCCTTGGCAAGGGCGTTTACGATCGGGACAACCGCTTTCCTGCCACTTCTGATAAGTCATCACTACTACACATCAGGTAGATGTAAAGCGCTACCTTCGCCCGATCCCAACAATCCTTTACCTTCCGACGAGCTGAAGAAACTGTGCAGAACTGCTTTCACCGCCACCTCAATCATCGGTGGAACGGTGCAGTTGACGGCGTTGTTGTTCTCACCGGTGATCGGAATACTTTGCGATCGATTCTCTCCGACTTTCACCATTTCTTTGACTTCGATGGCGGGTGCGGTTGGGTTTGTCGTGCTTGGTATGAGCATGGAAGGACTCGGAATCGGGAACAACAAGACAGGAGAAGAGATCCCGGATCCAATGACAACCGCTTCGATCTTGGCTGCCATGGCGATTGGCATTGGTCAGATCGGTGCAATCGTCGCGAGTCTCGCTAGCTGTGCACGTGGTAGAGCCATGCTGACTTCTCTTGACGCCTTGGCCTCGTCATCCCTGTCGTCGGTAGGACCGGGTTCAGGAGGAGGCTCTGGACCGAATCAAAGGGATGAAGGTGAAGAAAGGAGCGTCGCATCCGAATCCGAAACCTTGATGCCACGCCGAAGACCGAGACAAGGCGGAGCGAATCCGACTGCCGACAACCGAACGGAAAGCCCGAACGTAACAGGCGGTGGTGCCGGTGCTATAGCAGGGGCTTACACGTGCACTGGTTCCATCGCGATCCTTGTCGTCTCCAAACTAGGGGGATCGTTGTTCGATTTGTACACTCCGAGCCCCTTCTTGTTGATCGCTGGCTTTTCCGCCTTCGTTTCTCTATGGGGTTTCGCTACTCTTGTCGCAACCAGGTACATCACGATATAGGAAGATGAATTTTAGCTATATTACCCTGCCAACGACACAATGATGTTTTGAATGATGATGATGATGATGCTTATGATGGGATGATGAGGAATGCTAAAGGAGCCAGTTTCAGGCGACTACAAATCCTATATGGAGTGCGGATTCGTTATTCCGCATCTCGACTCATGCTGATGGGGTGTCTTATTCGCATCTTTCATTGCCGATCTTGACGGCAGGGCCAGGGCACTTTCCAGAGGAGCACATTCGGTTGTCCCAGCACAATGCACCTTTCTTCTGACCCTTAGGAGAGCATCGCTTTGATGAGTTGGCGTTGGGGGCGGCGCAGATTCCGCTATCGCATTGAATCTGTGAGTGGATGATTTTTTCGTTCGAGGACGACAAGAAAATTGACAAGCGGGTGGAAAAAATGGTAAGCTAAACAATGTCTAGAGGTGACAGGTTGTGCTGTCCTGTCGGTTCTGCTCTTGACAATCAATACTACTTACGTCTTCTTTGCAACTTTCACCATTCTCTTTCTGACGTTGGCACTTCTTTCCTACGAAAGCTGAGAAGAACTCGCCTTCACAACGGTCGGATTTGCACTGGTCGTTGAAAGCGCAAGACGCACCTGCTGGAAGCGAGTGGTTCCCGGCGGGCTTGGCTTCGCATTTCTTGGTTCGAGCGAAACCTTGAGAGGCACAGTATTCCGATTCGCAACCTTCATTCTCATCGCAAGATTGGCCGTTACCCTTCTTGGCTGCGCATTTGTTTCGGAAGAGGTTCTTCTCGCAGTAGCCGGATTTGCATTGTTCGGGCTTCTTGATGTCACATCGGTCTCCGTTGTTAATGTGACCGGCTCGCTTGGCCAAAACAACATTTTCGAATCCTCGGATGGATCCAATGTCGACGGAAGGCGCAGCAAATGCTGGGCTGGTGGCACAAGCCAGGGCCAGGACTAGGATAGTGGAAAGAGTGAAAGTCTTCATGGCTTTAAGGTCGTAAAGTAGAGGAAGTAGAGTAGGGTTGGGTTAGAGGCACACTTGGGTTGAAGGTTGGGGAGTTTGGAGTTGCACAAGGAGGACCATTCTTCTGGTCTTTATAGGTTTCTGTTCTGCTTCTCTCCTCGTTGTGTTTCAGCTGCACAAGGGAACAACTCAGCAACATCTGATCAAGCAGAGTGTAAGACGAGTCCGAACGCAAATCGGCGGAAGAAGGCAGCAAGAGTTGCTGGGCGGAAAATCTTGGAAGCCAGTCAAAAGCAGACGAGGAGAGAAAGAGAGAGGCAGGCAGGCAGATTCTATCAAGGCGGTCTCGGGCTGGCTGGGAAGATTCTAGGCTTCCCGTGGTGGCTTGACGAGCGAAGAACAAACGAACATGTCAATATCCGCCGAAGAAAGCAAGGAGTTCCTTTGTGAGTGGAGGAAAAACGCCCAGAGTGCGTTTAGCTGTGGCTGAGAAGCAAGGCAAAATGTAGGAACCAGGTGAGCTTGCATAGGTTCGAAACCTGACAGAATGGACCCATCACCCACGGGACCAGAACAAAGTCGAGGATGTGAAGGAAAATTCCTGACAGAATCTTGAGGAATAGGAAAGGCAGCACCACTCAATCTGCACGAAGGGGAGGTTCAAATGTCGTGTAGATCGTAACTGAGTAACACCGCCAATGTAATCAGTACCACTTAGTAGTAGTTTCAGCTTCGGTGGTAGTAGTTGTAGTAGGGTCGATCCCTAGCTTGGGTAGAGAAAGCTGTGTACTGTAGTTGATCTTAGCTAGGCCATCTCGGTCATGCAGGACAGCTCCCGTGGCTGACGTTTCTGTAAGAGAGTGGGGGAGGCATGATTGGTTGATGGAATCAGGCGGGATAGTCGTTCCGGTAGAATGGAACCGAGGAACAAGGACCGCTGGCGACCACTCAGTACATGCACCGGTGTTCTGTCCAAAGTGCACAACCGCCGTCTTTTCACAAGCTGGTAAGCTGGATCACCAGCAAGTTTTTAGCAGATACTTTACTACGCCATTCGGGCAGGTGCGATCTTGGTGGTCGTTCAGATGACTTGCTGATCTTTTCGCAGTTGGTCCGGAGGGTCCCGAAAAGGCTTGGCACCAAGAAGTGGAACCAAGAGCAAGAGGAGGATGAGGAGAGCAAGACGGGTTAGTTGGCAATCGAGAAACCAAAACACGGGATCGACGTGCTTCTGAAATTCAGCTGCTCAGTCTGGGTTCCAAACACGGTCTCGTCACGTCCAAAGGCTTTTTTTGTGGCCTGCAGCGATGTCAATGTAAGGCAGTAGTATTGCCTGCTCCTTCTCTTCTGACGTCCACATTGTTCATTTTTTTCCGCCGGACAAACATGGTGCATGCATAGTGCATGACATGGTTCAAATGCAAGGCAGCCATGGCTGGTCACGCAGGTCCCGTGTTCTCTTGGAGGGTCCAGCCCGGCCATCGAGGCTGTTCACATGGACACATGCGTACGAGTCATTAAACTACACGGATCTGGTAGATTTAAGGATAGAGAGAGAGAGTTTACCTGTTTTGCATCCCGAACCTCGACTCTTCGAAGAACGCGGAAGAGGTTCAGTTAGAGGCTAGGAGTTGAAAAGGAGACACCGACACCGACATAGCAAAATCGCCGAGAGAATGGCATGGCAGGACGGTAATTGATGATGATATGTGAGTATTGTGTCGATCAGGTGCTCCGCGAGCGATTGATCAGCAGCCCGACGAAGAATGGAAGGTGTGCAGGGTTGGTAAGGTGAACGAACGGTGGGAACGGGAAAATCGGTCTTGTTGGTTGGGTGGGGAGCTACACAGGAACTATCTAAGTTATCCTTGACTCAACGAATCGCTCGGACTAATCGGGGTATCGGAAAGGTGTGGGGCCCGATACAAGGCGCATGACGATACGTGTCGAAGGTAGGACCACACCAACCTATGTTCGCCTTGGTTCATCAGAAAGCTGGCAACATGAACGATCTTACATGTTTCGCGTCTTTTTCCTACTTCTCCTCACATTCCTTTCGGCCTCGCTTCCGACGTTGACGAAGAAAAAAGAGAAATTTTATCGTCATCATTTCCCACGACGGCGAATTGAGTACGGTATTGCATCCGACCAGCTCGGTTGGCTAAAGTCTTTTTGGGGGAACATCCAGGGGAGCTTCTATTGAACAGCGTTGCCTCGACAGACTTGCTGGTTCACGACTATTCTTGAGCGCGGAATTAGTTATTCTGCCGTCCTGCGGAAACTCCTTGTTTTCTAAACGAAAGTCGCCCGTTATTCATTGACCTGATCCACTGTGGATACGACGGATAGGGACGATCGCATGGATGGCATACTGTAGATGGTTGAACGTAGATCTTTCGGCACTCTCCTTACCATTTCCACCCTCAGTACTTCGTTTTTGGCGAAGGGAAGGAGGAGACAGAGAGACGTTTCGGAATCGCCAACTCCGCTTGTCGCCTTTACCCTGAATTCGGTCACCTTTGCTTGCATTTCTCTGCCTTGCCTTACACCCTTTTCCGAAGTGTCGGATCTCGAAAACGAGGAGGCGGCTTTTGTTTCAAAAAACCAAAGAGATCCGATTCCGTATATCATCATCACTCAAACCAGCTTCGCTCTCTTTCTTGTGACTTAGTGCAGAGTGACTTGACTTAATCGAAACCATGAATCTCGCTTAGACTCTGAGTTCGCATCTGGAAAAGGACCCAAAGACTAGCTTTGCATCGGTCAACACTTGGATCTGACCGCCCAACTTCCGTTGTTCATCTCACTCTAGCGCAACCGCAAGTCACAGACAGACCCACACTCATGCTCAAGGTTAGTCGTTGTTTTAGAATGCAACGGTGAATTTCCTTTCCGTTCCACCTCACCCCTTTCGCTCTTCTTGCATAACTTCAGACTACTGTATTTTACCTACACTACTTTGAAGAACCGCTAAAGTTGACTTTGGACCTAAGCGCATCCAAACGCCGCTTTCGCATTCCGACCAACCCCTTTGATCCTCACTTTCGTTTTTGGTCCCTGTCCTCACTTTGGATGCCTTGCCACCGTTTCAATGCTGTTGATGTTGATTCCGCAAAAGGGTGAACCTCTCATCTGCATTGACAATAAGCGGACTCTCTGGCGCGGAGAGGAATGCGCTCGAGAGTAGATCTTGGTCTGAGTCTGAGTCTGAGTCTTGACGTTCTTGATTTCGATTGACGGCTGCATGGAATCTCACCTATCTCGGATCGTTCTTCCAAACAGTTCAGCCAACCGCACTGTGCTGTTGTTGTGTACTGACTGACTGACGGCCAGTTTCTACAGCAGCTTCTCGCCGTTGTGAAGCCAACGAATGTTACAGCGATCCGAGTTGTCGCACGCTAAATTCAGTTCGATATCCTCGCTAACACAAGCCGACGTCTGGCTCGTTTACGCACAACTCCGCTGTTCTAACTTACTCTGTCATCTCGCTCAAGGTGCACTTACAATATGTACCTGAACTGCCGAACCGTCCGTAGTGTGCGCCCCAATCGTGCCTCGCTAAGCCAACCTCAACAACATCATCATCTCCAACAACGTCCTGACCAGCACTCTACAGCAGTCTCACAGCCCATCGGCTCCTCCGTATTCCTCTCCTGCCTCTTTCGGCTTCGAACCGAGCCATTCGCAGTCCATTTTCTGATTCCCATCACTACTGAGATCCTACTGCTGTAACCCCACCTCCTGATGCTCCCCTTCTTTCGTCTCGCTTCCTTTGGTCTCGTTCCTCAAATCGTTCTAACGACGCCTTCTTGTAGGGTAGCAAAGCTGAAGCGACAACAAAAGCCACCGACCTGTTCCTTCTGCATCAAAGACGCTCCCACTCTCTTGCAGATCACCTTCTGTTCATCTGCATTTACTTCCTAACACACACACACACACACACCCCTTCCTTCGCATACTCAGACAATACTTTCTGGCTTCCATACCTCCGAACTGCGTCTAAGCGACACTAGCTTGACCATCACCTACACTAAAGTCTCGCCGGAACGGGCATTCAATCTCGCCTTCAACTACGTTGTCGCTTTTTGGACTCATTTCTCGACACCTCGCTTTCCACCACATCCTTCTCGGTCAACCTTGGCATACCCGAACCAGCTAGCCAGCTCACTCAAAGCCCGTCCTCGCCAGCTGTTATCTCTTCCGTACCACTTCGATACTCCGTCCGAGGGAGAGAAGATTTGTAGGCTTACTGAAGCGTTGCATCTTCTCCTTCTCCTCACCCTCTCGCTCGGCTTCCCACCGCTGCTTGACTCTTGCTTAGCACGAGTGCTCAAAGCCCTTCCACACCAACCAAGCAGCTTCTTGTTCCTCTCATATCGCTACCTACCTCATCTCCATCGACGCATTTTTCGTGAGCAGAGATCCAGCCATCACCTCTGGTGGGTTTCCTTGCCGTCTCATCAAATTCAACCCTACGGTCGTTCTGGCTTCTGTTTCAGCATGCCTTGTTCGACCTGATCTGGACCTGCCGAGTACTCATACTTCTGTCGCCCAATGGATTCCACAGCTTCCCACAAAGTAGTCTGTCAACGAACCAGCACAGAGGCCATCTTGAACAGTCCGACAAGTCACGGCGGGCGCTCATAGCTGGCTGCATCTGATCATGGCGGCCGTCACGATCGCAGATGCGTGGCAGCATCGCGTTCTGTTAGCCGTCGACCAATCTCAGACCAATACCAGCAGCAGCAACATTACAGCCCAACTGGTGCAACTTGTGCCTGTTTCACTGGTCCGTAATGGAGTTACCTACATCATCCTTTATTCGATGTTTGCAACTCTCCTGTTCGTCCTACTCTGCGCTGTCCTTTTCAAGAATGGTCTGTCACCCCAAAAACGCCGTTTGCCCGTGGTTTGGGTACTTGGCCTCGCCATGCTTGGGGGCTTGCTAGGATCCACCCTGAATACCGTCTTTTGGGCATACCAACTATTTGGCAATGCTGGAGACGGTACCATGTTCCGCTTATGGATGTCGTCTACGGCAATGCTCTATGTGGTCCCACTCGTGACGCATATCGCCATTCAGCTTCGGCTCATGTCGTTCTACCCATCCACCCTTGCTAGCAGACGCAAAAGAATCATCATCAGCATTCTGCCCACTCTCATGAAGATTGGGCGTCTCATTACCATCAGCATCACGTTGCACCAGTCCGCCGTCGTCTACGGACGAGAGGGCTTTGGCGTCACTGTAAGCAGGGCCACCGATGACACTTCAAATCTCTTCACCTTGATCTTCCAGCTAGTCGACACTCTCTATGCATCCATTCTGCTTCTTTGGAGGTACTGGCATCTAGGCCGACGGGACAACGACCTGATGTCGAAAAAGTCGCATCCCGTACTTCGGTGGACGAAACAGATCATGTTTGCTATCGCTTTCGGATACGTTCTTCCCACCATCTATGCTTTTGCCCTCCTGCTGTGTAGGGCTTTGTCGCTCAACCCGGTAGATATGGGATTCATGCTGGTGGCCAACATCTACGTACAAGCCTTTGGTGCTGTACTAGCAACCTTGTCCTCCTCCTATCGATGGAGAGAAGATCGATTCACGGATAGCTTGGAACCAGACAACGCAGTCCGCCCAGGCATGCGCGAGATAGGCCAAGCAGGTTGCAATGCAGATGCTCCCGCGAATGTTGCTCAGCACCATCGTAGCGACACCGCTACTGCCGATCGAGATCCCTCCGCTCTGGAATCGACGATCAGTGAAATGCCGCCCAATCTGAGCGGACCTCGCTTCCTTAGCCCTCCATTCTCTTCGCTGGATTCGCGCAGAAGAGGCACATCAGCGACAGCAGCAGCACCCATGTCTTTATCGTGCACGCCATCGACCCAGCAGTACGCTCAACCAGCCAGGCCAGATATCTCGCCAATGACAGAAGATGGGGGTGACATCTCACCCAGAACACCGAACGCACTCATTCAACTGCCTGTAGCTGGAGCAATCGAGCCGCAACCACGCCAAGAGACCAGGACATCAAGATGCGCTGCTGACAAAGTGTCGTTGGTCGAGATGCTAACGTCGGAACCTTCTTCGCAGTACACGCTCGAACGATACGAGACTCGTCGTTCTTCGGATGCAACGCTGTTCCCTTCTGCAGGGACGGGAAGCGGACAGAAGGAAGCAGGAAGTTCTTTGAGTAGGAAATTAAGCACATCTACATCCGCCACATCCCTGTCCAACGGACCAGGCTCAGGCTCAGGATACGAATCTGGGAGCAGGCCTGGAAGCAGTGGAACTGGCAAGTCCGTTCGTCGATTCCGATCCAACCCATCGGTCAACAGGATTGACAGGAGAGTGGCTGAAGACGAACAAGAAGAGGATCTTGGTCACGTAGGATCAACCCTCAGCCCCGACACTACTGCAGCACAGACGTTGCGTATGGGAGAGAACCGATCGAGTGGATACCAACAGAGCCCATCCTCACCAGCACTTGCACCGACAGATTCAAAACCAGCAAATCCACCGTGAGCGAGTCACAAACCTCCGGAATAGGATCCCCAATCTTACTTTGATCCTTGTATACTAGCCATCGAACTTGATGAACCCGCATCCTGTTCGTTGCATCTGTAATTTTAGCATTTTGGCACACACATACGCCGACAAAAGCAGCATGAACTTTGCTGTCTCATTTCCAACTGCATCTCAAGCAGCGCCCGCCCGTGAGTGGAGTCCAAACCAAGCGGTCCAGACCGATATTTTAGGGGGGGTATCAGATATATTGAGGTTGCGGTGGGTGCTAACAAGAAGTATGGGATCATTGCATGGTCACATGTCCTCCCGACTCCAGGCATGGGCTGCATCTCGGCGTCGATCCAATTCGGCTTTTCGTTGGAGCAAGAGTTTCTCGAAGCCGTTGCTTCGGTCTACACCATCCCATCTGTAGCCTGGAAGGATGTTGAATCGGTTACTGGGTACAAAAGAACCTTGGTATTTGGGGTACTTTTGCACAGCTCGTTTCTTGGTCAGGAAGTTCTTGGCTGGATCATCCACCATGTTTCTTTCCTTTAGGTATTGGTCAACCCGTCCATCCCCTATTCGGGATTGGATCGGTTCAGCCCGCGACTTCTCGAATTGAGCCTGTCGAGAAGCAGCTTCCGCCCGTTGGACCAAGCCCTGGTTCCATGTCTTCTTGGATTCTTCCAGCCTTCGTCGGGCTTGCGCTTGACGCTCCGCTTCTTCCTGTTCCTGACGAACATCAATCACTCGCCCCGAGGCATCACGGTATACTGTCTCGCGTTGACCTTCGTCTTCCTCCCGATTCTCATCCTCTCTTCCTCTCTCCGTGGAACCATGCCGGTTTGATGTTGAGGTAGAGGGCTGGAGAGCGGCTTGTTGTTGTCGGGCAAGCCGAGCAGCCCGCATTTCCGCTTTGCTTCTCAACCCAGGCTTGTGCAGCATATCAGTTGCGGTGGTCGATGAGGAGTCCGGGCCCGCTGCCTGTTGGAGCCCTGTTGCAGCTGAGGTTGATGGCGTAGCCGTTGACATGGCTGAGTCGTTCGCTAGCTCGCCTTGTCGCCCTTGCTGCTTGGCCACGGTGCCCACTTTCCTGAATCCTTTGCTAAGCACTCCTTGCTCCGAGACATTTGTGACGATCGGAACATCCGAATCCGACAAGTCTTGGCCCTGTGTGCCATCGAGGACCTGTTCGTCATGGTCCCGAATGACGACCATCCCTGCAGCGTCGTTGGCATCTTGACTCACTTTCCTCCTTTTCTTCTTCTTCTTCTGCGCGTCAGGATGGGAGGAAGAGGAAGAAGACAGCGAACGAAGCGTCGCATCCGCTTTTGGACCCGATAGGTAGTGTGATGCTATGTAGGCTTGTAGATTCGGATCCGGCATCTCCGAAAGCAACTTGCACTTGCACTGGCACTTGTACTTGCGGACCCCAAAGATGTGGTGGTATATGGATGAAACTAAGCACAGTATTGGTAAACTATGTGCGTGAAGGTCGTGTGCCAGCAGCCCTGTCGACGACCCGATCCTTGCTGCGGGCACCAAGAAGATGGAAATGGAAGGTGCGAGTGCCTAAGCGGGAAGTGCCGTCGAGCGGAGAATGTCTAGAAGGTGGAAGTCACTTACTATACTCATCCACGCACTGCTGAATTGATAGGAGGGCAGTTAACAATTCTTATAGTGAGGTACCTTGATTCGTTCCCGAGTTCCGCAATATTTACATTTCGTCCAACATCTTCTCATCACCACTTCATCCATGTTCATCTGAGTTCACACTATCACCAGTGTCACCAATCACGGCAATAGGTCAAATTTTTTGATATCAGCCCTCTCAGTCTTTCACTCGAAGTGCCCCTCGATCCATCACACCAGTTACTCGCTCGAAGAAAGTAAAGGCGTAGCCGAGTTATACACCATGGCTCCTCCGACAACACAACAGCCGCCAGCAGCATCGGGGGCGACCAATGCTTCGTCCGGCACACCATCAACAGCACCTACAACCATCTTACCTCTGGAACTGATAGACAAGTGCATAGGAAGCAGTATCTGGGTCATTATGAAATCCGAGAGAGAGTTCTCGGGCACACTGTTGGGCTTCGACGACTATGTCAGTATGTATCCACGACACAATCCTCATCCACTGTTCGCGCGCAAGCCACCCTGTCGTTCGCGTGCAAACGCCTCCTCCCTCCCTTGCTTGCTTGCTTGCTTGCTTGCTGGACAGCTGAAGCATTCACCTCGCTCACCATATCCGACTTACATCTCTTCTCCTATCCGCATCTTCCACCCACAAACCAAAAATAGACATGGTTCTCCAAGACGTGACTGAATAGTAAGTTTCTGTTTCCCTTGGATACCGTCCGAACACATACCGTGTTGAGGATACCGCCAAGAACAAGCGCTCACGCTCCCTACTTCATCCCGTCCAACTTTTCATCCTCTGTGGAAAGTGAAACCTCCCCAGACGGCACAAAAAAGAAGACCAAATTAGATCAAACCTTGCTCAATGGGAACAACATTTGTATGGTACGTAGTCGTCGTCCTGTCCTTGACTGCCGATAAAAAAGTACTGACGTTTGAATGGTCAACCTTCTCCCTTTCTTGCCTGTTTGTCCGGGTTTGCAGCTGGTTCCTGGATCTGAAGGTCCTGACGACGCATGACCGACCCGCGTTTCTTCTGCATTCTGATCCATCCTTGGGAACCATGTCTTCTGTAGCACTACTCTTTGCTCGCCAACACCAAAACACACAGACAAGCAGTGACCTTCCACCAGCCAGCCCTCAGTTTTGCGATTTGCAGTCAGATCCGGATCCTGGAGCGCTTGCATCCGGCATCACAAACCAGCATACCGTATGCTATCGTTGCGTATATGAGAGACACAACCGACTCCAGTACACGCACCGAATCTCAGCAAGTCGAATGGAAGAGCTACTATATCGACCAAAAGACACGGGTCATGAATCATGGATGCTATCCTCTGCTGTCATTCGAAAGTGTCACTACGGCATACATGCAATTAGGGTATTGCTGTGCGTTCCAACACTCATAAGCAGACAAAGCGACTCAAGCTTCAACCATTACTTTTGCCCTAACTCTAACCCTAAACCTAGTTAAGGATCCTAAACGAGAGGCAAAAGGAACGCGTTCTCGAAGAACGAGTTATGGGATCGTCTACTTGAGTTTAGCCTTCTTGGTGTTGGAGCTCGAGCTCGCGTTCGAAGATTCGGTTTTCCTCTTGAGGCGTTCGACGAGACCAGCCAGATCATCGTTGTTGTCGTTGTTAGTACTCTTCCCGGCATTTTTACTGCTGCCGTTGACTGCTTCGTCGTCATTGTTGTGGGAGTCCAAGACTTTTCTTCGTTCGGACAAGATCTTCTGCATACCTTTCGTTTTGGTGAAGCTGGGATGGGTTGGATCGATGGCGAAACGATGGTCTTGGGTGAGCGCCTCGGTGAAACGGTCGTCTTTGGCGTTGACCTCGAACCCGTCTTGAATCAAAGGTTTGCCTTTCATTGCCTGGAACTTTTCTTCTTCGCGTTGCTTCTTTCGTGATAGCTTACGCATGAGTTTCTCCCGCTTAGCGTCCTTTCCTGATTCGAGCCTCAGGATGTCCTTGAGATCGAAATGCTGCCGTCCTTCAGCGGTCTTCTCCTCGTCGTCTCCTCCTATCACAGAACGGAGGTTTGCCAGCGATGCCGCATCGTCTCCATCTGAGCTTGCGCCAGCAAGATGAGACTGGGTTTTCGTCTTGGATTTGGATTTGTTCTTGGACTTGGATGGTTGCAAATCGCCATATTCGGCTGCAAGAGCGGCTTCCATATCCATACCATCATTCTCCATAAAGAATGGATCGTCGAATCCAGCATCTTCTGTCGCGTCCGCCGGGTCAGTGACACTTTTGGCGTTCGTCTTGATGCCCGGTTCTTGATCCTCCTCTGCTTCAGCTGCGCCGTTTTGCTTCGCCTTTCTCTTCTCCTTTTTCTCCTTCTGTTTTCGAAGGTACTTGTCCAGAGTGGTCTCTTCCTCTCCTGACTTCTTTTTCCTGCTTTGTTTGTTGGCAGCTGATTCGGACAATCCCGGCAGGAAGGTGATCTGCATTTCGCCTTTGCCTCCGTTCATCTCTTCGTCCTCGTCGTCATCATCATGAGTCGGATCGTCGAAAACGCTTCGGTTCTTGCCTTTACCCTTCCCATCTAGGTTCAGCAATGCTCTCAGTCGATCCCTCCCACTACCTCCTGCTTCTGCCGAATCTCCAAGACCTTGTTCGTCGTCTTCTTCGTCTTCGGTGTCAGAAGCCAAGTAAGCCTTGAAGTCATCTTCTCTGAGTTGGTCTTTAGTTAAACCGCCTTTAGCAACGAGTCTTGTCAGTTTGGTTCTTTCAGGATCGTCTTGATCCCAAGTCAATTTGACTTTGGAATGGCGTAAAGCATCCGTTTTGAAGTCTACTCCCTTATAAGTAGTCCCTTTGATGTCCTCTTCCGTCGCCTCATCTCGGAACTCGGCATCCCGACCTTCCTCTCCATCAGGGAAGTCCATGCCTTCCGGAACGAAACGCAGATCAAAGACGTTGGCTGTACGCTCCATCTCGGTACCGTCGATCTCGTTGTACACGTGTCGAGCGGTCTCTTTGCTGTCGAAGGTGGCAACCGCATAGTAGTACCTCAATCGATCCAGCTGATACTTTCGTAAAGCTTCCTCGTCAAATTCCCCACCTTCGTCCACCTGGATGATGGTCTTTTCATTGACTTCCTCTTCCTCTTCTTCGTCGTCCTCTTCTTCGCCATCTGAATCATCGCTGCGCCCTTTGCCTTTGCTATTCCGTTTACTGGACGATTTGAAGATCTCTTTGGGAGGACCTTCTATATCTTCTCTAGCCATCCTCTCCTTCCCAAAATCACTCGGGTAGACTCGCACGTTGAAAATTTTGCCGCGAACGATCGAGATAGCAGGTGCATTTTTCCCAGTCTTGGCAGCGGCTCGGGTGTTCTTCAAGACTTCGGCTGCCGAGATGCTGGCGGTGGGGGAAACGATGCTGGAAAAGATCTTGTAGATGTCTTTGGCTCGAACGTGATCCCAGTCTAGGTTTACTACGGCTAATCGATTGGTGTCGTCTCCTCGAGGAACTCTTTGGGAAGAGGATTTGACACTTCTAGCTCGATCGACTTTGGATTGGGACTTGGATTTGGCAGCTTTGCGAGATGACGAAGCAGCTGAAGCAGCGGCTTCTTGATCATCGTCGGAGTCGTCTTCGCCTTCAATGCCGCCTTGAGCAACGGCTCTTTCAGCCTGGGCATCGAGTTGAGCATAGACGGAGTCGTCTACAGCGTCTTCATCTAGATCGATTTCACCAATATCAGAGCCGAGACCGTCATCGTCATCATCATCGGTATCTTCATCGAACCTTGATGATGAGGAAGCTTTCTGTCGTTGCTGGTTTTTCCTCCTCTCGCGGTCCAGTACACTTGAAGGTCCGATCATAACATCTTCGTCATCGCTGCTATCCTCCTCCTCATCATCTTCGCTGTCATCGCCATCATCTTCTGATTCACTACTGGACTCCTCGTCAGAGCTGCTTTCGAGGTCTCCTTCACCACGTGCGTAGTCAATGACCTCTTCTGTGCCTTGTCCTTCTTCCACTGCTGTTTCACTCTGCTCTTCGTCGTCACCGTCTTGCAGGCGATAGAATCTCTTCATGTAATCGACATCGCTCTGGCCTTTCCCGATCTTTCTACCGTATCGGTCGGTTTTGGTTTTGTTCTTGCCACCTTTCTGGCTACCTTCCTCGAAGATCGACTTGAATCGTTCATCCACAACGACCTTGGTATCCTCCTTTTTGGGTTTCAGGAACCTTGGATCGGTATGAAGTCTGGCGAACCTAGGATCGGTGGTGATCTTGCCCTCGATGGGCTTGGATGGTTTCCCCTTCGCCATCTTGACGGATCAGCTTGCTAGCGGCTGTTTTTCAGCTTCTGTGATCACTATGTCTGGATGAGAAAGATGAGAAAGTGACTTGAGGCGTGGGTGGCACTTGGCTCACCTTGGCCAAAACGGCGAAATTCTTAAATTTGCGAAAGCTTCTTCTCCCAAAAAAAATATCAGATCCGCGAAGCAAAATTCTTGACCGAGTCCCGAAGGAACGATCCGGGATCTAACAGCACAATCCATCCTATCTGTTAGATCTCAGTTGTGTGGCAGGACATGCCATCCTCTGTCACCACGAACATGCTGTTCAACGTGAAGTACGCAACTGCTTTGTCATTCAGTGCATATGTGTGAAATCGCAGGCACCTAGTTCATGTCTTGCGTTGCGTCGTGAGAGAATCAAACCGTAATGTACATGGGGAGACACAGGGAGAGTTCCGGACAGGGTAACAATAATTCATGTAGGACCTTTGTGTATTTGGTTGGACAAGATTTCGGGCCCCAAGGAATCAGACCCAATAGAAAAGAGCAGGACGAGAATGAAGCAATGAGAGGGACAGGAGAGGAGGAGAGAAAGCACTGATCATGTGGAAGGTGGGTATCTTTTGAAGAGCTAAAGCATTGACGGAGGGATCGGGTCGGATGAAAGAATGCGAGAAGAGAGTGCAAACCGTGCAATTACTCTGTGCCTCTTTCACAAGGGTCGGTCGAGCAACCGGTAGAAGGTTGTGACCAACTTCCTCATGGAAGCCGACATGTCTGCGGGAAGGTCGAGTTTGGCGTTGCCGAAAGCGTCTGGACGGTATTCGGAATCCGTGTGGTCGCCCACCTTGAGGCCCACGTTCATCAGCTGACTAAATCCCTGATCTGCGTTCTGCAGCAGAGCATCTCCCGTGTTGTTCTTTAGCATATCCAAGTCCCGGAAGGCCATACTCCACTGACTGAAGTCTCGCTTGGAGACCGACTGTCGAACTACTCGGATGATACCACGGTGCCTTGGATCCCTCTCGATCTGATCATACAGTGAATCGACAGCATCAGGTGGACCTTCCAAGAACTGAGCGAAGGAACCATCGCGATACAGCAGAAGCCCTGTGATGTTTCTTTCGGAATTGTTGGCTCGCGAGATGGCAAGGATGGATCGGATCTCATCGAGCGAGATGTGTCGAGAGTATGCGGATGAAGTGTAGACGACCTGGATCAGATCTTCCTCCACGGCTGCGGGCGGGGGCGTCGGTGATATTGAAGAGGCAGTTGTCTGAGATCCAATCGAGTCTGAGGAGGATTGCCTGGACGATTGGCCAGAAGCAGGTCGTTTCGATCGGGGCATACCGTCAGCGCCCCTCATGGAGCCACTTCGGCTGAAGGAGGCAGGAGGTCTCAGCGGAGGTGAGACAGGACCCGTCGACATGCTATTGTTGCCGGAAGAGCCGAAAGATGTTCGCCCAATTGAGGGCGGTGGTTCGGAATGCACCGTGGGTCTCTGTGTACCACCGGCGGCCATGCCCGTGGATGGGGTTCTCCTGTGAAGATAGTCCATCATGATCGACGATGAGGTATGGTCTGCTTTGGTGACTGAATGCGAAGAGCCAATTTGAACCTACGAAGTACGTAGAGGTCCTGTCTGACGGTAATGGGCAAAAAAGACTTGCTGAGTAGAGATGAACAGAAAAGGCAGTATTTCGCAGATATTGTGATCAAATCTTGGGAAAGGCGATAGGATGGGCGGTATGAGATGGATGTAGGTTGAGCAACTAACTGTAAGCGATCGCAGGATGTTGAGCAACTAACTGTAAGCGATCGCAGGATGTCTTTCGAAGGTCGAAAGGGAAAGCGATGAATATCTAACAGGTAGCAATGAGGGACAGAGGGAGAAGGGGATGTGGTGGCGGTTGATGGAGATAGATGTAGGTGATGTCAAGGAGAAGCGGATGACAAGCGAATCAAGTGAACAAGCGGTACACACGAGAAACGACAAGGGTCACCAATTCGGCGGTGCCGATGGCTAGGCCAAGCCAATCCAAGCCAAGCCAGGAAGAGAAAGCAAGGGCTCAAGCGAAAGTGACGATGGGAAAATGGGAGAGCCAGCGGTCAAGGGTAGGGGAATGCGGATCTGGAGCCACCGGTCTTGGTCACCAATCTAACCTGACACAGAGATCTTGCTCACGGCGAAGCGGACGGCATGGGGCGAGCAGGAAAAAGAGGCCGGAAATGCTTTCCGTTGGACGATAGAGTTGGACGGCATCTGAACCCTGTACGGGAATCGGCAGGACCCAACGTCTATTCTTGTCAATCTGCAACGGTCAGACTCGGTGCAGTCAACGGTCACCTCATGATGCTCAACCACGTATGAGCAACTTGGCACTGTCTAGTAATTACGACGCCAAGGCAGACACATCGACACAAGAGAAAGAAGAGAAAGTGACGAGCGGGGGCTTGTCTTGGATTTTGAAAGAGGATGGAAAGAGAAGAGGAAGGAATTCGCAGGGGATTTCCACCGGATGGAAGCCTTTTCCATCCGTGGACGTCAGAATCGGGTAGCGTCGTTGATTGTGACTGTGTTTGTGGCTGAGTAGTGTACGTAGATTGGCCAAGGAATTGGAGAGGGCCAAGTTAAGCGATAACCGGAAACTTTTCACCTCTTGCTGGCGATCTTGGATCTAGGAAGGGTCAAAGTGCCCTGAATCTCAGGAAACGATCAGTGTACAAGAGTGAGTGCATCGATCCGCTGCAGTTCTCGACCACACTCTTCTACTGGCAAGGTTTGGGTTGCAGATGAGCAGCTACGCCATACTTTTCCGCTTTACGCAGGAGAGTTGAGACCTTCTGTGCTCGGGAGCAGGTCAGCATTGTGCAAAGAAAGCAGGTGTAAGGGATTTCCTTTTGCTACGTCTGATTCGAGAACCTGTCCTGTTCGGATTTGGGGACAAGCTCTCTCTCTGTCTCTAGTGTTGTGCAGCGAAACATGCACGCGGGATCCAGAAGGCAGGGGAAAGAAGAGACTAGAAACAAAACAGCCAAAACAAAAAGGGCCGCAGCGCCCGGCCTAGAACCCTTATTTTGGTTGGTAAGGGGCTCAAATCGTATATTACTGCAAATCCAAATGCCGTGCGGAACCTATCTGCATCGACGAATGGACAATTCTGTCACTTATTTCAGGTTCGGGTTCCACGCTCTTCGTGTGTTATCTAGCAAAAAGGACTCTAAGATGCTTTCCAAGTCCGTCCACGTCGAACACTAACTGATGTTGAATCCATACGTCGCTCTGCTGGAGTCGTCACCGTAGGAGTCTGGGGTGAACCTAAAGTAAATGCTTGCTAAGGGGGCCGCGGTTGAAGCTCCGCCAAGATCTGCAAAGCATATACGCCACCCATCGCTGAGCCTGTTGAGAAGCAACAAAGAATGGTGAGAAGGGAACAGGGCTCAAAGCTTTCAGCGTTGCTATGCCGGTGAACCTGAGCATCAGAGCGTGCTTTGACACCCCTGCTCCATGTTCGCTAGAGACACCAAATCATATGACGACCTTCTCGAAAGATACGGTACTGACTTGCGCACTTGACATCGCCAAGATCGAGCACGTTTGACGAGGGGAGAAGAGGACATACAGCGTTGTGGTGCAAAACACGTTTCACAGACCTCGCTTAGTCGGTGCTTTCCTAGTCATCACCTCAAAATCGAGCAGTCACACTTCGGTCCTGACCTACGCTACGCCCGAGGTTGACAATAGAAATACAATATGCCTAAGGACGAGAACGGCAAAGATCTTGGGCTGTGCCCGAATGGATCTCTCAAGGGTCCTCTCTTGACCCAAGCATTGGAACGCCGAAAGCGAGGTAGGCCGAACAAAAGTACTGTAACTTAGGCTGATTCGACCGGAGCCAAGGCTGAAAATGGAAATTTTCCAGGAACTCGGTCGGTGGTAAGCGCAATCAATACCCCAACCACACTTTGTCCACTGCATTGCCGAATGCAAAACGCAGTCTTCGATCTTCAGCATCATCATCGTCAGCTCCACTTTTGGGATGTCACGATCGACGCGTCGATCTGTGCCCTCATTCCAGTGTGCATCTCCGCCAATTTCAATTTGAAGACGACGCACTTTTACAGGCGATCTCCATCCTCTTTTGCGCGTCGCATGGAAGGATTCGCCTTGTCCGAAACGGCCACCCCGAGCACCATCATCACACCGCTTCCCGATTCCACTCGCGGCACAATAAAGATATTGTATTGTACTCTTCTTACCGTATCTACTGATGACCGCACCGACAACCAAGCCAAGCCAACCAGGCCATGATCCGCGGAATCTCTTCAGTCGGGAGTGAGATGTCAGCCCCTTCGATGCCCACTACTAGCTTTCTTTTCGAACCTTCCATCGCTGTGCCTTCCCCCCCCCCCCCCCCTTCCCATTCCATACGAATCCATGCATCTGCCGGATTCACAGACTTGCTCCAAGGCTAAAATAGTTCTTCCGTCGAAAAGGGTGCTCAAGGAATTCCCTTCATTCTCCTGTCTGTGTCTATTTCGGTGATTCGGACCTTGGATTCGACCTTGCGCTTCCAAAAGCCGGTCTACAGAAACCTGTTCCAGATGCGTGACTCTGGGATGCCAGCGCTGCATCGTGATCTGGCCTCTGCGCACAAGAGAGTCTCACGCTTCGAAATCACAACTCTGATGGTGCTGACAAGGCAAGGGCCCGCTGACCCGTCGGATCCTCGCCACGTGTGAGAGTGTGTGAAGCTCTAATTAGAGCTTACCTTGTGAAATCTCCCATCGCGCCACTTACCGTCAACGTCGCACACACTGACCGAGGTTCCAACGAGACAGGTTGTTTCTCTCGGTTCCCATGAGCTCTAGCATCACATTGGGATGGCTTGGCAGAATTGGTTAACACACCGCAGCCTCCAGCTGGCGTAGGGCGTTGGACATAGGCAGTTGTGCCGGACCGAGATGGTGAAAACATGCCGATATATTAATCTAACACTCATTCCAATTAAAATGGCTATCGTGCGATTGTAACCAAACAAGGGTCCAGCTTTATCCACACGGGCCAACAAGCAACACCTCACCCACGCAACCCTTCCGACTGAGCCACTTGACTCTTGGTTCACCGAAGTCATCACACCATCATCGTCAGCAGCATTGCCAACTAGCATCCTCGCCAACAAAACCCATTTGCTCCGCGAAGTGGTATCGAAACAGCAAGAAGGGTATAGATCAACAAGATCATGAATGCGCTGCAAACCCATTTCTGGGCGGTCAGAGATTACCTCTCTCCTGTATTGAGAGAATCCAAATTCAAGGAGCATGGAAGGATCACACCAGGTAGGCTCATCATTGTTACTCTCCCCTTGGATTGCTTTGAACTTCAATGTAGTATTCCGATTGCTGTGGGCTGACACTTCATTCTCTTTTCGATACGAACAGACGAATTCGTGGCCGCAGGCGATTTCCTATCCTACAAATTCCCGACGTGGCAGTGGTGCTCAGGTGATGCTTCCAAGGCAAGAGACTACCTTCCCAAGGACAAACAGTTTCTGATCTCCTGCGGTGTTCCTTCTCTACGCCGAGTCAGCCAGATCGAGAAGGGGGCGGGCGTTGGGCTGAAAGAGGATGACGAGAAGTTGATGAGCTTCGATGAGGACACTGAAGGCGAAGGCGGGAAACAAGCCAATGAAGACGATCAATGGGTAGCAACACATATGGACTCGCAAGGCGAAAACAGCTCCCATCGTGGCGAGATCGCCGATATTCCTGACATTCCAGGTGAAGAACAGTTGGCTCCAGAAGACCAGCTTACAGAAGGACAGCAAGACGATCTTGCCAATCGAGTGGCCGGTGTCACGCTAGGAACGAACCCGACGCATGCAGGTCTATCACATATCACTGGCATCGCAAACAACGACTTGGACGATATTCCAGATATTCCTGACATCCCGGATATGGATGACATGGATGATGACGAAGTCAACCAGCTCGGTGCAGGTGTCGAAGAAGAGTTCGACCCGGCTACCGCCGCTACACACTCTGCATCCACCAACGCCCAAACAGGGACATCAGGCTCATCGTCAAGCAAGGCTGGTGCATCCAATAAGCTTCTTTCGGTGCGCAAGTACGATTGCATTATCACATACGACAAGTACTACCAAACTCCGCGAATGTGGTTGGTGGGCTACGACGAACATGGTGTGCCGCTTAAACCAGCTCAAATCTTCGAGGACGTGTCATCAGACTACGCTCAGAAGACGGTAACCATCGAGCCTTTCCCACACGGACACGCCGGACCGGACGGAACGGCTGCTTCGGCCACTTCGGCTGCCGGGGTGGCGACGGCCAGCATTCACCCTTGCAAACACGCGAGCGTGATGAAGAAAGTGATTGAACGAATGAATGCATCGGTTGTAGAAGAACAGAGGAAAGCGGCGAGCGGAGCCAATGCTGGCGCTCTGCAGCCAGCTGCGGAGAAGAAGAAGAAAAAGGGTTGGAGCGTCTCGGGTGCGGTCAAACGGGTCACAGGGGCTGGACATTCGAAGGAGAGCGATTCAGCAGCAACGACAGGGGTTGGTGCATCGTCGATTTCCTCGACCACGCCCGCGGCAGCATCAGCATCAGCAGCATCATCAGGGTCGTCGGCTCAAGCTACTGGGACGGAGGAAGGCGAGGATGCCAACACCTCCACCGAGGTGGAAGGTCTGAGGGTGGATCAGTACATGATCATCTTCCTCAAATTCATGGCGTCGATCGTTCCAGCAATAGAGATCGATGCTACGCAGGCTCTCTAGACAGGGTGAGGTGACTCACCGAGGCACGGTCAATCTGCGACTTCCCTCCCATTCAGATCGTGCGACATACACTCCACATCGAGGTCACCACCGTCCCTATGTTTCCACTCTCGAGGAGAGGACGCAAGCATGCACGAGTCCTGACTCGGTCAATTCTTGCCCCGATTCCCCTTCCGTCACGGTGAACCATGCATTCGATACACTGGATACTCAGATGTTCATGATAGGTCTCTGTGCGAGGCTGAATGTGCTGTGCTATGCCAACTGCTTGACCCTTGCGGGTGGTCAGCTTGGATGTGAATGGCTAGCTACGAGTTGGGGCTGCTGATTGCAGCTAGGACATGTGAGGTTCTGATCGGCCGTTGCAGGTCGAGATCGGGCCGATAATTGAACGATGAGGGTACAGTACACTAGGCTGGAATCCTCCGGCTCGGGACAACTTCGGAGCAAAGGAAACGTCGGCAGATCCGAGGTGATTTTAAGACTTGATCAAGAAAGAGATTACAAGGTCACACCTTCTCTTACTTCAGTTCGTCGAGCAGTACTGTGTTACCGTAGTAGTAGGCCAGGTTTGTACTTCCTTTGTGTCCAGAGTAGCTCAAAGTCTGACTTACAATGAACTGTAGTGGCAGTACTTCACATTGTCGTCTTTGGTTTCTCTTGATCAGTTTGACCAGTCATCCACACTAACTACTTGTGATGCTAGCAATGCCAAGCACACACAAGAATAACGGAGGTGGTCAGCCAGAGTGAGAAAATTTTTGTTAACTTTTTCCATCTCGCAGAGTGTAGTTCGGCTATTTTTTCTTTCGGAGTTTCCACTTCCGTCCTTCCGTTTGGCACAACATGACGCATCACCTCCCCACGGCAACCCCACACAGCCCCGCATCCCTTTACTTGCACCCACCCCTGTGATTCACCTTTTTTATTTTTACTCCTTAGACAGCCAAGAATTGGCACTTTCAAAGCAGGAGCTCCAACACTTCCCAGTAACTAGGGAATATTCGGCGTCACCGTGGTTTCGTCGTCTTGCTGATTTCGCAATCTTGTCAATGCATGAAGATGGTGATGGTCATTCGGTTCCATCCCCTTGATATGGTTTGGCCTGCAGGATGGACCTTAATAAGCATTGCTCATCACATTCGGAACCGGTAGCAAGCAGCAGTGGCGACAGTAGCGGAAGTGGCGGAAGTGGCGGCTGAAAGTGCCAGGCAAGCGGCTCCGAGCGTCGGTTAGGTCACAGTGACACTGAACTGAGTCATGATGACATTTCAGTCACTGCCATCACCGAAACCATTGAGACGACGAAATCTGAAGACCTCACGGTTTCGCCCTGCAAGAAATCATCTCAATGGTTTCCATCGCATCCTTTCGCACCGTTGGGGTTTGAATAATGGTTTAGCCGCCGTCGAAGTGATCAATACGACGACGACCGAATACTCACTACTTACCCCAGAGTTTTGAAGTCGGAATCTAAATTAATTAATTCCCCTGTCTCCCTTTAAGTCGCCGTGTCCGATTGAGAGCGCCCCTGGTAACGTTGCTTGGTCTTTGGATAGCGAAGCATTCTCCTCTCTTCCTGAGAGCCATATCTGCCACTCAGCAACGCTTTGCAAGCCAATCGGCCGATCGCATCGAGCAAAGGCTGTCCATGGCTACAGTATAGCATGGGCAAGAGGTAGGGTTAAGAGGTCAAAGTGGGGTTTGCAGGTGATGGCTGTGTGTAGGAACTCGGTTGGGACACTTGCAAACCTCGTTTAGAACAAGTAAACCGAGCAACCAAGCAAGCCTGGCTCGGTTCCCAAGAACCAGAGCCATGTGTTGCATCCGCTCGTGCTCGCCTTACCATGCTTGGCAGAAGAGTTGTCTTGTAAAGCAATGTGCCTGCTGCCCGAACTTCCGAGATTCCTCCACAAACCTCGCCCATCTGTGCCCTGCGAACTCTTCGGATGATGCATGGACGAATCATCAGAAGAGCACCAATTACTGCAGGCGAGCCGCCCGACCGGTTCCAGTTCGGTTCGGTTCAGCCCTGCTCTGAGCCATGCTAAGCTATCCGAACAAGTCCTGAGCCGCTAGTCAGTCAGCCAGACTGTGTCCACCTCTGAGTCAAACCCCCCACCCTGAGCCAAACCAGCAATGAAGGAGCTCTGACTGAAGTCTTCGAAGAGCATTCTTAGTGAGATACCTATATAAGAACATACCAGCATTCCCAACCATTGTGTTTCTACTCATCGCCTCTCCATCGTCCAGTAACTTGTGGCCAAGATGAAGGTTCCCATTCAAGGCTTCTTGCCGATCCTGGCTACCACCCTAAGCCTAGCCTCTGTGGCTCTGGGTCAATCTTCCAGATCTTCTTCGGCCTCCGTCTCTTCGGCTTCGGTATCGTCGTCCGCGACAGGCACCACAAGTGTTGCCACTTCCACCTCCGCATCTACGTCAGCAGCTTCTTCGACAGCTACTTCGGTTAGCTCGAACAATCCGCTCATCATCACTCCTCCTGTGCCCGAAAAGATCGATCTTCAGCTCAACCTCACTTCGGGTCCTTATGATAACTACTTCATCCGCTCCAACCTCACCGAAGCCCAGGTCCTTCTGACCAATACCACCGCCGTTAAATCCGGCACCCTCAATCGGTTCATTGTCGCTCTACCGGCAGGTAACTCTGGCTCGGCTGCTTACTTCCTCCCACTCTCTGCGGCTTCCAACTCGTCTACTTCTAACTCCACTTCCCCCTCGTCAGGTAACAGCACCGCTGCCTCCAACTCGACCAACCCCCTCACCGTCACCCTCGGTAGCAAAGGCTTGAAGACCGCGATTGGTCCCAACGGGCTTCATGGTGTCACGGGCGAGCTCGTCTTTTCTCAGAATGCCACTCTGGGTACCACCCTCCTCGGATCCATCCGAACCGTTCGAGACTACACCGAAGGCAATGGTCTCACTCACCAGATCTTCAACTGGACCGTCACCCAAGCGGACAACTCTACCGTTTGGCTGTCCAAACCCTGGTTGAACGAAACCATCCTGCGTGATGCTCAGGGCAACCAGGTCGGCACTGCAAGGTACGGCCTCGAATGGCTCCTCCAAGCAAACAACGGCACCAGCTTCAACGTCACCCCAAGCAACAACGGTACTTATACGCCGCCCAAAATCGACATCATCACTCCTTCCCGATCCAACGGAAGCGTCACTTTCACTGTGCAAGTCAACGAAACCGCTCTGTCTGGTCTCTCTGTCAACCAACTGTTCGTCAACGACAGTAACGCTGCTAGACAACCTGAAGCTCAGCAGCAATTCTCCTTCCTCACTTACTCCTCCAAGTTCACAGCCGGAGGTTGGAGATTCCTAACCTATTTCGGAAGGGATACTATGTTCACCACTCGATTGCTGATCAACAACAAGACGCTGACCCCTTTCGCCGTCGAGTCAGTTCTCGGTGGTGTGCTGGAACGAATCAACATCACTTCTGGCCAAGTGTGTCACGAAGAGACCATTGGCGATTACGCCACTTTCGTCAACCTTGGCAACGGTCAGCCTGAAAAGGGCAACGAGCCTTACTACGATTACAAGATGAAAGACACCCATTACGCCCTCCTACCCCAATTGGCCGACTACCTGCTTAGGTACAACGCCTCTTCGGCTGACGTCAACATTACTTCCATGAACGCCTCGACCGAAGCAAAAGCCTTCTTGAACCGAACGGCTGCACTTCAGAATGGTACCAGCTACGCAACCCTTCTGGAATCCAACGTTGCGTACGTCATGAACTCTTCCGCTGCTTTTGCTGCCAACCCGACCCAGCAGAACTTGGCTCGAATCCAAATGGGCGTGCCCGTCGGAAACTGGAGAGATTCCAACCAAGGTCTCGGTTGGGGTGTCTACCCCTACGATGTATCCACCGCTTTGGTCCCCGCTGCCCTCTACGCTATCTCGGATCTTGCCGCCGCCGGACTTCTCTCCAACTCCTCGCTCGCCTCCACAGCCAAGCAGTACGCCCAAGTCTGGGAGCAGAACGCCTACAAGTTCTTCCAGTACAATGTGGACGCCCAGCAGGTCATGCCTAGGTTGGAAGAGTATGTCAAGCTGGCCAACTTGTCCGAGTCCTTGTTGTACGGAAATGGTTCTCTGAATTCCACCAGCAACTCCAACAGCTCCATGTCCAACTCCACGGATGCTTCGATGGCAAGGAGGTCTCCTCTGCGATTCGCTCGAGACTACGATCTTCTTCTTGAAGCTCGACAGGATGCTTCCAACACCTCCTCCTCTTCCAATTCTTCCTCCTCGTCGGGCAACGTCACCGTTTTCGGTCTGTCCTTGTTGGAGAATGGAACTGTCGTCCCCGTGCAGAATTCAGACCTTTCGTTCAACCTCCTCTTCAACCGCAACATCTCGCGAACCACCATTCAAGCTGTCCTTGATGCTTTGCAGCCCTACCCACGAGGGTTGTTGACCAAGGTTGGCATGCTCGTTGCCAACCCTGCCTACGATCTGAACCGAACCAAGACCACGGAATTGGACCGAACCGCGTACCACGGCACCGTGTCCTGGGGCTTCCAGACCAACTTCATGGCTTCCGGTCTCGAACGAGTCCTCTCGTCCTGCAGAAACGACACAGTATCGGCAGTCGAACGCAGTGGCATGATCCGCGCAGACTGGTGTGACGATTCCGACCTCGTCAGCCAGATCGAGGACGCCCAGACTATGCTTTGGAACGCCATTAACGGTGCTTACGAAGAGAGATTCGCTGAAGTGTGGAGTTGGACCTTCTCCAATGACACCCAACGCTTCGAGGTCACTGCCCTCGGCGACATCAGCCCAGAAGGCACAGAGTCCGACGCTATCCAGCTCTGGAGTTATGGTCTACTCGGTCTCCAAGACCCCACTGCGACTGCAGCTGCAAACAGCACCAGCAGTTCCTCTTCCTCCTCTTCTACTTTTTCTTCCTCTTCCTCCTCTTCCACTTCTGCCTCTGCTTCTTCCACTTCTTCTGCCTAGTTGAGCCTGATCGGAAAAGCTATGGACCTTAACCCTTCCCCGTTTCATTTTTCTTCTTCTCTTCCCCCACTTCCTGTTCTTGTTCTTGATGTACTTGTAACACACCGGAACTACTCTTCAGTGCAAGTCTCTGCAATCGTTTAGCGTTGCCTTGTTGAATCCTCGTCTGAATTTCTTCTTCTATTTGTTGAGGTGTTTTCCTTTTCCTGACGTTATTTTGATGGAATTTACCCTTTTCGTGCACCTTTCGATCCATGAGACGCACTTGTATGGGATCCTTCTCCATGTCAAAGGTGCATACTGGACATACGTAGTACGTGTTCGCTTCGATGGTGTCCAGTCCTTCTGATGCCGGATGCGCGCCGCCGTCACCATCACCAAGATTACTTCGAACATGAGGTGTGTCCGGGTTGGATTTCGGCCGCTCAAACAGGGACAATGATTGATTGCTTGTTCTGCCCATTCCCAAAAGCTTTTGTGCGACCTCAGGACTAGAGACGGTGGATGGATCGGGCAATGGCTCCTTTCTTAGGAATCTACCCACGATCTGCAGGGCTGGATACTTGACTTTAGTATCCCATTCGTCTGGATCGCTGGTATCCATGATGTACAGGCTTACCTCCCCAGCGCCCTCGTACTGTGAGTCAGCCACGACACGCTGAATTTTGCGTATCTCGGGTATCAACTTGTTAAGGATCCATTTGGTCTGCGATTTGGCGTACTGTCGAGTGCCTGTCTTTGTTGCTTCTATGGCTTCGTTCCACCACTTCTCCGTTTCGCTTTTCTGCTGTTTCTGCTTCAATTTCTTGTCTTTATCCTGGTCTTGGCTCTGCTTCTTTGCAAGAGGGTTTTGTTCACTCATTGGCTCCTCGCCCAAGCACAAGGTTTCCAATCGATCAAGATACCTATTGAATGGCTTGTATCCTATAGTTTGAAAGATCCCATTCTGATAACTGTCCTTCCGAGGGTCGCCATCCGAAAGCACTTGCTGAGCTAGCCTTCGAAGCTCTTTGACTTCTGACAGCAGGCCACGACGAACCATGTCATCTACCCGATCATCCAAACGATTCTGGAGAATTTTGGGCTCGCACCATACCCAGAATAGGAGTTTCCGAGAGTTTGATACACTCGTAGAGCTACTACGATCACTCAGAGCGTCGGTATTTCCGAGTGCGACTTCCGAAGTGTCTCCAGAGGAAGACTCACTCTGAAGGTGACCAGGGCTCGAAGAGACGTTCTGTTGCTGATGAGATTGCCGTTGTTGCTCATGGTCCTGTTTCGCAATCCATTCTGAATGTCGAACCCCAGTCTCTCGAAAGACTCTGAGAGAGTTGCTCACCTTCCGCGTATCTCTCCAGTGCCAACGACCGGCCATTTTGGGATCCAATTTCTGCAACAACCTCCATAACTCCATGGAATTTGGGTCTCTCTTGTTCTCTTCACCCTCCTCTGGATGTCGCCCGGATTCCACCTGACCATAAGCAACAGCAGAAACCATGCTCCTGCTCTGGCTCTTGGTCATCTTCTTGCTGTCGATCGTTGTTCGGGACTCCAAAAGCTCCACCTCTTGACTTGTGAGACCCTGCAAAACATCGTCTGGGATTCGATTAATGATCGGTCCAGCTCCATCGTCGTTTTGGTTCGCAACTGGATCGTCTTTCTTCGGAGCGCTTGGAACCGTTCGTCCCGGGAACAAAAGATGTTGGAGGTAATACGTCGTTCCACCGCAAATGATGGGTAAAGTGTTTCGACTTCTCATCTCACCTACAATACGATTGGTATCCCCCAAGAACTGAGTCAAATCATATTCTTGCCCAACATCCAAAAACGACATCAGGTGATGCTGAACTCCCGCCATCTCTTCTTCGGTCGCTTTGTTGGTGATGATATCCAATCCCTTGTAGATCTGCATACTGTCACAGCTTATCACCTCACCATTTTCGTATCCTGTCCCATAGATCCCATCGGCAGACATCGTTGAGGGCGACGAGGTCGAGCAAGTTGAAGCATCAGTCTGATGAGCCGCAGCAGCTACAGCCTGGGCAATTTCCACCGAAAGCTTGGTCTTGCCTGTCCCCGTGGACCCAAAGATCGCGATCAAGTCTCCTGGCCCCGGACCACCGCTCTGCAATCGTTCGCTTGATTCGCTGGTGAGTGTCACTCCGAGATCCTTTTGTTAGCGATCCGGTCCATGGGTTCCACAAGAGCAAGGACAGGGACCGTTGAGGGGATGGTAAAGCACATATTGATTTGGATTGCGAAAGTTGTGCGGCAAATGACAAAGAAGATGTAGAGGCAAGGGGGAGTAAGGTGAGAATCTAAGTAACTTGTCTTGGGGATGTTCAAAGTCCGAGATCCTATGATGGTGGGACGGGGAAAGGCGTGAGGAGAAAAAATGGGCAAGGTGGCAAGGAGTGAGAATTTGTTGTTCGGCGACATCGACCGACGAGGCTACGAACGTGCAGGAGGATGCGACAAGAGAGGAGCTGTGTCGAAACGGTACTTGCCCGGACAGCACAGGCAAGCGGGGAACGGAGATGAAAAGGGCGAGGGGGCGAGAGGAAGAAGCAATCAAACTTACCTTTTCGATTTGAGTCGCAGCGATAGGGTGGTAGAAGCTCTTGTTGTCCAAGAACGTTTTCTTGGCCAATTCAGGTTCCACCTTGTTGAGAGCACGGTAGACGGTTCTGCAGAATTTCATTCGGCCTTGGGTTTTGACCCATTCGGCAGCTTGTTGAGCGTACTTGCCACCTTCGACTTCCAGAGCTACCTCAAAGAATCTCAGCAAGACTTCTCCGTTTGTTGCTTTGCTGAATCCGTACGTCTTGTCCAAACGTTGCGTCACAGACAACGGTACCTTGGGGCCAGAGTGAAGGCGTTCCAAGAACACCACGATCTGGTTGGCGTTCCATCCCTTGATGTCGGAAGGGTTGAAATGGGCGGATTCCAGATCTAACTTGCCCTGAATCACTTGAGTCCATCTAGCGGCTAGCGAGAACGCCTGTTCTGCCAAGGTGGTATCGTACTCCATCTTTACAGGCAGATCCAGACCTTCGCCGTGCAACCATCCGTGCCAGTCAACCTTTTCCAGCTTGGCGATGATCTCGGAATTACCCTGGAAGTAGGTGAATAGGTGCTCCTTCCATTCTTCAGTGGTAACCGAACGGTTGAAGAATGCGTGGAAGTAGGACTTGGCATACGGCAGGAAGTTCTGCAGACCGCCTACTGTCCTTTCGAGATGCAGGAGGAAGTTGGATCCTTTCTCGTAAGGGATGCTGGAGAATGCGTCGTCGGGGTCTTCGCCGTCCTTAAATTCGGGAATGAGTCGTTGGAATCTGGGATTGTTAGAGAATTGCTCCAGAGCGTCATGCAGCGCCTTAGCACCGATGATGTAGGAGAAACCTCGATGGGCTGGGCCCTCTTTGTCTCCGTGCACCGACTGCAGCAACAACCTTTCGAGATAGACGGTCCAGCCCTCGTTCAACCAAAAATGCTTCCAATTGGCACAGGATGTCAAGTTTCCGGACCACGAGTGACACAGCTCGTGGAGCAGGACATCGGTGAGACTTCGATCGCCGCAGACCAAGGAGGGCGTGAGCGTGGTCAAATTGGCATTCTCCATACCGCCATAGGGGAAAGAGGGCGGAAGCACAACCGAGTCGTATCGAGTCCAAGAGTAAGGCGAGATTACCTTCTCGGCATGCTGCAAGAAGCGTTCAGCATCGGCTTCGAACTCCCATTGGACCGCATCGGCATTGGGCGGCTCGGCCCAGATGCCGGTTCGTTCACCCAACTTGCGGAACTCCATATCTCCGCCTACGATGGCGATCAAATAGGACGGGATTCCGATGGGTTGTTTGAAGTGGTATACATGAGGTTGCTGGGCATCAGTCTTGTCGTGGTCCTTGAGCGCTGACATCAAAACCGGGATGGAAGATCGGACGGTGGAGGTGTAGGTAATCTTGTGGGATGGCGAATCAATGCAGGGGACCAAGGATCGGCAATGGATGGCTTGACATTGTGAGTAGAGGAAAGGATTGGTCTTGCCGGCGGTCTGCTCCTTGCTCAACCAGCCCAGAGCGGTGCATTGCTCGGTTGTGCTGTAGTCGATCGATACATTGATCTTGTCTCCCTCTTTGGCTGTTGAGGGAATAGGGATCTGCAAAGGAGCGCCCAAAGTTCCTCTTTGCTGACCAAGTTTGAAGTCGACTTGCTTAGCCTCTACCTGGACCGATTTTATGTTGAGATGACTAGCGTCCAATGTGATCGAAGAGAGGCCGGAGGTGAGCAATTGGATGGTATGGGAGACCTGACCCGAGATAGTTCTGGTTTTCCAATCGATGGACCAGTCCAGATGAAGATGAACGGGCTTGTATTTATCAACGTCGGCATGGGAGTGGATGTCCTCGGGTGTTCGAAGAGGGGGTGCACCTACGGAGGTGGGTTCCGGTGGAGACCACGTCATGATAGATTGAGTGTGACTGGACAGCGTTGCTTCTGCTCGATGGAAGGTCGGGAATGTCGACGGCACTGTTCCGGAGATCGGAGACCGATACTGTGAGAACGTTCGGAGAGGAACCGATCGGAAGCGCCGCGTGGAGAGAAAAGAGGTCGAAGAGGCAGACGATGGGAGATTCGAAGTTAATCGAAGGAGCGGTGTTGGAGACGTGCAAGGACGAAGAACAAAGAGAGAACGACGAGAGGAGGTCGCTGCTAGCACCATCAACCAAGAAGGCGCTTTGAGACTGCAGCTAAACGGCAGGAGACGGAAGGATGAGTGATGGTAGTTGTGGTGATGAGATCGAGTCAGGACACCCGATAAGGTGCAGAGAACGTCGGACAAAGCCAAAGCGAAGGCTCGAGCAAATCATCGAAAAGGCTCACTCAATCACCCGTCCACTCGATTCCACAGAGGACCCTCGCTCGTGACGCTGCCTTCGGAAAACGGAGCTCCGTTTCTTGGTCATTCGTACGAGTCGATTCGACCTCAAATCTAACATCAGCTTAGTCCCGCCCTTGCTGGTGTTGAGCGAAGTGGTTAGCACTCACCGGATCCATCCATTGTGTAGTCGGTCGGAGGATGGAGTCACGCTGGCTCACCAAGTTGGATGTTGAAGAGAGTCACGCCCCATCTCCCTCTTTCGGTATGTGCAGTTCGCAACAAGTCCATCTGTCGTTGCTACTCCTGGGCTGAGTTGCAGAGTTGCAGGGGTGCCAGAGTCCGTGGGACTCACGTTTTGGACTCCGATCTGTGGGGGAAGCAAGACGTTGCCATCGCTTCCACTGCCTTGCCACAAATGTGCTTTCTTTCCCCACACAAAAAGGCGGAATCAAGCCAAGAAAAATCCGTTCGCTTAGCCTGCTCAGGTCGGCACCATCGAGTGGTACGTCCGCTCACTGACGTTCGATCGCTTGCCTACATTCCAATCACAGTGCTCTGAGTCTTCTGCTATCTTTGCAAGAATTGTAGTCTATGTCGCCAGATCGATTCAAATGCGGGTTGTAGTTGTCGAAACCAAGTTGAATGCAGTGTGAATCTGTCTTGCTTCCCGTTTCCGAGACCGTGAAGCAGCAACAGGGTAAGGACCGAGCGAGGCAGTTGAATTGCACAATTCAATCGGATAGGAGCTCGATGCTTCTGCTCCACCTGACTTGCTCTTCCATCCCGCTTCCCGCTTCTCGCATCCCGATCGCTTCTTTCGATCCGCTCCTCTTCGTGCGCGATTTGTCTCCCCTTCCTGCGTCCATGCGGATGGTCCTTAGATTGCACAGCTGCATGATGAAGGCGATGATCCCAAAGCCTGTAATCATGGTCATGTGGGACGACGGCTCACAATGCTCCACCTCGCGCCCTTCTTCATCTTGCACCGAACTGAAGTGAAATGAAGCGAACCCGACGTTCGAGCTGGCAGCCGGCACGAGGGCGGTTGTGTGGAGAGAAAAACAATGAACCTTGACGGATTCCGACTCAGGGTTCGAGCTCTGTTTGATTTTTGGTTGTCTCTCTTTTTTTTCGGTTTCACGGGCCGTCTGTAAACTGACTCTCTTCTGCTCACTCCGAAAATGCTCAGCAGCCAGCCAGCCAGCCTTGATGAGCTCCTCTCATCTTGCTTCTTACTTCTCCCCTTGGGTTTCAAGTCCCCTGTTTCGTCGCTTCCACCAACGGCAGCAATATCGTAGCATGCTTTGAGCTCGTTCTTCTTGCCTCGTCCTCCATTCGGATCCTCGAGCTCGCCCTCTAACGACTCGAATGTCCACTTCCTGTGGAAAGATTCAAGCGGACCATCTATCCATTCCTCAAGAATTCGCCATAGCGTCTCGTCGAATTGGCTCAAGTCATTAAATATAGTTCGCATTTCCGTTGAACGACGCATCCCGGACAATCAACCGTCTACTGTACTGGATCCCTTTCTTTGATCTCAACTTTGTGTCGGGATCGTCGGATCGGACTCGCCGTTTAAAAAAAAAAAAAAACCGGACGTCGAGAATCTGTCAAGAGCAGCCTCAAGCTCAAGCTCTCCCTTTATAAGCACACTTTTCTGATTTGGCTGGCGCGAAAGTCACTACTCTGCAACATCTCCTCCATTCTTTCGTCTCTCTATCTGCTCCAAAATTCCATCACACATCATCCACAAAGTGCAAGTTGTCATATTTTCGGCTTGTCACCTTCCTGATCAACATCTACGACGTTTAACAACCTGAATTTCCTTGACCGCACGGCAACGGATCAATTTCAGAAGAACGGAAAGATCATGACGTCGTCCGAGAACATCCGAGCCCTCATCTTCGTAGCTCTGGCCCTAATCGGGTGTCTGATCAGAACCTACATTCGAACAGCCAACGGCGAAAAGGAAGATGAGGTTCATTTCTGGTCATCTTCGTTCAGTCAGCTGCAGCAACAGCATGAGCAGGAGCAAGCGCGGGAGGAGCGTTCCTCCCAGAAGGAAAAGGATCGCGAAGGCGACAATCTCTCCAGTAGCACTACTTCTTCAGGTGAAGTCAGTCGCTCCGTGTCTGCCATGCCTGCTCAGCAACCCAGGTTCGCCGACTTCCGCCAATGTACGTATGCGGTAGCAACTACATTGGAAGACTCTTCCGCACTCGCGTCCGACCAAGAAGGTTCGGTCATCGAAGATGCATATGAAGATTGGGCGGCCATGCATCACGCAAGAGGCGCTTGCTCTGAAGATGCGGAAGCTAGCATCGATAAACTCATTCAACAACGCACTTTTGGTAGCTTGAAGCAAGGTCAACGACCGCCGCAGCTCAAAGATTTGCCGCACTTGGACAGCCTCGGTATCAGTGGCTCTAGTACTCCTACTATCTGGACCGCCCATTTTCCTGCTGCTCAACTACGCCCCTACTGAATTAATCTCTGGTATTGATGGATGTTGTCAAGATCGACATCCTGCTTCCGTCGCAACCTGGTCATCTCCGAATTCATCACAACGAACCGCAGCTCTTCTTCATAGTCTTCGCCACAGTCTTCCACGTTGCCATTCTTGAGTTTACCGTGCAAGTCTCACATACCATGTTTCCGCTGTTCAATCCGTTGCTGATCGCAGCGGAGCGAAGCGAAACAATTCAAAGCAAGCTCATCCAACTCATCAGGCATCTAATCTATACCCTTCAACTTGGTTTTACCCAGATCCCGTCATTGGCGCCTCATCGTTCACCTTCCGTCTTGTCGCCTTGTATCGCATGTCAGTAGTCTTGGCTTATACCTGTCGATTCTTTCGCATCGTATCGTCTGCTTCTAAGTCTGATTTGCACATCTCTTTGTAACATATAAAGGCAGGGTCCACGTTCCTGTCCGGCTTCCATCCTATCTACTCTCAAATATCAGTCTTCTTCGTCGCACTTACTTCCGCTTTTTCTTTCTGCGTGTTCTCCGCCCCAAAATGTTCTACAGTAGTGATATCCTGTCGAGGAGAAAGACCGGACTGGGCATCGTCTGGTTAGCTGCTACGATAGGGGATCGATCCATGATTCGTCGCCTTTCCCGTCGAGACATACTGGGAGTCAATGTTCCACGAACCTGCAACAGCGTCCGAACACCACGGGAGCCCATGGCACTTCGATTATCTTCCCAACTGCTGTATGGGATCGTGAAGATCTACAACCATCAGGTGGAATTGTGCTTTCAGGACGTCCAAACGACGATTCTGAACCTCCGAAAGCAGTTCACTTCCTTGATCGGGCCAGAGGAGCCCAATATCGATATGACGAAACCCACCAAGTCCCTGGAAGCTATAACGTTTCAGTTAGACATGTCATTCTTTACACTGGACTTTCATCCTATGACGACCGGGTTCTTCGAAGCAATCGCTTTGGAAGAAGCACGAGCTGGAACGCCAGTAGGTATCATGGAGGGCTTCCGTACTCCCACTCCCACAAGATTCGTTGCTCCTGAAGAGCGGATCACTCTTCCGAGGCGAGCATTCGAAGAGCCACAGGAGGTGGGAGTAGCTCGTCGATTCGTCGGAGAAGGCATTGAGATGGAAGAAGAAGCTTTTCCGACCTTTCCTGAAGCGTATGAAGAGGAAGGGTTCGAGCCTCTTGACTTAGGTCTTGAAGCCATAGCTTTCCCCGAAGCGGAGGAGGAAGGGCTAGAATTGCCACCTGAGCGACGAAGACGACTCACCGAGGTGGCGGAAGCAGTTGTCGAAGGGCCTTTGCTGGAATGGCCCGAGTTGGAGGATCGGCTAGCAGCCGAAGCTACAAGGCTGGAACTCGAAGGCATACCTGGTGTTGTACCCGCCAGGAGACGCCGGGAGGAGGAGGAGGTTGAAGTGGAAGATCTACTTCGAGCTGCTCCTCGACAGCGTCGTCGACCCATCGAAGCTCGTCTCCAAGTCTTCGAAGATCCCATTACCGAGCTCTCTGACGATCAACTCCGTTCGGCTCGTTCCGACTATCCTACTAGAATGATGAATCTACGCTCGGAACAAATCCAAAGGCGCTCGGTTAGGGAAGCTGAGATAACTGCACATGCCATGATTTTCGGTCCGCCCGCTGGGATGGCTCAGCATCCATCACTCGTGGAGCTTTGGCAAGTGACGATCGGAGCTCAGTTCCGACACATCGAAGCAACTTTCCGAGAAATGAGAGCCGAAGCGACCTTGATTCCTTCGCCTCCTGGACCACCCACTCCGCCTCCTCCCTCGCCCTTGTTTCCCTTAGAGGAAGAGGTGCCGGAAATCGGCGTAGCCAGAGCGGCAGCACCAGCCGCGGAGCTTCCCGCCGAACTTGCTCGTCTTGCGGCTCGAGAATCTCTGCCTTGGAACCTTTACATGGAACGAAGAAGAAGGTCGTCGATGATGCCCTCGGTCTCATATGAGAGGGCTGCTTTTGAGAGGGAAGTGACTCCAGGTCGAGCCAGAGAAATCTCGATCGAAACGCCGACAGGATTACGTCGCGTACCTCGGGAATCACCGCTATTCCCTGCAGCAGCACCCTCGCCCTCGATTACCGCTGGTTATGAGGAAGGGTACTATCCGCCCGCTCCTGAAACTCCCAGTCTCATCTATGCACCCTCGCCATCGCTGGAACGGATCCGAATCGGAGCAACCCCTTTCGAAGCGGAAGCGGAACTGAGGAGGAGTCCAACCCCACCTTCTCAGATCTTTGAGGAGGACTTGGACGAGGAAACGAGAAATTTCTATCAGTACTCTCAATCCATAAGAGACGAACTGGCAGATCCAAGATTCCTTTTCTTCAGCGACCTTGCACCGGTCCCTTCGAGCACGCCAGAGGTAGCCGCTCAGGCCTTCTACCATACTTTGGCTTTGGCTAGCGCTGGTAGATTCAAAGTCAAGCAGGATGTCCCATACGAACAGATTCAGATCACCATCGTGGCTAGCTGAACTCGTTGGTGCCGACGACCCAGGCTGGAATTCGTAAGGTCGATTTGATCCTGTCACCAAAATGCCGTCGTCGATTCGCATCGCATGCTTGAATCACAATAATAATCGTGCCAGAAATTCAATCACCACCTTTAGATCTTCGAAAGCAGAAAACATCTTACTCATTTTGTGTTAGATCTGCTTGAGTTGGTGAACGTGGGGTGGGGTCCGACGCCCTGCGGAGTTCCCGAAACGCTTCGAGTCTCGTATCTCTGTTTCACTAAATTGCACCAAATTAATTGTCGGTGCAAATCCGCCCCGACGGATGTGGCCCGACATGCAGTCAGTCGATGCTGATCACCACCAACCATATCTTCGCCTCTTCGCCTCTTCTCTTCTTCTCTTCTTTTCTCTATTTTCCTCGCTTTCTTCGTACGATATCCTCACCTCATTCGCCTCTCCACCACTTACAGTCATCTTTGCAGACCCTTTCCATCCCATCTCCTCACGTTCAGAAATCTAGACGAAAAGATCCAATCCAGTCAATTGAATTGAACTCGGAATTACAAGCTTCTTGCTGGCACTGGTGTCGACAATCAACGTATATTTTCCTCATGCTTCGCTGATCTTCCTGCTCCCAATCCCACTTTCTTTCCGACTACTACCGGCAGTGGGTCTTGTGACCGACATCTGCATTGGTCAACATAACGATGAGACAGACACAAACATATACGACAACCTCTCAAGGAGGTCTCGGTTTACCGGTCCAACTTTCCCAATCAGAGCGTGATCGACTTTTGAAAAGGAAGATCGTGTCGTTGGTCGGGTCTGTTCTCGTGGCTCTCTCTGCAGGGTCCAACTACGCCTTCTCGTCGTTCGCTCCCCAACTTCAGGAGAAACTTCACCTCTCTTCGACTCAGATCAATCTGATCGGGATTGCTGGCAATGCAGGTGTTTATCTCTCATCTCCTTTTTGGGGAAGATTCATCGATCAACGAGGCCCCAGAATTGCCCTCATCCTCGCCTCCATCCTGGTACCCCTCGGTTATGCCGGTCTATCAGCAAGCTATACAGGCGAGTGGAGTCTCCATTCCACCAAGATGCTCTTCTTTCTAAACCTTCTCACAGGTTTGGGAAACAGTGGTGGTTTCACCGCCGCAATGAACGCGCAGGCCAAAAGCTGGGGCGGAACTCGAAGAGGGACGGCTACTGCGCTTGTTCTTTCGGGCTTCGGCCTAAGCGCTTTCTTTTATTCTTCGCTAAGCCATTGGCTGTTCCCTGGTAACACCGGAGATTATCTGCTTCTGCTCGCTTTTGGCAGCATGGCATCCATGCTCTCGGGCTTGTTACTTATCAAGATCATCCCACCGATCGAGGCGAATCACTTGGCCGATGGCGATGAGGATGGGGTCCGACCTTCGGCGAGGCGAAGAAGGACGAGCAGTGTTGGATACACTAGCAGTCCAGCTTACGCTAGGAGGAGAACTTCTTCCGACATCGGAGCAAGAGCTGTCATTTGGCATCAACCCGAAGCTCTGTCCGCCGAAGCTACTGATGATGAGCTTGGCGAGGCCGAAGGTCGTTCCACCACGCAAGCAGGAGGAGCTCAACCTTCTTCGCCAACTCGACAAAGGCGCGTCATTCCTTCTTCTCATGAGGACCGCGAGGTGGAAGGCATTGAACAGCCGGACGAAGGACCCGATAATATCGACCCCGAGTCGCAGGGTCTTCTATCTGGCAGGAACGAGTCAAAGTCCCGGGCCCCGAAGGAAGTCTCCCCCGAGACCACTGATATTTCGGGTCGGGAGCTGTTCAAGCAGATCGATTTTTATCTCTTGTTCCTCATCATGACGCTAGTATCGGGTGCAGGATTGCTCTTGATCAACAACGTGGGCACAATTACCAAAACACTGTGGGACTACAACCATCGAAATCAAACCGATCTGATCGCGCTTTCGATGATGGAGAAACGGGCTGTGGATACAGTTGCTGCCATCACCACAACTTCTTCGGTCAGAAATGCATTCGAAGCTCTGAAACTATCGACCAAAGCCTCCGTGCAACAGCTTCAGGCCCATCAGGTGTCAGCCATCTCGCTCTGCAACGCTTCGGGACGCATCATCATCGGTCTGTTGTCCGATTTCTTGGTCAACCGAACTGGGTCAGCCAACAAGAGGGTGTATCTGCTGATTGTGGTGACCACTCTGGCGTTTGGATCACAGCTCTTGGCCGCTCTACCAGGCATGATTGAAACCGTGGATCAACTGCTAGCGGTTTCGACCTTGACTGGATTGGCCTACGGGACCCTATTTGGTCTTTGTCCCGTCTTGGTGTTTGAATGGTTTGGAATGGCTCATTTTTCGCAAAACTACGGCTTCGTTAGCTTGTCTCCCGTGGTAGCGGGCAACATCTTCAACCTTCTGTTTGGTTTGATTTACGACTCGCACGTACCGAAAGCTGACAACACACAGTTCAGCACGAACCCAGTCTACGTCGGTATCATTGAAGCTCTCAACAAGCACGGTGGTAGTGGTGGTGACAAGAACAAAGACGATCACACGGGTGCTCATCACCTCTGTATTCTGGGAGAAGAATGTTATCGTCAAGTCTTTGTCATCACCTCGTTCGGTTGCGCTATCGCTCTCGTTCTCAGTATCATCCTCATCGTCAGAAGAACTGGCCTACCTGCTTCTTGGATCTCCTTCCGATGATCTTTCTGATCCAGGTCTTTCCGATGGTCTTTTCGTTCTCGTCGAACTCGGTTGGCTTATCTGCAAAGAAACCAGAAATAGCATTCGCACAAAGAGACCCTTCATTCAAGGCTTCCTTTCACATCATAGACTTCGATTTTCAGCAATTCAGTATTCCCTGCAGCTCCGCAATAGACTCGGCGCTTTCTTTGCTTCGATATTCTCTCATGTTGCCTGTAGTCTTTGTTCAAGTAAGTCCGCTCATGTGTGTATGCTTTCGATTCGGAATCCTAACGATGAGTAGGGTTGACACGGAGGTGAGAGCGGGCGAATCGTGTTGTGTTTGAGGAGAGGGGTGACTATAGAAACTCTAGTCTATGTCTTTGAAGCTCCTTCTAGTAACATACCAAACAAGGATGGACTACGCAGCGAAAGATTTCGAGAAGCCCCAGAAAGAGCCGATAAAGATGGAGCCATGTGTTCTGTACCTTTCAAAGACTGGTTTGAGTGAAGAAAGAATGTAAAGAGGGAGTCAGTACTCTACTGATACTGCATGACATGGGCGAAAGGGTGGTGGTGGTGGTGATGATGATGATGATGATGGAGGATACGTACGCCAGTAGCTCCATTTCCTACCCAAGAATTTACCAGCAAAGGGGAGGATGACGATTTGGAACATGAGTTTGAGTTGATCCAGCTGTTGTTCCCATTCTCTTTGTAGGGAGCTTGAATCGGTGCTACCACTGCTCGCACTGGTGGTTTGGGTAACGGTGGAATCTGTTTCATACTCGGAATCGTAATTTGCGTATCTGGGATTGGATTTGGTTCCAGCTTTGGTTTGGCCTTTGCTTGAACGCTTGGTTCTCTTGCGTCGTGAACTACTCGATGGTACGTGGTGCCATTGAGAAGTCGATTCGTATTCGGAAGACGTTCGTGGCATGGAGGCGTATTGACGAGATGCCAAGTGCGTGAGAAGCGAGTGTGGATTCAAACCAGTGTTTTGCGTCGTCGAAGAACCGTACGATGCTATACCGCTCTGCCGTTCCTCCGATCGATCCTCCCCTTCGTCCAGATACCCGGAGGTTGATGTATGTACCTCACCGTCGCCCTCTTCCCTGCCCTTGGTTGCGGCTTGTTGAAGGTATGTCGAATCATCTGACGAGTCCCTCGAAGACGAGGTATTGGAGGGAAAAGACTCGTACGTTCCCGTCGTTGTGGTAGGATGGGGTGGTGACAAGCTGTCCGTCGAAGGTGGTTGGGACCGAGGTTCAGCAGACATCTTGTTTTGTTGACCTCTGCTTCTGTTCCTGTTTCGGTCTCGGCTGGTATTCTCAACTATGAGGGCTTCCTGAGAATCTGTCTCTACTTAAAGCAGAATTTGTGGACTTTGGGCAGGACGCAAAAGAAATCACCGTGGCTAGATGTAGTGGTTATGGAGGCGGAACATAATCACAAATGGTGACCCGAACAGAGAGGCACGAGGCTTTTGAAAGGGTCTCTCGCACATCAAGTGTGAGTGAGTGGTGGAGGCAAGACGCTCAATCTAACAAATCTATTTTAAGATCCAGCCCCACAATCACAAATCACGAACAGCACACGAACCATGGACCAACCCGACAGTTACCTACCTGAACACAACGCCATTGTCGCCATCGGCTCTTCCGTTTCTTGTGTTTTCCTTCTCGCTAGCACTGCCTGCAAGGTCTCTTCTCGGCTACAGAGAACAAGCAATGTCACGCTTGGAATTTCGCCTTAGCGCTCTGATGCAGATCACAATGATCTTCTGTGTTTCCTGGGATGAGTATATGATATAAGAGTACAAAATGAGGTCAAAGGGAACGTTGCTCGAGAGGACAAGCGGAGGCACCAACTCCTCGTCGAGCTCTGAACTGAGACTGACGCGAGACTAGAGGAAACAACAAGCCAAGATTTGGAGCGGAACATCTCAACGTACTGCAAAGTGCACTCGGAATGATCCCGCTAATCCCATTAATCCCATCCAGACGAGTCGGTCTGCGCGCTGCCATAGCCGCTAGGACCATTGTTGGAACCCCCAAAAGCAGCTTGGGCGAATCGGTCTGGATGCATTCCGTGAGGCACTTGCGGGCGAGGAGGAGGAGGACCTGGGCGTAGTCCGGCGTTAACACCACCGTATGAAGGTGGCGGATAGCCGGGAGGCGGGCCTGCCGAATGTTGCATCACGGGAGGTGGACGGCTGGGCGGGGCTCCTGGAGGCGGACCGCCAACCGCGCCATACCCACCGGGTCGACCGCCGTACGCGCCGCCGCCGCCGTATGGGTTGGGAGTTGCCGAAGCGACATTCATCATCGGTGTTCCGTATCCGCCTGCAATTCCAGCTGCGGCTCCTCCAGCACCACCAGGTGTCATTCCGCCCATCATTCCACGGCCACCGCCGTACGGTGTCCTGCCACCTCCCAATGGCGTATACCCTCCTGACTGAGCCGGCGTTCTGCCTCCACCGTACGGAGTCTTGGCGCCCCTTGCCATCGAAGCTTGGGTGGTGTACTGCGTCTTGAACGCGTTACAGAGTGCTGCTACATCCGCCAACTGGTCCGCCGGTCCAAGCTTGAACGCGTTCGGCACCACCTTCACCGGCCACGTTTGAATCGCCGCATCTCGATTCGCCTTGAAGGAAAGGTTGAAGTAGCCGGGCCGATCTTTATTCAATCCAAAGGCATACACCGATCGAGACGGATTGGCGAGCGACCAATTGGTAAGATAGCGATGCAAATCTTCCTCGTCCGCCCCTTTGTACTTTTCGTGGTTCATCATCATCTCCACCATATGAACCATCGGCTTGACATGGTTGACGATCAATTCGTCCAGGTCCGAATATGAGCCCATCCCTTCGATTCGCAAAACGCGGCCGAGTGAATACTCGGATTCCTTGTCCAGCTCCAGCACATCGATGTTCTGATACACTCCGTCGTCCACCTTCCACGTAACTGCGAGATGATCGTCCCCTTTCGACGAAGGTCGAACCACCACAGACCCTCGAGGCTGACTAGCCAGGAATGCCATCGCCTGTTTGTAGTTAAAGTTGTGGTAGTTGGGATGGTCGATCACACGGTTCTGACGTCGAGACTGGATGCGCATCTTGGCCTTGTCCGCAGCTTGCTTGTTCCATTTCTCCGCCTTCTCGTAGTCGTAGAATTTTTGGTCCAATGGCGTCTTTCCTTGCGATGGTTCCCGATGGCTCTTGTGCCACGGTCGAATGGACAGTTCAACCCGACAGTTGACCTTGTCGATGTCCAGAACGACCGCATCCAGCGTCTGTAACGGTTGAACCAGGTCACGCAGGCGTACACTTCCTGGCTGGTAGTCATCCACCGTGTTCTCGGCTGCGATGTTGCCTTCGATCCCAGAATCCAGCCTGACTCGGATGTGTCCTTCCGCCATCCGGTTTCCGTCTTGAACACGCATCACCTCGACCGAAACCAGGAAGCCTTGATGCAGCGTCTTGCTTGTTTCACCAGTGAACATGGTGAATATCTCGTCGGGCGTCGGTTCTTCCTGCTTGTGCCTCAAATCATCGTAGGGCTTGATCAATTCGGTCTTGCAGGCATGAAGCGTTGCGCGCTTCCTTTCACCCTTGCGTTCGAATAGCATCTGCGCATAGTTGTCCAGGTCGAGAGTGCCGAGCTTTTCAGATGGATCCGGATCCTCCATCAGCTCTTTGCACGGCAAGGATGGGTGTTCGCCTTCCAGATCCTCCTCGTGCTTATTCAGAGCATCAGCAGCCATCTTTCGTGGGAAGTCATAATCCTCAGGATGGATCCGGGTGCTGTCGAGAACATCGGGAACATCATCCTCGTCCGCTTCCAACAGCATATCCTGGTCGATACGCAGGAAAGAAGCGCAATTTGTGAATACCTGGAAGGTCAGGATGTTTCGAGTGATGAGCAATGTACGGTTGATCAAGGTTCCCTCAAGCTTCGTACTGATGGCATTCACTAGTGCCTGAGCCTTTCGGGGACCCAATCCGGCGACGAACGGCAGCATTGTCTGGTAGTAGCTGCTTGTCATGGCCTGATTGATCTCTACTCCAACTTCGTTGATGACAGCAGCGATGGATCGCTCGAATTGAAGCTTGAGGCGCTCCTGAGGTAGGAGTCGCTGGTTGGGGTCCAGGATGACGGCGGTCACGTCGTCACCCAGCGCGGCGAATTCGTTCACCGGCGATTGAGCGTATCTGGCCAGAGCCAAGCAGTACCTGCCCAGCTCGCTCAGCTCCGGGAACTCTTCGGCGGCTCGACTGCTGTGTTGATAGATGCGGGCGACGTCGTCGTGGCACGTGACGACATCGATCAAGGCTTGTTCCCGGTCCATATCAGACTCGATGTCCTTGTCTGCACAGATCTCTTGGTGCGCAAGATCGGCCAGATCACGAACAATGTTCTTGAGTTCGGCGGTGCGCGGGCTCCATCCGCTGACGACAACGACATCCGGTCGTCGTTTCTTCAGCATCTGGATGAAGTCGGCTCGATGATCGACGAACTCAGCCCGACCCCTCGTCCTCTCCATCTCTACCTCGCGCTCCTGAACCTGTCGAGGTGTGAGTGGGCGAAGATCGTCGAAAGTGGCCTGTTCGATCAATCGTCCCCGCACGTCCAGATAGACAGCCTGGACGACATCTTTCTTGGGATCACCCTCTCCATGCGAGACTGCCAACACCGTCGGCACGCGATCCTCCTCTTCGATCTTGGGATCGCGATTCCTGGCGACCATGCTTCTCGACATGAAAGGTCCCGCGCGTACTCTTTTGGTCATCAGCACGTCGCAGTGACGCAGCAGCATCTCACGCGACTCTTCCCGGAGCCACTCTTTGAGCCACAGTCGTCCGCTGGGAATCAGGTGATTTCGCAGAGCATCCTCAATGACCTCCTTCCTCTGTTCGTTCCATGCTTTGCTGACCTCGCCCACTCCTTCGCCGGTGTAGTTGTTGAGAAGTCGATTCTGAAATCGAGATGTGACGAGATCCTTGAGTCCGATGCTGAACTTGATCAGAAGGTCCTCCTCCGCCTGCAGCATCTGCAGGTACTGGGCAGGGTGCTGTGGGATCAGACGAGCGGGCTTGCTTCTGATGAACTTGAAGTTTGCGTAGGGATGCTGCTCGTCGATGACGGTCATACCACGTTCGGTGGGCTCGATGTTGATCTCGGCGGCATCCTTGAAAAGTTGTCGGATCTCGCGCTTGAGGATAGGGTCCTTGCCGATCTCTTGACTCAAAAGCATTTTGGCTTTAGCCAGGGCAATCTCGGGAGTATGGGCGCCCCATTCGGCACTCACGAACTGAGCTGCATATTCAAGAGGAGCCTTCTCCGGGTCTTTGGGAGAGTATTGTCGGGAAGGACTGGTGATGTTGGCTGCGAGCTCGTCGGATGTGATGCCAAAGTGCTTGGCCAATTCTGAGAGGACTGTGTTCTTGGTTCTTTCATACTGACCGACCAGACTGGGCTTCTTGAATCCGGGTGCGGCAGAGGTCACGGCTTCCCCATTGAGCGTAAGGCCTTCCATATCCTCGGCAGCACCATCTCCGTTTGCGGAAGCAGTCAAAGCCTGAGCGTCACGCATCTTTTGACCATACCGTAACGTCAGCCACTCGGTGATGTCCGACAACTCTTCGAGACTGGCAGCTTGGGCCAGCATGTCCTCGAAGATCTGTCGCTGTTTCTGGACCGAATCAATCCTGTTTGAACGGGCTGCGTCTTCCTCTTCGGCTCCAGGTTCCGACTTGACGCCGAAGCTGATCTTATCGAATGTGGCGCGAAGCTGATCCTTTCGCATCAACAAGGTCTTGAATTTGAGACCCAATTGACCGAGAGTATAAAGTTCACGTCGAGTGAGCAGGTCGATGCTCTTGAACTGCCTCTTTTCCTCATCAAAACTGACGTGTTCGAGTTCGTCAAAGCGATGTTGGAAGAGGAAGGGTACCTCGAGGAGATCGTTGAGCATGTACGAGAGCATCAGTTGGACAGAGTTGAGAAACTCGGATCGGTATCGGAAGAAGGTGCCGGCGTCATCGAGGAATTCGCCAGCTGTACGTGTCGAGATGCGTGTAGAAGCCCATTTGGCGGCTTCGAAAAGCTCCGCATCGTTGAGCTTTCGTTCCAACAACTTGAGGCCTTCTTCACCGGGGCATGCGAGCTGGAGCCTCTCTGGAATATCGATCCGCTTAATGCGCTCGTCCTCCTCTGTCAGCATGCGCTCTGCGATCTGGGCAGGCTCGAAAATGTCCTTGTATTCCATCTTGGTCTTCTTCTCTTCCTCGAAGGCATCCTCTTCGTCCTCCTGGAGAGCCCAATAGTAGTCTTCACCATTACCAAAGATTTCATGGATCTCGTCCCAAGCTTCTCGATCGATACCGGCTTTGGCGGGATCAGCAGCAGAGCCCGACATTCGAGCTCTGCGCTTCTCTTCGCGCCTTTCGCGTCTTTTAGCTTCTCGTTCCTCTTCATCTAATCCTTGCATCTCTTCCTCGTCTTCGTCCTCCTCGATGAAGTCGTCCAACCCATCGTCCTCGTAGACTCCCGGAGCATCTCTCTGCTTTCGTGCGACGCCTGCTCGAAGCACTTGTCCTACGGATGGCAGGTCTTCGTCATCGTCAAAGTTAGCATCCCTACGTCCAGCAGTAACGACTTCATCTTCATCGTCGTCATCTTCGAATAGCTGTGCGAGATCCCTCTGGCGGGCTGATTCACCATCGGCAGGGGGTGATGCAGAACCTCGTCGGAATCGCTTGAGTCGACCCGCCTCCTTCTTGCGAGCCTGGCCCGTGTTCTCGGCCAAGAGTTCGAGATCATCTTCGTCGACTTCAAAGTCCTCTTCATTCTGCTTTCTTTTCTTCTTTCTCCGTCGCTTACGTTCTCTGCGGGCTTCTTCATCCTCCTCTTCCTCCTCATCGTCCTCGGCAATGAAACCTTCGGCGATTCGGCGAGCCTCTTCTGGGTCGTCATCTTCTTCTTCCTCACTGCTATCTTCGCCACCAGAACCAATGATGTTGCCGTCGTCCCTCATCAGATCGACTCCCTCGCCTTCATCGGATGGAACGCCTTCTTCATCGTCCTGAAAGCGTGGGGCTGGTACCCTCCCTTCGTCCTCCATCCTGTAGCCGTGACCGAATCGGGACGTTGGGAAAAGCTACAAAGAATCCCGTGCTTACTATTTATTGCAGGATGCTGAGTGCAAGCAGGGCAATGCAGGGCAACGGCGCCGACCAGAATGATGAACGATGAACGTTGAACGTTGAACGAGGGATCCGGGAGTGAAAGATCAGTCACACGTTCGTGGCCGGCTGCCTGAGCTACAAGACGTGCTGTTCGTGAGATGGCGAATCCAGAGGTGCGGAAGTATGAGGAAGACGGGACGTGGGCGGGGTGATAGGATGATAAAGATGGATAGATGGATAGGATGGCGAGGAAGAAGGTGTGATGCCAACTGAGTCGAATCCAAAGTAAGTTACTGTGAGTCTTCTAAACCAGCCCAAGCGCAAGAATCAAAGCCAAGTTTGATGGCCGAGACGCGAGGACAAGAAGAGCTCAGCAGAAGCGAGCCAAAACGAGTTAGTTGCCCAGCCAACCAGCCAACCAGCCAGCCAGCCAAATTCCAACGAGGACAAGGTCCCTTTCTTCGCAAGTGTATTATTGACGCTTGGATAGAAATTTTCGGATCCGAAATGCATTACATTTGAACTTTGCGCGTGGTCATACCAAGGGTTAATTTGAGGTTTTGGAAGGATTTTTTCTTCTCAACAGCAGTTGTACAGACCAACATCAAGGCACTCCCTTTTTGGCTTTGACTTACTCTCGACGGTCAACACATCATATCTTCTTCAACTGCAACTTGACCAACCGCTCAACTCTGCCTTGCGACACTTGGCTCCGACCGCCCGTCTGTTTTGTTGCTCTAGGATTGATCGCAAGAGCTCTTTGCACTAAGGAACAAGCTCCTTAAAACCTTCTCTTCTCTCTCTTTACCGCACCCTTCCGACTTTCTCGTAGCCAATATGTCGCTCGCGGAACCTTCCTCGTCGGCCCTTCACATCGATTTCCCACCCTCTACAGGGTCAGGTGTAATGCACTCTCGGTCCATCACCGGTGTCCACGTTCACCCTGTCGCGCTCTTTTCCATTCTCGACCACTACCTTCGACGAAATGACGGCCAACAAAGGGTTATCGGAACGCTGCTCGGAACGCGAACCGAATCCGAAATCGAGATCAGGAACTGCTTCGCTGTACCGCATTTGGAGAACGAGGAGCAAGGTCAGGTTCAGGTCGACATGGAATACCACCGAAACATGTACGAGTTGTGCCAGAAAGTTCGACCCGATGAAGTGATTGTAGGATGGTACGCTACCTCTCCCGAGCTCAACACCTACAGCGCCCTCATCCAGGACTTTTACTCTCGAGAGACAGCTCCTCATCAGGCTGTCCATTTAACCATGGACACGTCGATCGATGGATCCAAGGCCACCGGTCTCGGTATCAAGTCCTACATCTCTTCGCCTCTCGGCGCGACGCCCAAGGCCGAAAACTGCGTCTTCCTTCCTCTGCCCACCAACTTGCTTCATTCCACTCCCGAGCACTCTTCGCTCTCTCTGCTCTCTTCTCAGAACGTCTCTTCACCATTGACCGACCTGGATGCTTTGGCAGTCAGCTTGAAACAGGTTCAAGCGCAGCTGGATCGAGTCTTGACCTATGTTCGAGCCGTCATCTCTGGAGAGAAGCAAGGCGACAAGGCCGTCGGCCGATTTCTCAACGACACCATCAGCGTTGTACCAGCCGGAATGGACGACAACAAGCTCGAGACCCTCTTCAATGCTCACTTGCAAGACGTCTTGATGGTATCCTACCTCGCCAACGTTGTGCGAGCTCAAGCCGAAGTGTCTTCCCGTCTCACCCTCCTCACCTAAGTCACGCTCAGTCACCGACAGCCATCTTCCCATCCTCCGGCCCACTTTTCGCCATATCACGTTTGCTGAAACCAGTCGAGCTTATTCGATCGCAGCTCATTCGCCGTCGCCCAGCTCTCACCCATCTCAAAAGTAGGGATTCTCCTACAGAATCTGCATTGTCGACCACTTTCTTTGTACATGTAGCAATAATCGCAGACGATGTCATTTCTCCTGGTCTTTTCGGGTGTGATCCGGATGTGAAGCGTCTGAAAGGAAAATCTCCAAGTGACTTATTCGGAAGACTCCCGTTTCAGTACTGTAGTACATAGAATAATGTGACCGGGTTTCTCGACCTTCTTCTCCAGGATATCATCCTGGCTGGATTTTAATGCTGTTTTATTTACATATTTTTATTTATTTTTATTTTTGAATGAATTTCTTGCTCCCCCTGATTTTCTGCTTCTTCTCAGAAGTTTGGCAAAGGTGAGCGTGAAATCGGAACAAGCCCGTGCGGCGATCCTTCTCCACACACACACACACGCACACTTTTCTGTCTACCAAATCGGTGTGATACGCTTTCAGGAGTCGAGGTTTCAACACACTAGTTTCGGCTGTGCCCGACACTTGCTCTTCGGCCTCTTTGATCTTGACACCATCATTCATTGGTTCTGCTGCATTTCATTTCATCACACACAGCAAATTCCAGCGGTTCAAGACCCTACCTATACCGCGATCCATTCTACGGACTGTAGGAATCTGCCAGTCACGATGGCTTCAGATAGTGGCCTTCCCCAGCTCTGGGACGGCTTTCGTATGCGAATCTCCTCGCAGGCCTACATATTTGAGCCTACCTCGTCCTCCTCAGCTGCCTCTTCCGAGACCCTAGTCGTTGACCGAAATGACAGTACCGTCAAGGTCGTTTCAAACGCTTCCGCCCTTCCCTCTGAGGGCAAGGTCATGAATGTGCAGGGCATCATCGGCATCATCAAGCTGCATACCTCCGAATTCCTCATCGTGATCACTAGCAAGAAGAAGGTCGCTGAGATCTGCGGCGCCGAGATCTTCATGGCCACCGATTTCCGCGTCTTCCCCGTGGAGAAAGAAGCTAACCCTTCCCTACTCAAGCATCCCGTCGAAAAGACACTGCTCGCTTTGCTCAAGTCTCATCTCTACAGTGCTCCCTTCTATTTCAGCTACGACTATGATCTCACCAGCAGTATGCAGCGACAAGCAGGCATCTCCGACAAGTCTGCACCATTGTGGCAGCGGACCGACGATCGATTCTTCTGGAATCGATTCCTTATGGACAGGTTCGTCGAGGCTTCCCAATCGGGACACGATCTGTCTCGGTTCATCTTACCGTGTGTATTCGGCTTCCTGGAGGTCAAAGTCACCAAGATCAATAACCACGAATTCATTCTCGGGCTCATCGCCCGAAGGTCACGATACCGGGTCGGCACTCGATACTTTTCTCGAGGTATCGATATGGACGGCAATGTGTCAAACTTCAACGAGACCGAACAGTTCGTCATCACCAACCCCAAGGGCGAGTCCGGTCCCTTGACGAAGGGGGACGGCAAGATACGTATGAGCTACGTGCAGACGCGAGGAAGCGTACCCGTCTTCTGGGCTGAGATCAACAACCTGCGATACAAGCCTGATCTGCAGATCATGGACAAGCCCGAGACCGCGGATGCTACCCGCAAGCATTTCGATGACCAGGTATCCCGATATGGTGACAACTACCTGGTCAACCTCGTCAATCAAAAGGGCTACGAGAAACCGGTCAAGGAAGCGTACGAACGAGCCGTCGAAAAGCTCAACAACCCGCACGTCCACTATACCTACTACGACTTCCACCACGAGTGTAAAGGCATGAAGTTCGAACGAGTCATGGATCTGATCGACCGACTTCAGACCAAAGGTCTCAAGGGCGGTGACTACTTCTTCATCGACCGTTCCGATGTGAAGAGCAAGCAAAGCTCCGTGGTACGAACCAACTGCATGGACTGCCTCGATCGAACCAATGTGGTACAAGGTACTCTGGCTCGATGGATCCTCACCCAGCAATTGAGAGCCATCGGTATCCTCTCCGAGAACGAGAAGGTCGAGACCAAGACCGAATTCATGCACATGTATCGGAACGTGTGGGCCGATCATGCCGACGTCGTTTCGAAAGCCTATAGCGGTACCGGTGCGCTCAAAACCGACTTCACTCGAACCGGTAAGCGATCCAAGGAAGGAGCTTTGCAGGATGGTGTCAACTCCATCACGCGGTACGTCAAGAACAACTTCTTCGACGGTGCGCGACAGGACGCGTACGATCTCTTCACAGGCGCATGGCAACCGTCAAAGGGCCTGCCTCATCCGGATCAACGAGCTCTGTTGGTACGAGCGATGCCCTGGGTGTTCTTCTTCTCTCTTGCGATGGTCCTTGCCAGCTTTGTTCTGCCCAGAGAGACGGCCGCTGCTACGGTCAGCACGATGGCTGGTGATGCTGCCGCCAACTCGGTCAAGTCGAGCAATTCGAACGTGTACTTCTTTACACTCTGGTTGCTGGTAGCGATCGGTAGCGCTCAATACATGGTTGCAAGAGGATTGGACTACGTTGCCTGGCCTACACTCAACCGCCCGAACGATACGATCTTCTACGATGGTCCTGGTTTCAAATCGGGTCGCAAAGGCCGATACGGTGTCGTCAGCCCTCCCAAAGACACCTCCAACGGTGGCGTCAAAGCTGCTTCTACGAGTAACGCTGGTCGGAGAGGACAAGCCTATTCGATCCCGGAGAAATAGACAACTGGGATGCTTCTGTGGTGTAGCTGAAGATAACACGTACACTTTGAGCTGTTCCCGATGAATTAGAAGATTTCATAGACCTTTCCCGATGTTTGCTCCCGATTGAAAGTATGCACTCGATTTGGGGAGTCCTTACATGTTCGAGACTTTGAAGGCAAGTGTGAAGCGCTAAGTCGGCCGGTTGGGATTCGCGCTTTGACGTCATCACAAGCAGCCATGAGCGGAAGTGTCGATGTGGAGTTCTGCGTTGCGTGTTTTCTCTTTGTTCCGGGATCTGCAATCTCGCACAGACCCTGCTCTAAGATGCCATTCTTTGGCAGCTCTGTCCAACATAATGCTGGTGGCGACTACTCCGAATTAGCTACATTGTACTACCTCGAGAGTGAATTTGGTGTGTTTCCATTCCGATCTGAGATTCCAAGCTTGTCTTGACAACTACGAATTCGCAGCGAAGCTGCTTCTCGTCGGAGAATTTTTTTTTTGGATGTTTTGAGCACGCATACTGTGTGCATGAGGCGGATCATGTTGTCACACGAATGCAGTCGTTGTCACCGTGCGGTGAACGACATCGCGGGGCTCGCCACAGCCTTGTGTTGGTGCGTCGTTTACTGTATGATGAATCAGCAACCAGCATCGACTCGCCAGCTTGGTCACGAAAAGGCGTGAGGGGGCAACTATCGTGCATGCGAGGCCTTACGAGTGCGAGATGCGACTGACCATTCGGAAAACGCTGCTACCAGAGTCAGCCCGCGCCTTGACTTGCCAAGGGTCCCCCCCAACTTTCGTCTCCGCAGATCACTTTTTACACTCGTGTGCACGGCCTCGTGACTACATGTCTCTTGATGACGAGATCCATCCTTGTTCCACCGGAGATGCCGAATTCCAATCTCCTCAAGTCAGAAAGGTCTCGGTCAGAGACAGGACCTATTCTTGGCTCACCATGCATCTTGACCGTATAGCCGGAGCTACCGTGGAGAGAGGGCCTTCTATTCTTGGCCGCGTCTGCAATATTTTGGGAGCGGATGCCTCGGAAGAGCCGGAACAAGCAACAAGAGCCTATCCACACTTTCACATCGGCACTCGTGGTCCGAGGTCAGTAGTGGTGCAAGGCATAGAATCGCAGCACATGCTGTGTGATGAGTTATTTTTGGTGAAACCCAACGCTTTGCAAGGCAAGCCTAAATTTTGATGATGATGATGATGAGGCGGCTGGGCGGTGCTTCGTGGAGAGGCCAGATGGATGTTCCGAGAACGCTGTACAAATCTGTATGTCGGGCGTGCCTCAACCCCGGAAAGGCAAGAGATGGATTCACGAGCTTGAAGTTGATGTTGACCTTCTGCGACCCTTGGGTTCTTTGACCCTTCAGCCTGACTCATCACAACACAACTCACGCTTTCTTGCTTTCCAACGGCTAAGGAAGGAGGCCGACCCTTTGCTCCATTTTTGGCATATGCATTGGTCATTGTAGAGTCCCCACTCGTTGCCCGTCAATATCCTCAGCATCGAACTGTGCGTTCGCCTGCCCTTGTGTGTTCCTGCTCCGTCACTACGCTGGTTACGCCTCGCCTCTTTTGGTCCTGGTCCAGACATGGGCTTGTTTGGCTTGTGAGAAAGCTCTTTTCCTATGTCGTGTCGTCATCTGCCCCGGGCTGAGCTTTGCCCCCATCCCACAGATGTGACTGATGCTCTGCATTGGCACTTCGCCTACCTGAGCCTCGACACCATCGACGTGGAAGCTTCAGAGAAGCGTAAAGAGGTTACAGGTAGCTAAATTTGGTGCACTTACCGTTTTCCTCTCCTCTTGCCCCTCGACTTTGGTCGGCTGTCCCTTGGTTCTGCTGCCCCGCCTAGACAAGCGGCTGATTTCCAGTAGCGAGCTTAAGCTTTCGTCCCTTCTCCAACCGGTAGCTGCTGTTGTGTAGCAAGCCCTCCCTTGGCTTGGAAAGACATATAAGCGTGACCGAGTTGACCAAATCTCCTTTTTCCATTCCACCACGAACATCTTTTACAATCACATACACATACTTTCACACCCTTCCAACTCTTATCAAAGAACAATACTCAACATGTCTGACGCTGGACGACAGGATTTCACTGACAAGGTAAGCATCCACCACTTCGGCACTACCACGCATCGACCAAGTCTTTCTCGCCGCCTTCGATCTCAATGCCCGTGATCAGACGTTGACCACTTTCATCCGTTATGTTTCATTCTTTTTTTCCTATCTCAGGCCTCCTCCGCTTTGAAGCCCGACTCCCAGAAGTCCATGGGCGAGAAGGCCAAGGAGAACCTCGACAAGGCTGCTGCCACCATCCAGCCCGACTCCACCAAGTCTGACTCCCAGAAGCTCGGAGACAAGGTCACCGGCAGCGACAAGTCTGACGAGTCCATCCTCGACAAGGCCAAGAACGCCGTCGGCCTTGGCAACAACAACACCACCTCCCACTAATTGTACTCTTGCCAACATCATCCAGTGATTCGCTGGCTCGTCATCCTTCGACGTTGATGTTTTCGTAAGAATGATTACTTCACACAATATGCAATCATAATACCAATCTCCCTCAGTATACATTGCTCGCGACGATCGAGTTGTGAACGGAGCAGGATTGTGAAAAAGCCGTGTTTGGCTCCTCGAATGCTTGTGTATATTGATATCTGAAATTTCTTCAGCTGACCTCGGACTGGGACCCTCGGCCTCGTGTTTCGATCGGCAGCATCACCATAGCCAGTGCAACGATGACCAGGGTGGTGGTGGCGACGAAGAGCGGTATAGAAGGAGTGATGGAGAAAGCCCACCCAGCTGTGATGGGTGCGATGATACCCGCGACTCGACTGATGGCGGATGCTGTGCCACATGCCGTGGCCCTGATCTTGGGACTCATGACTTCGGGCGTATAGCCGTAGATGGCGGCATACGAGATGGAGCTAGTGATGGAGACCAATGTCAGGACGGCGCGCCAGAAAGTGAGGGAGAAGAGGAGCACCGAACCTGCCATGCATGCGGTGGACAAAGCCATGGTCCCGATCCTTCCCAACTTGGTCTCAACCATGTAGGCGGAGATCAAGCTACCCGGCAAGGAAGAGAGGGAGTAGATGAGGATGTCGATCATGGCCTGCCTCGTCGCATCATCCGATAGGGACGAGTCGGACGCCAGATTGGGAGAAGAGGGCTGGGATCCGTATCTTTCTTCCAAAAGCTTGGGCAGAAGGACGTTGAACGTGGTATAGCCAAAAGACATGCCACCCCAGATGATCCAGACCAACACGGTGGTTCGCTTCCATTCCGGCGCGAAGAGCTCGGCATATCGTGAGAGGAAGTCGGCTGCATTCGGATGCCACGACTTAGGGAGCCAGGACAAAGACTTCGGCAGCGTGCCTGGTGTCTGTGGCTGCGCATCGGTCGTGCCATCACCTTGATCACCACGTCCGCCTTCGGAATTTCCGTGAGAGTTGCTAAGCAAAGGACGATTAGATTCGTCGGCTAAGCTGGTATCGTCATCCCCTCCTTCCTCTTCGTCTTCGTCTTGATGATGTTGATCACGGCGGCAGCCATTCTGACCGTGTTTGCTGACACCGCTAGCAGGTCTTGATTGGCTATCACTCGAGCGTGCCAAGGATGAACCTGCGCTGCCTCCTTCTTCCAGATGCGAGGAGGGATCACGACCAGGGACCTGAGCCGGATCTGTTGCTGTTCCTTCACCGTCGCAAACATCCTGGATACGCAGATTGATCGGCTCGCCACCGTTGAAATGCATGATTTTATGAAGGATGTCTCTGGCCTCTTTGGGTCGCCCAGCATGAACCAAATACTTGGGGGATTCCAGCAATCGAAAGAATACGACTCTAGCTGCAACAAATGCGGTTGTCACCACTGCCAAACTTCCCAATAACCATCTCCAGCCTTGTGGTGCACTGGAAGATAGAACAAGCAGTCCTATCAAGGAAGGCACAACAGCTCCGGCTGAGAAGAACACGGACAGGGCCGTCACGTAGTTGTGGTTTCGGACCGGCAGGTTCTCCACCAGATTGGAAGAATCCGTCGGCATACTGCCTCCCACGCCTGTTCCTACGGCAAAAAGGAGCAGGCAAAGGAGGGTGAAGGAGCCAGCAAAAGCCGACAATGTACCAAAGATGGCTGTGACGAGCAAAGTGATGTTGAAAGCTGCCCTCCTACCATAGCTATCCGAAATGGTACCCCACATAATACTTCCGACAAACATTCCAATAAAGATGCTGGAGCTTGCCAGACCTACTGTACCATCTGTCAATGTGAAGTAGCGCTGTATGTGGGGAAGGATGATGGCGATAGCTTGAATCCACATGTTATCCGCTGCCCAACCCAATCCAGAGAGAATCAGAACCGTCCATTGATATCTTCCCATTCCTATTCGGTCCATTGTTCGATCTAGTGGTGTTTCGCCAACCGCAGTCGATCTCCAATCCCCGGACCCCTCGCCTTCCACTTCATCACCTCTTTCACCAGAATAAACGACCGAGGGAATGAACAGGGAGCGAGAGGAAGCAAGCCGTTCTACCAACGGTGGTTTGCGGTACTGTTCCGAGCTCGACCGGGCTGTTCGACCGAGGGTTTGCGTGGTATAATTACGCGGAAGGTTTGCTCGTGATAGATTGCGTTTGGGATGTTCCGATGGTGTGGATGATGGAGGCAGTTGGGGAGGACGGTTTTGAGTTTCATTCCAGTCGTCATGACCACCTTCGCCAGCCACCGAACCCTGGTTGTCATGCCAGACGGAAACCGCCGAGCTCTGCTCTGGAAGGGAAGACATCTCTGTTGTTTCCCATCTTCGGTTCTCGAGATACGAACTAGTGCCTCATGGTCAGCCCAATATATGAATGGCGGGTTGAAGAACGAGAAGAAGCAATGCTGTGTCCTGCAGCCGTGAAATTGCACGTAGGTCGAGGAAGCGGGGTAATGGTTCTGTGCGAGAAGGTGATGTTGAGACGAAGGCAAACCTTAATTTCCGACCGGAAGGTCAGACTCGAAATGCAAGTCAGGGTCTCTTTCGCCTGCATGGAAAATTATTGGTCTGAGCGGCAAAGTTGGTGGTACTTGAGGATCCTGAATCTTGGACCTGGCCTCTCTCTTCATCTACACTCTCGTTCCGACGTCCCTATTCACCTTGGCTTCACGTACCTCGAGTAGCACGAAGGAATGATGCTACACTTCTGAACCGGGGGACGCTCCAAGAACGGACATCGATTTCGGACTCGGGCTGTGACGGACGATGGCACTTCGGCCTGACTCGGTGTACCGAGTCGATCTAGGCGAAGAGCACACCTCTGCCTCTGCCCCTACCTCAAAAGCGCATCGAGACGATTCAGGAAGCCCTCCCAAGATCTTGCAAATTCGACTGACAGAACATGCGATCCACGAACTTGCGCTGCTGTATTCGCGGGCGGGGCCTGAAGCCGCCGTGGTGCGGATAGATGTTGATGCTTCCAGCCCTGTCCTCCTCATTGGCGATACCTCCTTTTCGCTACAAGCCCCTTTGCGGTCAACCTCTAGCACCTCTTCGACCTCCAATACAGCTCTCAACGAACTCTTCCAGCTTTCGTCGGATGAAAGCACTTTGATTCGTGTCGGCGCGGTATCCTCTAAGCTATCCGTCAAACCAACCAAAGATGTCTCATCCGTATCCCACCGACTCAAGCAGCAGAGAGAAGAGGAAGAACAAAGGAGGGAGGAAAGGAGGAGGGCTGTGATGCAAGGCACCTCCCTACCTGTGGGCAATCCCAAACGAGCTTCTTCCGCCTCGCGTTTAGCTCACTCTTCGATCACCAAAAGCTTGATCACGGCAAAGACGATCACTGCGCTGGGCTCTTCCCCACTTTCGAGATCTTCAAGTCTCAATAGACTGCCGTCGACGCGTAAAGATGCGAATGCGAGTGGTGACTACGGTAGTTCAGAACAATCTTTGCTCGTTCACAGCGTCTCGCATTTGCATGATCAACGTGCGTCACAACAGCCACCTCGAACACCGGCCAGTCCAAGTTCATCCGCAACGGGATTGGATAGAGCCACCACGAATTCTCCAGAATCGAGGAAATCTCACTTCAGGAACCTGTCCAGCGATCTCAAGGTTGGCAGTCCTTTGGCTGGGAAGGAGCTACGATCACAACAGGTAGACGATGAAGATGCGGAAGAGGGTCACGTCTCGGATGGTCCGTGTATTGCTTCGATTGCTGTCCCTACTAGACCCTCAACAGATTCTGTTCAGAAGGAAGCAGATGGTGCTGATGCATCCAAGGCAGTATCAACAGCAGCTGCAGGCAAGAGACCCACCACCAAATTGACCACTCGACAGAGGCTGGCCAAAGCCGCGAAAGCAGGAAGCCGGATCTTGCCGGAAAACGATCGAAAGAATCCATCCGTCACTCCTGGATTGAGCAAGATTCCCTCATCTTCATCGGCAGCAGCATCGAAGAAAGGAGTACCGAGTTCAACGCGGCATCCGGCCACAGATACTACAGTTGTGAGCAGACCTCCAAGTGTGACAAAGACAGACGAGGTTCCCGCCGCAAGAAGGAACGTCGGCTCCAGAGCAACTTCACCGAATCGGCTCAATCAAGGTCATCCGAGTGCTGACGCCAGCCCATCACATGAACCCAAAAGACCCGGTGCTGCGCCAATCTCTGCTAGCAGGACCAAAGCAGAGACTCGAGAGTCGGAATTGCCAAGTCACATGCCGATCGGAACACCCGCAAATGTCGCTACATCTAAATCTACAAGCCGGGAGACCAGTTTCGACTCGCGGAAACCTTCGTCTCGAGCTTCAGCTGCCGGTGTTCAGGTCATAAGCGTGCAGAGAAAGAAACGAGCCGCTCCTGTCGATAGCGAGGCAGAAATCGCGACGCCAAAGATGAAGCTTCCTGGTCACAACGCTCCACAGGAATCACATATCCCAACAGCGTCTGCACAGCTTTCCTCCTATTCCACCTTTCCGCGAGTAGAAGCAATCGCGATGGGAACCGACACACAGGACGGCAGGAAACGGAGGAAGACCGACAACCATTCGGCTAGGCCAAATGCCAACGAAGACCGTAGGAGGGAGAAGTCGAGCCCAGAATATCAATCGAGCGCTCCTGACACACAACATCATGGCCGAGAAAGAGTCCGAGTCGAGACGCGGCCAGAGATATCAGAACAGAGTCAGCCCAAATCTACACGGACGGATCCGCCATCGAGCGGATATACCGATACAGCTTCACGCAGTAGAGCCAACTCACAATCGCAATACTCTGACCTGCCGTCAGATGTAATGGCATCAACGAACACGCGAATCGCGAAGAACGCGACAACTCATCCGTATGAAGAACGAGATCGATCTGTGGAAAGAAAGTCCTCACCTTGTCCCCCGTTGCACGCTCGAACAGTCAAAGGTGTGGGACCCGGAGCCTCCCACTGGTCGGAGCCGTGGCTGGACGTTCGAAGCAGATCGGATTGGCACAGACTCGCGCAGCGATTCGCTAAAACGCAGCAAGACTATCTAGCTCGTCGCGCCACACTGGAAGAGGAGAGTGAAAGGTTGGATGTCGAAATGGAGCTCGCCAGAATGGAGGAAGCACAGATTCATCCTCGAAGAACTGACGCAGATTCGATGGACGGAACACGAAGTCAGGGGGGCGAAAGAAGCGAGCTTGGACGAGAGATCGCTACAGAAGACGAGACACCTCAAGGATTGCTGTTTTCTGCCCACAATTCAGTGGCCGGTGACCAGGACAAGCTCGCCAGAGAAACTGCAGTGAACACTGCTATCAACGCCAGCAACACAGTCGACGATGCGAACGGCAGGGTCACGCGCTCAAAAAGTCGACGCGGTGTTCAGAGCGCTGGAGGAGACGCCGGAGACTCCCCCGAAGAAGGCGAGATGAGCTCGTCCGATGAGGCAGAGCCCGGAAATCATTCAGCTCCTGCTTCGGACAAGGCCGCGGCTACTCCGTTGTCGACGAACGCCAGACGTTCGGAATCGCCCGAGAACCTCGCCTGGAGAGATAACAAGGACGATGCTCGAGCCCGAATCCGCCCGCACGAGAGAATTGGAGTTGCGTCTGCTCAACCGATGTCATACAAAGAGCTCGCAGAAAGGGTCAACCAACTCAACGAACTACATGGAAGCTTGAGTCGAATGCATAAAGTCCTTGTTGAATTCAAGGGAAAGGGAACCAGATCCGAAGGTGGTTCCGCTTCTCACGGTCCGGTACCGTTACAACGCTTGCAAAGCAGGAGATGATAAAAGCAGCACTTTGTGGCACGGATCCACTCTGTGTCGAACTATCTCGGACACTTTCGCCGTGCCATTCGTCCCCAACTTCACTTTGTTTCTCGATATGCGGGCACCAGCTTGTATTGCCCAAAACATTTAGCCTTGTTCGTGACGCGTGTAAGATCAGAAACACTGCCGTCAGAGCAGGTCTGTCAAGCAATGAAGAGGACTTCTCTGCCCGTATCGGTATGAGATGCTGCAGATCGAGTCGATATCGCTCAATCTCGATACGTCAGGTTCTTCTTAATCGGCACCGATCGATTCACGATGGTTAGAATGGAAGTGTGCCAAAAATAGCAACTCCTGGCAGCGAAATCTCAACCCTGGACCACGCACCACGCGGCCAAATAGAAAATTTTAATTACCGATGGAATGACGTAGTTTGAATTTCATCCATCCTTCTTGCCTCGTTCTTCCATCGCCTGTCCAAGTTGGCCAACCGATCTAGCCGCTCTCGCGAAGAAGATAACTCTTCCGGCTCCCGTCGAGCGGGGAACGTGACGATGACGGTCCGAGAGGTGCTGAGTCTTGTTCCAACATGATTGGATTGACTCAATGTCCACGTCATTCGTCCTCTAGAGATGATGTTCTCGGTAATTTCTTCTGCTCCTTTCCTCCCGCTCTGTCGACGATACTCTGTCGTCCACATGTTGTAGGCGCGCGACATGAAGCAATCTGGATGAGGGAGGATCCACCAGATTCGCTCCCAATCGCAACACTCTGCAAAGACTGGGCATGAATTCATCATTGGCCGTCTTTGTTGCTATTTTAAGGACGGACCCAGCCTTGTCACCCTTCGAGGAACGGATTCCATGCACCAAAATGCCGGTCGTATTCACCCTAGCCGGGAACCCGGATTGCATCGTAGGTGAATGGTTAGCTTGACCTTGACCCTAAGGAGGGATCGAACGCCGAACAGGGAAGCGCAGGTTGTGTGGAAAAAGCGGCACGGCGACGAGGCAGAGCCACCTCCACGCTCTACGGGATTGGAGTCCGAGACATGGCGATGCAGGTACAAGACCTTGTTGCTCTGGCTTTTGGTAGCCAATGGCGAGGAGTGAACAACTTGCAAACGGATGGGATACAAAGCACATGTACTCTGCAATAGAGGCGACGGACGACTTGCTCCGAGCAAAATAATTCACCGTTGGGCAAAAGTTTTGCCAAATCCCGAAACCGAGTCTTCTTGTCTCCGCTGCCAGTCAGCTGGATGCAAGTTAGGCGAGGTGGTCTTACCGCTTCCTGGTTCTTTCGTCACCCTCCATTCAACCCTGCAATTCGGTACGAAAAGTCCGTTGCAATCGCGTTGCAACGGACTTTCTGCCTTCTTGCATCGTGCTTGCCGCCTGCTTCTCCGTGCCCTCCAAGTCTCTCGACTTGCCTCCGCTTCAACCTCTGAGGGTGAGACGGGAAAGTTTCAATACACACCAACCTAACTACGGATTTCAAATTTTCTCCTCCGCTCAACTCTCTCTGGAACCAACGTTGCTTCACGGAACGATCTAAGCGAAACACGACACAGCTCCCATATGATCCAACACATGCACTGCCGCATCACAGCTTCCTATGAGATCATCGACTCCTCTCCGTACTGCCGCTGTGATCGCGACCAGGTGTTACTCCAGCCAGAGTCACTGTCCAAGCACCCTGGGCTGTTTCCTACACCCCCTTCAGTCCCGACGAATGAAGCATGGCAATGTGCACATGGTATGCAGTACATTTCAGTTCTATTTTGATCTCAGATGCATTCAGTTTGGAGCTAACGGAGGTCAACATGGTGCTGACAATGCTTGACAACGGCTAAATCTTGCTGGTCTTCCCATGCATCGCAGCATTGAATAGCGTGTTGTTCGTGCAGCCATAGTCAGCCGCGATCCTACTGTCTACACTTGGCGCCTTACACAGTCATACCTCGACCGAATCTCGCCAAGATTTGCCCCCGCTGCCGCCCATCGCCGGTCTCGCCTCTTCGGTCCTCTCTCGCATGGCTCTGTTCCTCGTCTCGAGCAAGTCTTGCCTTTCTGGCCAGTCCTCCCTCGATCTCAAGTGAATGTTGAATGATCAATTCAAGATATCCTCCGACATCGGAAAAATCGCAGACAATTCCGATCTTAAGATCTCTTCAACGTTTGTGCTTAAGCATATCCGTATCGACGCTTTCGATGCTAGAATTCATGCTGTGCTTCCTGGAGGACCATCCCCCTCTATAATTAGCAACAGGCTGTGACGACGACCACCACTCCTTCACTCACAGTACCTACTTGGAAGAAAGTGCAATCTGAGATGCCGCTTCGGAGCAACAAGTCCCTTACAAGGCTCTTGCTTCGGAAAATGAATGCGAAAGCCGAGTGCTCAGGGTGGTTTTGAGCTGTGCTCCTTCGCTCTTCTCCTAGCACGTATCGCTATGACGACAGGGAACTGGTGCACAACCTCTGAGGTTCCCTTCCTCGTTCATACAGAGGCTGCCAAGACGGATCGAAAGATACTTAACCATCAGCTATCTCATAGTCTCGACCACTTTATATGACCAACAAAGCTCTTCCTTCTGAACAGGGCCTGCTCTTCACATCCTACACATCCTACATCCACCCTCCGCCTCAGATTTTCACAGCGACGATCACTGAGAATAGCCCAACATGGCCGACCACAGACTTTCCACCGATACCTACGGGGAAGCAGTGCCTCGTCGACATCGATTTCACCTTCATCGACCTCACCGTCACCACTTCGGCAAGCCAAAGATGTCAGGCTTCAAGAGCCACTTCATGGCTGGATTGGGTGAATTGATTGGAACCACCATGTTCTTGTTCCTTGCCGAAGGTGGTGCCAAGACTGCTCAGCTATCCGTGTCTGCAGCTCAGACCAACACTGCAACCCAGCTGTCCAACGAGACCATTATGATGATCGCAACCTCTTTCGGCCTTTCGCTCCTGGTTTCCGCTTGGATGTTCTACCGAATCACGGGTGGTCTTTTCAACCCTGCTATCACAATCGCTCTCTGGCTGGTCGGTGTACTGACCTCCAGAAGAGCAATCATCCTCTTCGTCACCCAGATCCTGGGAGGTATCTGTGCCGCCGCTTTGATCCTGGGACTCACACCTACAAACTCTGTTCAACAAGTCACGACTACCCTACAGCCAGGTATCACTGTTGCCAGAGGTTTCCTTTTGGAGATGCTTTTGACCTCCGTCTTGGTCTTCTCCGTTTTGATGTTGGCTGTAGAGAAGCACCGAGCTACCTACCTTGCTCCCGTCGGTATCGGTCTGACTCTCTTCGCTCTCCACCTCTTTGGAGCTGTCTGGACCGGCTGTGGTGTCAACCCGGCCCGATCTTTCGGCCCTGCTGTCGTCGCCGGCCAATTCAACTCTGACCACTGGATCTACTGGATTGCTCCCATTTGCGGAGGTATCTTGTCGGTGATGTACTTCGAGTTCCTCAAGGTGCTCAAGTACAACTCGGTAGTTTTGGACCAGGATTCGGACAAGGAAATCACCGGTCTCAAGCCAATCCACATTCGAATGTGGAACTTGATCCGACACGGAAAGAACCCTTCTGCTCTCAACCCGGAATCTTCGACCTACTACGATTCCACTGCTAGGGAGAAGTTCGAGCGACAGCAGACCCAATTCCAGATGCAACAGGCTGCCGCTGGTCAAGACGCCGAGACTATGGACCGACCCGTCTTCGAAGGCCATGCTGGTAACGCCGCCCAAGGCATCCCAAGCACTACTACTCGACACAGCGATGCCTTGTCCACCGGTACCGGATCCACCGCCGCTCATGGCTCTGGTCACGGACCGATCCTTCCCAAGTGAAAGGCTGCTTGCCTGCTTTTCTTTTCTCCCAGTCCGCCAACCCTTTTGATATAGTAGTAGTAGCCACTCACACACGAAAAAGATAGCTCAGATCTGCATCAATCATACCCATGATACATCTCAATCATCTGCCGACCCTACTTTACTTTCCAGTCTCTGAACCCATATATCCTTATGTATGTAGAGAAGTGTAACAATTCTCACTCCCTGTTTCTACGAGTGTTGTGTGCCGCCATGGATGAGAGTGACTTCTTTCTGTTGACGCGTGACGTGCGAGTCACATCGGCAAATTAACCGGGAATTTTATCGGGTGTCCACAACGAGATAGCTTTTCGACACTCAATGTACTCTGTGTCCTATGATTTACGATGAGTGTTTTGTGAGGAGAGTCTTGCTATCAAAGACGGCAAGTAGGCAGGAACAGACTATTGTCGGGACGGTTGTTGTCACACCGAGCCCGGTCATGGTTCAACCAAAGTTGGAGTGGATATCCAATCAAGACTTGTTATCGAGTCACTTGAAGATCTGTGGTTGAGATAGTCCGCTCTGAAATACCTTTCTGCACTTGGAGGACATGTTCGTGAAGAATAAAGCTCACTCGCTACGACCACCACAGCAGCGGCCTCTCAGCTCATCGACTGACCGGTCGTCCTCGGAAATGTACCTTCGTCCGGATCACGCAGAAGACGATCCTGATGCCTTGCAATCCTTCATCCAGGCGTTCCCGCTTGGCGTTCTAACAACTTGCATCCCTCATCAAGGCCAGCCAACGATTCAAGCCAGTCATCTTCCGTTTGTTTTGGATCGTTCCAACTCGTCAGCATCCTCTTCGTCTGAGCTTGGTGTACTGAGGTGTCACTTGGCGAGAAAGAACCCTCAAGCGCAAGCCCTGATCTCGGCAGCCAAAACCAGCCCACATTTGCTGCAGGAAGAAGCTCTTGTTCTCTTCACACATCCTGTGTCCCATGCAGGGTATGTGACGCCCCAGTTTTACACCAAAACCAAGCCGGAAACAGGCAAAGTGGTCCCTACTTGGAACTACGCCGAGGTGCATGCCTATGGTAGACTCACAGTTCACCACGATTCAACAGATCCTCATACCCAGCAATTCTTGCAGAACGCGATAGAGGATCTGACGAGGCAGCAGGAAAAGCGCTTTGTTTCTTTGAAAACGTGTACGAACGATGAGGATCAGGGATTAGGTTGGAAAGTGTCGGATGCGCCGGAATCCTACATCAACATACTGAAGAAAGCGATTATCGGTGTCGAGATTCAAATCACTCAACTGGGTGGCAAGTTCAAGATGTCCCAGGAAATTGTGCAGGGTGACCGAGACGGCGTAGTGCAAGGCTTCAAGAGCATGCAGACTGAAGAGGGTGAAGAGATTGCTAGGCTTGTCGGACTGAGAGCTCACATGAAAAGTCAAGAAAATTGACTCAGGTAGCGCTTCAATGCGCAAGTGGCTACTCCATTGCAACCCTCGCCTCGTGGGCGAAAGGCACACTCTCTAGCCACGGCCTCCATTCGAAATTTCCGAGGCTTCTTGATCGCAACGAACCTCCATTCTTTCAACAATGTACATCTAGTGAGGAGGAGCACATAGCAAAAGAGTCACTGCGAGCCGTTAGTGATGCAGAAAATACGACCCTTGAGCAAGAAGCAAGCGTTGCACCGGCTTCGAGTCAGGACGTGAGGGGGGGAAGTCAGAGTAGACTTGAGAATCGGGTGTGACGGTCCTTGATCCGTCTGGCAAGCTAAGAACCAAACCTTAGCTATTTGTTAGATTTTCAACCCTTTCCGCTTCCTTCCGCTTGCGAATCGGTGAATTCCCCGGCTAATGTTACACCTTGGCTCTTCCGCTGGGAGACAGGTATCTTATACTTTGCCTTCAAAGGGGCGAGGCGAAAGGAAGTGCTATGCTTTGTGGAACCCCCCATACTCCTTCCCGCATCGCGACTTGACCCAATCGGCTGCCAAAGATGACCACGCTTGTAGGAATTGCCAGCCAGTGCGCAAGAAAGATGCGCAAATCGCCAAAGGATCCGATAGACAATCAACCTAGTCATGAGCTGACGACGTGGCCATCGCCTCGAGGAGATCAATCATGTACTGACAGGACTGATCCTAGAGGCAGAGAACAGCTGACAGCGGAACTACAGACTGATGTCGAGGAGCAAGAAGGTGGGAGGCAAGCCTGGATCGTAGTAGCAGGAGCTTCAACATTCTTCTTCGTCACCCTGGGTCTCGTCTATTCATTTGGAATCATCCAGGACGAGCTGATTTCTCGTGGTTTTGCATCGTCCTCCACTCTAGGTTGGGTGTCCAGTATGACAGTAGTGCAGATGCCCATCCTTGCCATTCCGACTACCAAGTTGGTGCTCAAGATCGGAAACCGAAAAGTGGGGCTTCTAGGGGCCTTACTTGTGTCGGGAGGCTACTTTCTCACTAGTTGGTCATTCCATTCTCTAGCCTTCCTATTTGTAGCCCAATCCATCTTCGGGCTTGGTTACGCCGTCATGTTTTGGGCCACCAACTCCATCGCTGCGTCCTACTTTGTCCGGAAGAGGGCGTTAGCGACGGGTATCGTGTATTCGGCTTCCGGAATCGGAGGCGCCGTCTGCTCACTGGCAATGCAAGGACTCATCAAGAGGCTAGGATTGGAATGGTCGGTCCGGATCTTCGGCATCATCGCATTCTGCTTATTGATCCCTGCAAGCTTCACGTTGATCCCCAAGGACAAGACAGTCCGCAACCAGGCAGCTTTCCGACTCTCGCTTTTCAAAGACTTCCGCTTCAACATGTTGCTCTTAGCAACTGGGCTAGCCACTTTCCCCTTGTTCGTGCCTCCCTTCTTCCTCCCGACATACGCAAGCTCTGCGGGTCTCAGTAAGGAAACAGGAGCTTGGCTGGTGGCAGGCTACAATCTGGCTTCAGCCGCCGGTCGACTCGTGTTCGGTGTCGTAGCTGATTCGAGAGTGGGTCCGGTCACGTCCTTACTCATCGCAATGATACTGTCCAGCTTCAGCATCATGGCCATCTGGACGGTCTCTAGCTCACTTGCTGTTCTCGTCATTGCCATGATCTTGAACGGCAGTTCCTCCGGGGCTCTGCTCAGTCTACAACCTCCTGTGAATGCAGCAGTCTTTGGGCTGCAAGAAACAGCTTTGACCATGGTACGTTTTGCTTTAGCGATCGATGCAAAGCTCACGATCTGACTTCGCTGCCTTCTCGCTCTTTGCCTCTTTTCGCTCGTTTCCCCAGTCTATGCTAACATCCTCAAGAGCATTCGGTTCAGCATTGGGTGGACCCATTGCCGGGTATCTGCTGGATGCTTTCGGAGGTCCCTCTTCAGGTACCAAAGCATACCGACCAGCATTACTTGTCATGGGTGCCATTTGCTTGCTCTCTGCGCTCTTCGTCGGTCTGCTACGATTTCGCTTGACGAAAGAGCTGGGATGGAAAGCCCGTGTGTGATCTGCTAATAATCCATTTTCACGAATCTGCTTCATGTCAAGCGTAGGCGTCAGTGCCATCATTACCGAGATTCCTCGTCTGCCAGCTTCATGTATCTGCATTTTCCCCAGTATCTTCAGATACACCATAGGTTGAATTAGGCTTGTATGTATTATGGCGCGTGTGTGCGATGTCTAGTGTTGCGGTCAGCTAGAGTTATGCTGTTACTTCTTCTTTCCGCCTTGCAACTTGGCAATAGCTGCTTTCTTGGCGGCTTCTTCCTCTTTCTTCTTCTGCTGGAAGGCAAGGTCCTGGAGCCGCACAATCCAAGAAGGTGAGCTGTGTGTTTGCTTTCGAGACATGAGAATTGAAACGGTATCACTTACATCTTCATCCATATCCTTGGCCTGTTTCTTAGGCGCCTTGAGAGGCTTGGCTTTTCCTCCTTGTCGCGACGACATTTTCAGAAGCTAAAGAGACGCAATTTAAGGCCCAGTCAGCCGGAGCAAGACGACTCGTTATTCCGTATTTCTCTTATCTCACCTCTCTGGAACTGCTGCGTGATGGTGAACAGTATAGTCAATGATCTACGGGGAAGAACGAGTGTTGGCTCTGCATCGCGAAATCGACAAGTACCTTCCCCTCACGAAAAAAAAAAGCCTCACGTCAGTCTTACGTAATAAAAATTCTCCCCATCGAGGATCCTTTTTTTGCCCTTTTTCTTGCCTTTGTTTTTTTTTTGTCTGTATTTTCGCTGTCAGGAATCCTATTTTCTCAGATCCAATCGAGTAACCAGGAAACCACAGTCTACAGTGTCGCGAGCGGAATTTCCAGGTATCGTGGCTATGACACGGTAATGGGACGTACTGTTATGTCTGTATGACATGGGAAAGATATGCAAGCAGGTTTTAGATGCTGTTTCATTGCAAAAGACTTGGTAGCGTCCAACAAGCCTGGATTCCTTCGTGCGAGGTCTTGCTGGATGCAGACCACCCGTGAACGGAGAAGACAAGGGTTTTGGAGATCTGAACGGTGACTGAGCAGTTCAACATGTCTTCTGCAAAGTCCGCGTCGGGTTCTCAACGGTCCATGCAGCAATCATTTGCCAGCAGCTGCTCTCAAATGCAATATTGTAGGAAGAGGCATGTCGAGCATGATATAACTTATGCACTGTTCAGAGGCGTGATCTGACACGTTTGCTCCGGCTCGGATCCGTTGAATGGGTCGTGATGAATGTGCGCTACTCGCCAATCGACGCCACTTCTTGTCTCGTAGTGACATTCTGCGTTGCGGGCTGTGCACACTGATACTGTGTATGTTGGGCAGCTTCGAGAACTCCGACTCTGCTTGGATCTACTACTACTCTAGTGGTAGGTCCTGTGTTGTGCCACGCGTGGCTGCTGCAGAAATTCAGCAACGCAGAAGCATCCCCCCCCGTCGGTAGCTTGATTCTGTATGAGTTTTAATTTTGACGACGTCGTTGGCGTGGGAATTCAGGAGGTTGAGATGCGATCACCAGCATTTGCCGAAGTATCCCTGCAGAATCCGAGAACAAATAATAGCATACATTACCGACAATGCGAGAAAGCGAGCTCAGATCTCGTCACCGTGCTTTGTCGCAGGTCACAGCGAGGATCATCCAGATGATAGGATAGAAATCGAGCAGGAGCAGACTCAAACCCGAAGACAAAATGCGACCACTCGGATTCGATCTGGGAAGCTAAGTTCACGCGTAAAGATGTCGTCGGAAAGAGACACTCCCTGTTTAGGTTGATGAGAAGGGAAGCAATCCAGGGTTAGAGCGGGTTTTCTTCAAGACAGATCTCCGCTTCGGCATCGATTCTGAACGGATTTCTTACATCTCCACAACCCCTGAATTCAACCCAAAAAAAACCAAAAGAAAAAAAAAAGAACCCGAGGCAGGCATCCAGGCAGATTTCCATCGTGATTGAGAAGTCTGACATCCGATTCCCGTGGCGTGTGGCGGAATCATGCGTTCGACCATGTGCCTGCATCAAAATGTGATGCTGCAAGAACAACTTAACTTGCAATTCCGCACCTTCAACGCCCTCTCTGCAGAGTGCATCGCAGCTTGGATCGCTTCCACAGAGATTCATCGCTGTGATGCAGCGTATACGAACGGTTGAAACCAGGGATGAACACAGAGGGAGATGGGGATGGACATAGAGAGGAAAGAGTGACCTGGGGATTCATCCCATCGCCATCATGCCGTGTACCTGGCTCACGATCCGCGAGCAGATCGGCAGGTGTTAAAGGGCAAGATGGACAACAGTAGAGTAGCGCCGAGCTAAGCTTGTCCTTGTGACAACGCAAAATAATGCCGGTCAAAACCCTTTCTTCGGAGATGATTTGAGACGGCATTGGACGGCAAACGACAGTCGAAGGCGGAGCGAATCGTCCCAGTCTCGATTTTCTGTGATGACGGGTCTGGAACACAAGAGTTGCTGGACGCTCTTCCCTTCCAGTTAGCAAACTGTATCTGCAATGCAACATGCTACTCTACTACAGTACACTACTGCACCTGCCGGAATACTCAAGCATCACAATATTTGGTTGGCGTCAACCGCTCTTCCCACCTCGACCTCGCAACTTCCCACGAAGTCGTGAGTTGTAAACGAAAATAAGCTGTAAATGCGCTTCACATCACTTCGGACATGGTACGAAGGTCGAGTAGGTGAGTCAAAAAGAATCAGACTCTTGAAGCTATACCTTCACCGTCGACGTAGGTTACGTATCGAAAGGTTGGTTGCTCTGCAACCTTGAAGCTGGGCCTGTCCCCGTCGTCACTTCTTGCCAACCTTTTCCCCTTGCAGCCTTCTAGAGCAGAGGGAGCAAAGATGGTGCAGAAGCTTTCGGTTGACCTAGGCTACCTTGAAGTTGAGACGGAACGACGCGAAATTCAATTTTCCCGGGCAGGAAATTCTATCTTGAGAGAGAGGGAGGGGCAGAGAGTGCTAAAGTGATGTAAAGAGCAACAGAGTGGTAGTGTGCAATTTTCGTGATTCGAAACCCTTTCGGGTCCAGATTCGAGACTCATCTGCGCGAGTACCGCTCACCAACTTTCTCGTGGTCACCCTTTGAAAGTCCGCTCGCTCAGAGACCAGCTAGTTTTGATTCTGCTTCGAGTCGAGAAGCGTAAGACCGAGCTAGGACCTCGAGGTGATCTAGATCGAAAGCAACCTTTCTGCCCTATCCACGACATCCGTCTTGGAAGCTTGATTAACAACTGCCAAAACGACGCTCTGGTCTGCACTGTCCTGCGTAATCATGTTCGCTCTTGAATCTTTATTATTCTCGATGACAACCAAGTTACAGTAATTGATTGGATCGAGATTCGACTCGGGCTGTCTCATTCGATGATGGGCGATTACCCAGGATTTGGAAGTTTTTGGATTTTATGTGCAAGTAAGTTACTGTATTATTTATTTGTTCGCTCCAATCGACCTCTTGAACCAAGCAGACCTAGCAGCTCCGCTTAACTCGTTGTTTTCCGAAGTGATCCAGATCTCTTTGGTCTTTTCGCTGAAAACGAACCGGAACAAGTTTCTGGTCGCAGCCGGATCCCAGCTCCGCGAGCCATTCCTCTCTGCGTTATTATCATCATCATCAATGTCGTACACCGTACAAGTCAGTAGTGGCAGAGTGGCATCGTAGCATATCATCCTTCGCCCGAAAGAGCGGAGGATCTTGCATCGCCAATTCTTGGCCATCGAGAGAGGACCCGGATGCATTCCAGCCTGAACCCTATCGATCTGTTTCTATGCCGTCCTTCGAGGCCAGAGAGGAGTAGCGTCGTTGCCGGGTAATTTGTTTGGTCCTTTGCTTTCGCATGATATCCATCAGGTGTAGCGCGTGCCTTCGCCACGAAGCATCTTTCTGCCTGACCATCTAGCCGAAGACCAAGACAGAGGTACTGTACCGTCGACAGAGAGAAGCCGAGAGGGCTAACGGAAGGAAACGGCCTTGCATTGGCCGGGAGGAACACGCACAATTCAGGATTACACTGTATCATTAGCGAGCCCCGCTTCGTGCCCTGATTCTCCGTCGGCTCTTTTTCCCCTTTCTTTTTGGGACTCGTGGCAAGCCTCGCTTAGCCAATTTTGAGCTTGGGATCGAAGATCAGGGTCGGAAAATGTCACTTGCCTCGTGGTTCAAGGTGGTCGTGGTCTTGGTACGGCATCAACCTGCTTACAATGAACAGATTCACCGGTCTATACCTTCCCGTCTCTCTCTCTGCCTCACTCTGTTCCTCCCCGTTTGCCCCTTGCTCTTTGTCTATCTTCGGGGCTTCTCGTTTTTTTTTTAGCTTTGAAAGGTTAGGGGAGACATTTCGATTCCGATCGTGATCATTTCCTCGGAGAGTGGCTCGTAAGCTCCGTGTCGTAGGCTCTTGGCGCTTCTGCTTCGGGAGCCTCGATCCTCGCTGCGTTTAATGATTTTATTGCATGCGAACAAGGCGAAGGAAACTTCCACCCGATTACATATCGTCATATACACAGATCCCTGCAGACTCTTGGTCGTTACGCCCTTGTTCCACTTCTCTCTTGTTTCTCCTTCCCTTGCGCCAGGGGCTTCACGAAAAGGACTCGACCGAAACCCTTCCTTTTGTTCCGATGCCTTTGGCTTTGGGCTCTCTGCCGGCGTGTGCTGCATCTTGAACATTTTGATCGCGGGTTGCCGCCTTTTCTTGTTGTTGATTTTGGTTTTAATTTTTTTTTTTTTTGTTTTGACTCAGACTCAGCTCCTGGGTCTGGCAATCTTACTCTTCTCACCCTAGGGTGCATTCCCCTGCGCTGCTCTTCCCTTTCGCGCTCTCAAGCTCCCTTCGTCTTCCGCTCTCTGCTTTCCAGCCGTGTACCCTCGAAACTGAGATTGAAAGTAGCGGAGCATCATTGAGCTCGACAATAGGCCCCAGCGTCAGCCGAAGCAGAACCCGGCCTTGATTCAGCCCCAGGGACAGCAACCGCAGCAGCAGCAGCAGCAGCAGCAGCAGCAGCAGCTACCTTCGACAACTGCGATAAAGGCCTACCCTGGGCACACTTCCCGCAAGCAGAGGCACAGAGAGACAGAGAGGGAGAGAGGGAGAGGCAGAATCGAGGAGAGGGCTTCGGCTTCAGCCGTGGTGGGCTTTCAGTCTCAAGGCAAAGCGAATCCTGGTCGATGTGAGTGAGCCTTGTCCGATCCATCGTCGTAGAGTCATCTATGTTCCAGTTCCAAACCCTGGCCTCAAAGCGGACTCTGGTCTGGATTTGCCTCTTTGTTTCCTCCCCATTCGCCCCATCCCCCACAGTCCGCAGCCGTATCAACTTGACTCTTGGCTCTTGACCGCTTCGGACGATTTCCGCTCCTCTCCGATCTGTCTTCCAACTTTCATCTGCACCGCTGCACCGCTGCAAAGCCTGCACTCGGCAGCTGCCCTCAACCGCGACCTCTCTCTCTCTCTCTTGCTCTCTTGCTCTGCCTCCTTCTGTCTCTTTCCTCGTCCCTTCCGCCCACCTTCTCTCCCTCAACCTCTCTCGTTCACACTCGCTCTCTTTCCCTCACTCACTCACTCCTACGCACCTCTTTACACTCATCACATCCCAGCTTCTGCACGCATACTTCCGCGCTGGAAACTCTTCTCCTGGCGGATCACACACTTCTTCAACCTCGGAGGTCTACATCTCCTTCTTCACTTTTCACCTTCATCTCTTCGTTCGTTCGTCCGCTCGAATTCCGGTCCCTGCTCAGCATATTGGTTTTACTCCGTCACTCAAATCTCTTCAATCGCACAGCACACCACTCGATCTGGCGATCCCATCCCAAGCAGGAGCAGCAGCAGCAGCAGCAGCAGCAGGAGCAGCAGACACAGCACGGCCTGTTGCATCATAATTAAGCCGAAGGCTTCCTTTCCTTCATTTGCAGCTCTTCTATCATTCCATTCGGGCGCGGCTCTTGCATCGCCTCTCCTCGGCGGCCGACGCCTTCCCTCGGGTCAGCAACCACTTCCGTCCGGATCGCACCCGCATTTCTGCCGACAGCCCATCTCGCAGCCCGTTAATCTTCACGCATTTGATTCTGGCTCCTGATCACCCAACCCAAAAGCGTTTGCTCTACCCAGTCGGCTTCTCCGCACCAGACATCCCACGGCAGCTCGTTCAATTCTCAAAGCCTGAACGTTGATGCTTTCCTGCGACGCATCCATCGGCCATCTCGATTGACCCTCTCCAGACACCTTCGTGGCGAACAGACAAGCAGAATACGTCACCTTCCTTGCTGTTGCAATCGCCGTCATCACCATCGACATCGACGATTTTCGCGGTCAACGTCGTCGCTGGAGCTCTAGCCCCTCAAAATGTCTTTACATCACTTTCCCAGACATGAGGGCTCTGGTGGACAGGAGGATCCATACAACAGCAGAATGGGCCAGATGCCTTCGACCTTCTCCTTCGCTGCTCCGACGGTCCCCGCCAATCCTCTCTATACGAACACGCCACGAGGTATGAATGACTATCCGACTCCCATGACATCTGCATCCTTTGCGCAGCGACCGAACTGGGAATCCCACCCCAACGATTCGTTCTCGCAGCGCCATCCAGGCTTCCAGCATCCGCGACCCATACATCATCCTTACGCCCCTTACGAAGGCAGACACATAGGCGAAGTAGATCCCTTGTACACACCAGCCGCTCACCACGGTCAACATCAACCGTACTCGGGCCATCCCGGCTCGATGCATGCCTCGTCATCTCGACAAAATGAGATGCACCACCGACACGTATCCCGCGCTGCCTGTCTCTCCTGTCGATCTGCAAAGCGAAAGTGTGACGGTGTCAAACCCGTTTGTGGTCCTTGCACTCTAAGGGGGGTGAAAGATGGCATCCCGCAGGAAGATGGCGGATGTGTCTTTGTCGCTAGTAAACGTGGAGGTCCTCGATTCAAAGGCATCAAAGGAGCCGAAGCAACCAAGAAGAAGCTTGACGAACGTGACAAGATCAGCAGGCTCAAAGTAGGCAGATCATCCGATCACTATGGTTATGAAGACGGCCGATCCGTCTCGCCTACCGATCACACTTTGCATCCTGACCCCATGTTCTTCACGCATCACCAGGCTTCGGCAAGCTCCTTATCAGATCTACCGAGCAGCCACGGACATCACCAGTTCGCAGATACCACCTCCGCCGTATCGCCCAAAACGCCTGAAGCGGCCATCTCATCCTCCCAGACCGAAAGGGCTTCGAGCGACACGCACATTATGGCGGTTTCCTCCTTTGCACCCAGTGGCGATTCTACAGATGCGTTCACCTTCGAGCGTGAGCGAGAAGCCCTGACCAATCGAAGCCTCTTCCGACCGGACTCGACGGTGGCCGGTGGACTCTTCGACGATCTGTCTTCCACTAGCCTCGAGCTTCTCCACAAAATGCAAGAGACGCAAGCCTCTGTAGGGTTCTCATTGTCCAACTTCTACCAAAAGATTGAAGATCTACCCAAAGCCGGAGTGTTGTCCATGTCCAACGTCGATGAGTTTGGCAGCGTCGATGTCGACATGCCGCAGGCTTTGCTGGAGATCGAGACCGCATGCAAATCCAGTGCTGCCGTCAACTCGGAGCAGCAATCGAGAGCTCTGCTCTCCGACTATTACGAGCTGGTCTATCCAGCTTGCCCTGTCATGCTGCCTTCCGGGCACCTGTCGTCGCTTGCCTTTCACCTTTCCGAAGATGATTCTTCAGCTCTGTTAGCGGCCATCTCTTCGTGCGTCGCCTTGCAACTGCCTCAGGCTGAGGTCAGACGCATTGTCAAGGGTAGTCTCCTTTTCCACGATCCGGATGATCACGAAACCAAGGCTGAGCTGCTGGATCTCGAACACGCCTCTCGCGAAGAGATCGCAGCATACCATGCCAAGTCGGCGGAGAAGCTGCTGCTCAAGAAAGTGGCACTATTGGCCCGAGCCTCCTCCTTCCCATCCGACGCTGCTAAGGCTGCAGAGACACAGCGGTTCCTGCCAAATGCTAAATCAGCAAGCAGCGATCTGGAACTGGTCCGTATCAAGCTTGTTGCGACGCACACTCTGCTTGCTCACTACCACTACGGAACTTCGAACTCGAGACGTGCCTTTCATCACGCAAGCCAGGCTTGGAATCATGCTCAAGCACTCAACCTTGATTCTGGAGAGAACGTCGTCTCGGCACCTTCGTGGTTCAGCCATGCTCAGAAGTGTGAGTGGGCGCGAAGAGCCTACTGGGCCTGCTACACGGCGGCCACTGTCATGTCTTGCACCGGTGGTTTCAAGCCTCTCACCGTCACGCGTGATATGCCTTCCGACCTTGGCCTTTTGCCAAATCTGCGCGGCGATCGATCCAGCTGGAAGGTGCTGGTTCGCGGTACGCAGTTCGTGTCCCGAGCCTATGCTAGTCTCTACGATCTCGATTCGTACAAGAATCGACCCGAGAACAAGATGGTGGACTCGACACCCCAGAGCCGCGAACAGCGAAGAAAATGGGAGACGATCTTCGAACGTATGCAGAAAGTCGATGCGGACGTCATGCAGTACGCCCGCACCGATCCTGTCTGGAGCGATGAAAGTTGCTTTGAGCCCAGCGTGGGCCTCTCTCGCCGCACCGCGCAGTTCGAGGAGGAGAATGAGACGCGACTCAGTCGAAGCTTGCGAGTTGCAGGAAAGCTCATGACGAGCGGCGCCGTCATTATCTTGCACAGGGCACAGGCCTTTGCCAACGCTCGAATCTTTGTTTCGCCCACCTGCGGCATCCCTGGAGCTTGCGAGGACAGTAGCGACAACTCTTCTGACAGATCAAAGGGCGGACCTGATCGACTCTGGCATCGAGACGCGGAGGGTCTGCCGCCATCAGGCAAAGGAGGACCCAGTGGCAGCGAAGATCTGAGCAGTCCAAGTCTGGAGTCTGGAAGTCGGAGCACCTTGTCACTGGATCGCGGTGTACGATCTCGCTCGGCCAGCAGTCTGAGCAGTTCAGGAGCAGGTAGCATGTCGAAGAGCATCATGTCCTCTTCGTCCTCTGCGCACGTCACTCTAACGGCGTGCGGTATTCCACTCCGATTCAACGGAGGTCCCTTCGAACCTTCCGAGTCGTTGGATCGATGTCGATTCGCGGCATCGGTCATGTATGCACAACTGGACCACATCAACACCAGCACGTTTCAGCATGGGCGACGCGAATCGATGGCAGTTCTTCCCGTCGAGTCGAGCATTCCGGGGGCAAGCCCCGCGAAAGCTCGAGAAATGTGGTCGGCACCTTCCCTTCCTCCCTTCTCTGCATGCTCGTTGGTGCTCGCCGCCTATGTGCTTCTGATGGAGACTCTGCATGCCCAGATCGCGGCTGGCGTGCAGGATAACGTGGTTCTTTTGAACGAGGCAGGCGACTCCGAGACGGAGGACGATTACGATCTGCCACCGATCCTTCAACCTGACCCACATCGATCTAACAAAATTCCTCAACTGGCCGGCAAGCAGGCTTTCAACCTAGCCATCAAGTTACGGCAGTGCATCATCGAAATCGAAGCCGCCCTGGAGAAATTCTCGAGGGCGTGGGAGATCGCAAAAGGATATGCTCAAGAAGTCAAGCTCCTGCTCGAAGTGAACCAGAGCTTGTTCACCGGCGCTGCTACACAGTCGTAGTCCCCAACTCTTTCAGCATTCTACACCCGTTGCGTTGGGTCTTCGGATCGCACAAGCATCCTCAGCATCTTTTTTCCTCCACGGGCGGGATCTGCATCTGCCTCGAGGCAGATTAGTGCACATTTGTGCATGTTCGGTCTTGAGTTTACAAATCATCAATGACGAATGTTCCTGCCGACAGCGATCTTGGTCTGTGCGCTACTTTTGTGCTTGTCCAGCTTGAGTTACTATACAGCGAGGATGAGAGCGAAGTTGAGAATTGATAGCAAGAACGGCGGCATGCGGAGTGCCTCAAGCTCCGTCTAGGCCTTGGGGACCAAAACGCTGATTTTTGAGGTTGTGACCCCTGCAGTGCTTTCAGACCCTCATCAACACCATCGTCAGCAGCAGTAGCTGCAGCATCGCCATCCTCGCAACACTGAGTTTTACAACTTCTCAAAAATGACCAAAATCGGGGCTAAGTACGCTTCTTCACACAATTTTCAGCAGAAAGAACCTATGTGGTGATATGGTATCATTGGAGCAAGGAATGACAGAAGAAGCAACTTCCGGCTTGAAGCCGTGTCGAACGGATTATAGGAAAAAGTACAGTAGAAAGAGAGAATGTAGTTGCCCGACATGTCAACGAAGGCGAAGCTGGTCTGTGTTCGACCCTTCTTGTTTCAAAGAAGGGTCGACCTACAGAATCCCAACCTTTCTCGTTTCTGAATTGAATCGAGCTTGCTGAGAGCTTGTGGGGCGCGCTTTCGAACTCGTCCTTAGTCCTTTCGAGAGAGCTCGATGACTGGCAGGGTGAAGTAGGAGGTGTCTGGTGTCAAGAGACCAGCAGCGCCTACGTACCAGGCGATGGCGGCAGTCAGAATGCCGAACGAACCACCAGCGGTCTGTACCTTGGCATTTCCGGTGAATTCGGCGACGAAGAGGAGCAAGAAGGTCAAGTCCAGGAAGAAGAAGAGGGAGACCAGACCAACCGAGGATCGGAAAGAGGCCAAGAACATGATGAAGGTGAAGATGAACCAGGCGGCAAGGTAGATACCGAGGGCGTTGGCAACCTGGGCCTCGGGAACACCATTGGCGTTGTAAGGACCTTCAACAATACCGAACCAGGGGATCTGAACGATGGCGTACGAGAACCTGTTTAGTGAGGAAGCCAGGAAGAAGAACACAGAAAAAGAAGGAGAGCAGTCAGTGACGGAAGCCTATGCAACATCTTGGTAAAAACGGACTGTGTACGTACCAGAAAGCACCGTAAGAAGAGAAAGCAGTGGCACCGAAGGTGTTACCGGCAGCAAACTCCCACATGCCAGCCAAGAATTGGGCAAGACCACCGTAGCCAAGAGCGAGACCAACAACGACGTTGGGAACAGTGACACCTCGCGCCTTGACGTTGTACATGGAAAGGACGAAAGTGGTGGCAGCGAAACCGAAGAGACCGAGAGGGGCAGGGTTGGCAAACCTTCGGTGGTAGATGGGGAAAGCGGGCTGAGACGAGTCCTGAGGGTGTCCACCAGGGGTCAAAGCTCGCATGGGAGCCTGGCCTCCCTGGTAGCCGTTACCGTTCTCGGGGTGCTTGATCTCAGACATGATGATGAAGCTCTTTTGGAGGGTTGACTGCGGTCTTGGTCGAAACGGAGCAAGTACGAAATGGAGCAACGAGAAGAGGAGTTGGGGCTACGATGAGAAGGGACAAGGTTAGGGCGCAGGAGGAGGATCAGCTCGTATATGTATGGTCTGAATGGGAGTAAGCTCTACGTCAAGTAAAAGAGCCTTGGTTCAGCGACCATATATGCATGAGGTCCAGCGGCTCCAAGTGATTGCGCAGCAAAGTCGCATTTAGTTCCGCAGGCAGGCAGGCAGGCAGGCAGGCACAGTAGTAGTGTAGTGGAAAGCGACGTCAGTGTAGAACAATCCCACGGAACTTCCGATCCTATGCAGAGCACCCCAACTTCCCCGCTTTCGCTAGTCATTGTTGGGAGGCGTGGGAGCTCTGTGCTGAACATTGGGAAGTGAACGCGAAACACTAAACACTGATGACGGTGAACCATCAGAGGCGGCTGCGCCGTCTTAGGCGGTACGTTGGAGTAGTAAAGCACACCTCGAGGTCGATCCTAACGCGCACTCAGACAGAGTGGGGAAAAGCCGAAGGTGCATCGCGGCGCGGCAATCCATCACATCCCACTGCATCAGTCTCGGAAGGACCGATACGAAAGAACATCAGCTGAAAGGAAAGGCCAAGACCAGGGGGTGACATTCCGGCATGATCACTAGCGCCCGATCTAAGGCTGGTAGACGAAGGTCGAGTCGGCCACAAAGAGGAAAAAAAAAACGATGTCCAAAACGAAAACAAAAAAAAAAGGTTGGAACGAAAGGAATTTGACGTGCGTGTGCGTGAGGCGGAGTTGCATCTTTGGCGAGGTGGAGTGCCGGCCAAAAAAAAAATTAAAAAAAATTGCGTCGATCCCCACGAGCTAGAGTTGCGTCACCTTGCCCTGATTGGTCCGTTGTTCTCCCTCCGACGTGATCGCTTTGCCTGGTGAGAAAATGCCTTCCTCCTCCGTTGATTCTTTTCACCATGCTCTTCAGGGTCGGTCGTGGCCCGACATTTCCCTGTTAGAACGGGAAACGGGACGACCGCGGCTCCAAAGCCTAGAACCTTCTCCAAGATGTTGGGCAACAAAAACTCGTAGACAAGTCTCGAGTCAAGTCAGAGTTCAAGAAGACATCGATCGGACTTGGTCGACGGCAATAAGAATGTCAACACAAACTTCTTTCGATTGGTAAACTCTCCTAGCGAGCCAAGCTAGCACGCCTCGCTTGTACGGTCATCCAGATGGGGCTAAATGGCCCAAGGAGCAAGGCGTTCTCTTCCACTTTTCTTTTGCATCTTGCTACTCTGTTCCCCAACTTGATTTCGGCTCATCTTCTCTGCTCCGTCTTGTAGGTCAAGTGCGCCCGCTTCCACATGATACATTATTACCATCAAAGTATGAAAAGTTAGCCTCGAGGCGCTTTACTTGCTCTGATGGAGAGTCCTAGTGGCGTGATCCTGTTCAAGTTGAGGGCTTCAATTTCAAGATGGTGCTCAACTTCAAGATCTAAGGCCGATTTTGTGACTCCGCGCCGCGGCAAAGGAGCTTTTTTCTTTTTTTTTTTTTTTTTTTTTTTTTTTTTTTTTCGTGTGGCCGGCATCTACCAGCCGCATCCTTGAGTTGGAACTCCGCGCAACCACATTTCCCCTTTTCCGCAATGTCCTCTCTAGATCAGGCACTATTCGATGCCTTTCGATCCCTTGTTCCGCCCACTAAATCTTTGAGTCTGCAAGATCAAGGTAGTCCCCGTCATGCATATCGAGCACGAGATCCGGTACACGCTCCTAAATGTAGGTCTTCTCGGACTTAAAAGGCAACTCTCAAACCTGATTGGCTTACTGTCGTCTCTGGCCAAAAAGTGTCATAGCGCGGTCCGCTTCGACCGACTTTTCCGCTCGACTGCAGTCATGGTCCGGCGCCACTTTCGCGGGGCTCCATCCAGAGCTTCCAGCTTGGTTCCTGTGTCGAACATCGATTATGGGGTACGTTCGAGCTACACTGTATGTACAGTACTTGAAATCCAAGCTAGCCAATTGGATGTGTCAAACCAAAGCCAAAGCCAAGCCAAGCCAAGACTAGCAAGGCTGACGTTGAAGTCACCGAGCCTTCCATTTCCAGAACGACGCAAAATGATCGCAATTATGACGTGAGTACAGTAGATCGTAAGCCGAAAACTCGCGGTCTATAAGCCCCCCTCCCTTTCTTGGATCTTCCCATGATCCACCACCCAGCTAGCTCCTTTTGCCCGATTTCATGCTTGTGACACCAAGCACCACAGTCCTCAACATGATATCTTAGCAGATCTAATCTCACTATCCCTGCGTGAATCTCGATTCGCAGGCACGATCAGCTTGGTCTCATACCCCGCTCGGCAATTCAGCCCCATCCTCGACTCGATTTTGTCTAGTCTCGCTAAACATTGGCGTCGAGTCGCTCCGGCAGCCTTGACTTTGAGTTAAGCGCTTAACTTGATCGACGCGGAATCATACGAAACATTGAGGTTGATTTCCGTCGGATTCAGAGTGTACGACTGCTCATTCGGGGCCAGTTGTGAAACGGCGAGTAGCCGATCATTTCCCCGCTGCCAAAAAGGGAGCGCTTCATCTTCACAGATCGTGACCGAATAGCGTTCAATGCCTGCTTCGCAACTACACTCTGGGCACTGGTTCCCCACAACACTCAACTCCTTGTATGAACCGGATTCCTGCGTCCATGCCGACAGCAGGATGTCTAAGCTCAATGTTTTTGGATTCGCCTACGGCTTCGAAAAGTACGATATGGGACTGAACAGAATCTCTTTTGCATTAAAAGTACATATTCATCAATCACGCAGAATTCGATTTAGGTGAGAAATCGTCCGTGAGCGAGCCAAACGTCTTCCAAGAGCGATCATCAACAATCCCGTGTCAGAGAACTGTCTACGCTTTCGTCACGTTGTCGTCCCAGACGACTCGGCCCCCACCAAAGATGTATGGGTAAGCGGTCTGGTAGTAGTTGACAAAGCTGCGTCGACCCGCTACGGAGGGCACCGTGGCGAAACTTCCACCAATGACTACGCTGTGTTTGCCGTCGAAGAAATCAGAGCTGTATCCGGGATACAGGGATGATGGCTGAAACCCATCATAGTCCATGAAAGGTGTACTCGTCCATTCCCAAACTCCGCCGTTGTGGCCCGGAAGCAGGGTACCATCCGAATCATATCGGGGGAGACTGGCGGGTACAGGGTGCCAGTTGCGGAACCCTACATTTGCGCAAGGTGCGGCTTGGCCCTGAGTGGGATTCGAAGATGAGCTTCGACCGCTCCCATTGACATCCGAGTGCAGAGGCGCCATCTTCTGCTCTTGCTGATCAACACGCTGAGGCATCTCTGCGCCCGAGCTTTTGCCGGGACCGTGCATTGACACGCCGGGTGGCTGAATCTCTGTCTTGAGCGTTCGTTTCGACTTGTTCTGAGGTTTCGGTGCATTCGTGTTCTCTGTAATGTAGAACCGACGCAACATCATGATCGCCTCTTCACGCATGTAACCTCCTACCGACTCATATCCTGGAGAGCTAGTGATGGCGTCGTCGTCGTGTAGACCGATCACGCTACCGTTCCCCCCGAAGCGTTCGTTGCCTGCTCCAAACACAACACGCTGTATACCGACTTGTCGCAACGCAGCTCCACACATGATGCATGGTTCGATGGTCACGTACAGCGTCGTATCCTTGAACGGGTTGTCGCCGGGTGGACAGGAGTGAGGATCAACGGCAAAGCTGTCGGATTTTGGAGGCAACTTGGACAGGATGTAGTCGATGGCTTCCAACTCGGCGTGCCGAGTGGCATTGAGGAGCTCATTGGTTCGGTTCCTTCCACGTGCGATCACCTCGCCCCCTCGCACAAAGACCCCACCTACAGGCACCTCATTGGCGTCCAAGGCTTCCTGAGCCATAGCCAAGGCCTCCCGCATCCACTTGAGATCCTCCTCCGATTGCTGTTCTTGAGGAACGTACCTAGCTGCCGAGCCTCGAGCAGGCGGAGGCTGTTTCCCAGCAACGTCACCCTTCTCCCCGTCTGGTTCCACCGCGTTCACATCTCGATCGAATGGGGGCACTGTCAGATCGAGGACGAGCGCTTCAGGTGGCGCGTCGAGAAGACGTCGAAGCTCTGCATGTGTCGGCAATCTTCCACCTTTCCACGAGGCGTAAGCCGAGAGCTGCTTTCCAGACGCTTGGACGGGCCAGTGCTTGGCTACGGCCATCGTGACCGGACCGTAGAACGTTCGAACCATGTAAGCGTCCCCGCCAGAAATGCGTGTCCAAGACGACGGAGCATCGCTACTGCCTGTGGCCGCAAGGAACTCGGCATACTGGGCATTGGTGATCGGAAGGGCTGCTATACTGTAAGATCCTGTCTCCACAATTCTTTGAGGATGCTCGTTGTCCCAGCCAAATTCTGGTAGGCCAAGCTGAAGGTTGAGATTCTCAACATCGGAGGTTGGCCTGGAAGCGACGATGTCGAAATCTTGGCTATCGTCGTCATCGTGGCCGAGAACAGTGGAACCGGCTTCGAATCGGAAACGCTGGTCGAGCGCAAATGCACCGCCCCGCTTCTCGAATTCGGCGTCCCAGCTTCGGGTGAGTGACGCCCAGTCAGGGGCGGTGAAACCGGCTGGGGACTGCGTGTTGGGACTTTGAGCGAGCATGTATAGGAGAGTCTCGAGGTGCAGGTTGATGTGCTCAAGTGTCATCCACAGCATTCTGGCCAGCCTTCTGTTCATGACCAAATCACCACGGCCAACATCAGTGTAGATCTTTTCAACACGTTGCTGCACCTTGTTCTGATAGTCAAGGATTTCTTCCAAAACGGGCCAGTCTTCAGGTCGCGTCGGCACTTCGCTGTGAGGGTTGCACTGGCTCACGTCGTCCATATGAGGATCAATGCCTCGCTCGAAGATGGCAGAGAATCGATCATTGGTATGAGGCGCTTTGAGGTAGGTGGAGATATGGATGTCGATGAAAGCAGGGATGTGACCCAGATAGAACAAGCAGATGTGTCGCAGATCGATTGGTTTCTCGTGAAGCATCTCTTGAGGGATCATGGTCAACGTGACGCAGTTCCACGCCGCCCACATCACCCTCCAGTCTTCGAGATCCGGCAAACCCATCAGGGTAGCTCTTTGGGCTCTCTCGTCGACGCCACTGTTTCCCCACCCATTGTCGATCATCGTATCAGCCACCTTCTCGCCGTTCGCATCCTTGTTGAGGAGGTCATTGGACTTGGACGACGAGGCATGCGATCTTTTGGAATTGGAGAAATGGAAGAAGGGCTTTTCTACGAGCCAGATGTCGTAGCGGTCGGTCCTATCGGTCCACCTTTGAACGACACGAAGCCCTGCGAAATCGAAGAGATTCAGCGTCTCTCGTTCGCTGAATTTATAACTCGCCTCCATGTGGATCAATTCGCCCTTCGCGATGGAGATGGGTTGGTCGTGATTCGGAATATGGATGCTGTGAGCCTCTGTGGCGCGGTAGTAGGATTCATGGCGTCCTTCACGGCTGTTGTAACGGTCATGGTACTCGAATTTGGACCTATCTATCACATTGCCACCCAAAGCCCGATCGGCGTGGTCCAGTCCGTTCATGATGAATTCGCGAGTGAGACCAGCAGGGTCGTTGTAAGCCAGAGCCACCTCGGCCGGCTTATTGCGGCGGTCGATCGAGATGAGCATGGTGTCGCCGGCTCTCATGCTGAATGCAGCGGTCTTTGCGAGGAAAGTTGCGGCTGCCTGCCTGTCAAAGTTGCCGATGCTGGATCCCAGCCAGAGCAGGCATCTCTTACCTTCTTTTATGGAACCATCTGCGGTCGAAGCTGGTTTGAGACCACCATCACCAATGTACTTGAGACCTGCGTCGTAGGTGGACCACATACCGTGCAACCCAACTTTTCCACCGTGAATGGTCCACTGGTTCTGATCAGCATCGGTTGCCTCCTGGGCACGCAAGTCTTGCAGGGTTCGTACAAGTTCTGCCTTGTCCAGATCAAGGGCGTAGTAATGCACGCTGGGACCGTCGATGTTTGAGTCCGGCAGCTGTTTCAGAGCCTTCAAGAGATGAATGGTCTTCTTGAGCGAGCCTGCGCCAAGCTCAACAAGCGAACCTGCGCCCACAGCACGATCTCCGTCCAGTCCTTCTTCTGCATTGACGCCACCATTGAACTTGCCAACCGTGTGGTCGCCCCACTTCTCCTTGGCGGTCTGGCTGATGAGATGTTGCCGAGGAACACGTCCGTTGTCTTTCTTTTGGTCTTTGTCCTGTTCAGGGATCTGATCATGCTTGACGTGAGACACGGTCAGATCCCGAGACGCTGGAGTGGTGTGGCCGAAGATCCGGAGAGCGATTTCAGCTCCGTAGTCTTTCAAGATCTGGAGCTCAGCATTGTATAAGTAGTATTCGGGGGCAGCGGTCAGTTTGTCGTAAAGCAGAAGACCTTCTTCATCGTACAGGATGGTGGTCGGCAAGGTCTTTCTGTAAGAAAAGGCCAGATCCTCTCGATCGCTCTCCTTTCCAGGAATGATGAGGGTTTGGGAATGCAATCCCGCGATGATCTGTTGGCGAAGCTTGTCGTCTGTCGATTCAGGGGAGAGGCTCTCGGCATCGCCCGAATAGAGGTCGATCAAGGGAGCTCTACCTAGCTCGGAGGATTCTTGTGGACGAGGTGAGCGCGCATCGATCTTCTTGGGGGCTTCTTTGGCTGATGGAATGCTAGATTCCAAAGCTGCTGTTGTAGTGCTGACCGCAGAAGGCGACATTGTTGAGACAGGAAGACCGGAAAAGAGCTCTCAAGGGCTCCAACGTGATGCTGAGAAGAAGAAGAAGCAGGTTAAGATTTCGCTCGACTTGCCAAGGTTCGGCAATGCAAACTAAGCTGGCGTTTAGATTTGGCAGATCCCAACGAACTGAAATGGAAACAAAGGAGAGAACCAAGGCTAGGCTACTTGACGCAAACGATTCGTCTAAGGCAGAAGATCGAGTGACAAGTCGTGAGATGATGGTTAGAGGTTTGTCATTCGGTGAGGTTGATGATCTGGAAGGGAGCGGCTCTTTTAAGTACTGTCCTCGTCTAGCCATGCAAGCATGGGCGCAGGATGCCGTCTAGCCGATTGTATTGCTGAGTTCCCGTTTATACGGCTTCTAGTGAAAGACTCCCAGACTGCAGGATCGCCTTCAATGTGGGTGGAGGTTCGACCTCGATTTGACGTATTCGCGATCATCCTCACTGCACTACACCACGCACCCAAAGAAGATGCATCCGCAGATCGAAACAAAAAGGCACGGGCCTGCCGGAACGATTCAGGGTCCTACAACTTCATTTGGCACGTACCCCCCGTTATTCTTCGCTTGCTTTGCTGCTCTATAACTCAACATTTGTCCGATGGAAAAGCTGCCTATTTCCGGCTGGCAAAGCTCCCTTCTTCGGCTGGCAAAGGCGCTCCCCCGCTAAGCCTTCACGCTCCAAACAAACCATCTGCTGAAGGCATCCATGCCCTTAAAGCACACCAGATGCAACACGATTTCCCCTGAATCCCCGTTTCATTGATGCGGTGCTGACAAGAAAGATGAAGGCTCGCTACAATGCAATGTCATGTGCCACATCAGCCCACTTTTCGTGTTCCATCCTCGTTGCGTCTACTGTATCTCCTTGGCAGCAGAGTCTGCAGCAGGCAGAGGTACGGAACCCTCGAACATCCTGTCGATCCTTTAACAAGCTTGTCTCGAACAAATTCAACAAAGAGTGTGTTCGGGGTGAATACTCACTCTGTCTTGCCTCGACTCAGATCGGCCAATCACCAGAAAGTCGGGAGTATTCCGACGGAACCTACGAGGATCTTACATTCGATTCAACCCGTAAAAAGTGATTGGCATGCTAGGGTGATACTTCTCAGTCTCAAGATCTGCTTCACACCTTTTCTTGCCCCGATTGCCGTTTCTCAAAACCGGTAGAAGGAGGAGCGAAGAATCGGAAGCAAGGCTCTTCTGGCGTGCTGTCATGACTGAGTTTTGGAATTTTGAGCTTGTGGTTTTAGTAGAGGTACAAGTGGCGAGATGCTAGTGAAGCATGCTCGATGTGGATGTGTGAAGAAGGCGCGGTCCGATCGACGCAAACTCAACGTCGGAACGTCCGGCCAAAGGACGAATACGTGCATCATCTCCCAAGGGTCGAGAGAAGAGAGACATGCATGTGATGCTAGCATATGCGAGAGACGCAAGGTAGGGACGAGAATGGAATAGAAGGTTGTTGGAAGAGATGGTATGTCGTGTGGTAGAAGGACTCAAACAGGGCAATGTCGCTGCTGCAGTGCCGGATCCGGATCGAGAACACGATGAGTTTACTCCTGGTCAATGACGGTGGTGTGCAGACCCTTGGCGGTGCCGAGACCGAGGACGGGCAGGACGTAAGTGTAGAGCTTCTCCTTAGCACCCTCGTCGTCGTTTCGCTTTCGCTCGAGTCTGACACGCAACCTTCGAGGGAAGTTCTTGATACCGTACTTCCAGACCTCCTGGTTCAACTTGGGGTCAAGTCTGACATCCTTGGTACCCATAGTCTTTTGAGAGAATCGTACAACCTCTTTGATGGCAGTAGGAGCTCGCTTCTTGAAGGCGACGTCGTGCACTCGCTTGTGGAGGTGGATCGTGTACTCTCGGGTTACGACATCGTTGAGAGCAGATCGGGTCTTCTTGCCCTTCTGGGACTTGTCCTTGTTGGAAGACATCTGCAAGAACGGAAGAAAATAGGTGGTCGTTTCGGTCAGAAAAAGCTGAAAACTAACGCTTCACTAAGCCGCCGCAAGTCTCCAGCATTGGTGTATTGGCGGTGCGAACAGATCGGTCTTCCCCATAACATATATGGCCATGTTTCAATTCACTGATACGAGATAGCACCACCGCTGGGCATACGAATCTGTCCACAGCCCGATTGACGACGTGCCGTGGTAGACATGGAGTGTTGGCCCTCGCTCTTGTATCCAGCTGTTGCATTGTCACGTCCGTATTCAAATCTCCTATTAAAACATCTCCCATCCATCTGTAGTGGCATATCTCTATGGTCGTCCGGTTTCCAGGGTGCTAGACAAGTGCGTGTTCCTGTCAAGCATCTGAACTCTTAGGTTGTATCGCGGGAAGGGTCCCACCAACACCTTCTGTCGAGTCCATGGTTTGGTGATCAGATCAAGGGCAACTCTAGGCTGAACCAATTTCATCGCAAGGCCTGATCGCTGTTTCCAGTAACCGCACAAACAGCTTAAATCTGATGATGCAGCTGTGTCCATGACGTGCAACCAGTCCTTGTCCCACTTCGCTTTACACTCCAAATATCTCTCCTGCTCCGGCTTTTCTGTGGACGAGTCTGATTGCTGGGTAGATGCTGTTTCGTTGAAGCCGATTGGTCGTTGCTGGGATAAAGCCGTGTCGACTACAGCGGCGGATGTAGGCATATACTTACTCTTGATATCGGTCTTGAAGGTTGATGGTATCGCAAACGATATGGACGACAGTGAAGTGAAGACTTGGTCTCCCAGGCTCTACGCACTGGTTGGGCTCCTACTTTCCACGCTCACGATCTTTGCGCTGCGAGCGATCCCAGGTTGGAGAACCTCGAATTCGAGAATCTTTCTCTAAATCTCGGCTCCGCGAGCTGGCAATCCGACTTCTTTGGCACTGAACCCATCAACGACAGTCACGTGCAGCTTATAGTTCTAACCAGTGGATCACGTTTTTCCAAGTTTTCGTGCGAATACGAAATTACCTTTTGCGATCTAACATATTATATTTGAAATCTCTGTGACGACACAAGTCACCCCCAGGACTGGCTCTAACAAGGATTAGGCTGAGCTTCATCAGCGATGCGGAATCAGACTCAACTTGGGACTGAGACTCGGGACGAGACATGATATGATTACAATGTGCGAAGCCAAGCGCTGCGTGATAAAGACATGCGTGAAAAAGGCGACCCGATCCTGAGACAGATGAGACCGAGGTGCTTTTAGGAGGTGCATCGTCTAGATAGCACCGGTCTTTGCTGCATTCAGCTGAACGACACCCACTGCAGCCGTTTCGGCCAAGCGCCTGGCTGAGCTGTCGAGCTGACCCAGCAGCAACATAGACTCGAGTCGAGAGGGCTCGGCGGGAATCTTGAAGAGTCGATTTACATCTTCGATGGGCAAAGGAGCCAATCCCTGTGCTTCTCGCGCGGCGTTTTCGGCCTTCTTTCGCGAAAGATACGCTTCCGCCTTGGCTTTCTCTCGCGCTAGCTGTCGTGCTTGGAACCCAACGTTGCCGGCCTCGGCAGCGTGCTCTTCCAAAATCTCGAGGGTGGACTCGAGAGAGGAAGCAAGAACAGGTTCGAGGGCCAGATTCAACGAGGTATACGAGGGAGTGAGGGCGGCGGTGGGTGGATTTTGGAGCAACTCGGATGTGCTAGGAGCTACGATGGAGGGACCAGGAGCGCTGGGCGTCGAAATGCTGCTCAGGAAGGCGTCGAGTAGAGCGGTGTTGCGCAACGAGACAGGGATCTCGATCAAGATGTTGGAAAAGGTTAGCTTGTGGTCGATCAGGCTTTGGACGTGGAACTTGCCCTTCTTGTGAGCTTCAACGAAGCTTGGAGACAGCCGATACGCTTTCACTGAAGTGTTGCCTTGGGCAGACTGAGCCAGATCGTGAACGATGAGAACACCCTTTCCACGCCCGTTGGAGCCATCTCGTTCCATCAGGCCAGCGATGGCTGCCAGTCCATCGACTACAGAGGAGTTGAGGAAAGCGCCCAGAAAGCATCCTTGATAAAGACCGACCGGGTTCGCGTCCGCATTCACATCTCGCAGCAGTCGTACCATGTCGGAGGTGTATCTTGTAGCTGTAAAATGATCGAATCAAGGCATCGCAGGTGCTTTCGTTAGTTCATTGCCTTGGCTGCGACGTCGAAATCCTTTGGGGACCACTTGGAACCAGACGAAGGGGAACGAATCATATCGGCTCAGTTGGTCCGAGCACTGATGCGACGGTACGCCCTCAAAGGCACCAAGTAAGGCGTAGATCTGAGACTCTGGTGGTCTGAATTGAGCAGGTAAAACCCTTCGAACACTTACCATTACGACTGCTTCGATCTTCTTCCTCATCCCGATCTCCACCGCGACCTGGGTTGGGAAGGGCGAATGCGTTTGAGACCTCTAGTGTTCCGCCGAGGTCCATCCCCAGCAGCGTTCCTGAGGCAGAAGCAGGGTGAGCATCACGGCAGTGCTTGACAATTTTGGTGAGGGCGAGTCCGTCGAGTCGGACAGAGGTGATCACATCGGAATCGAGCTCCAGTGCTTCGAGGGCGGCCCGGTCCAGATCATTCTGCATGTCTCCGGATACACCCTTCTCGGCAGCAATAGCCGCAGCAGAGGTGGCGTTGGCGGCGGGGGCCGACTTGACGGCTGCTGACATCTTCTGTCTAGATTGTTGAGGGGACGTGAGCGGTGGAGAGGAAAAAGGTAGAGAAGATTGACGCAGATATGGAGGCCCTTAGCGCAAAGCGCAATGCAACCGCAGACAGCGAAGGTTCCAAAGTTGTTCGAAATTGCGAAGATTCCTGAAACCGAAGGACGCGCTTTTCGGCTCCGATCCAATTCGATCTAACACTTAAAACTGTTTGCCTCCGGTTCCAGATTTGGTGGTTACAGTATTCTGAAGTTGGACTCCACCGACCAAGCGGTAGAGTTCGGCCCACCCCTTCCTTGTAGATGGCCAAATACTACCGTGAAGTCACGGTGCGAAGAAGACATCTGTTGGGTGCGTTTCCAGCATGCCTAATTTTACCGGTCGGTGGTACTTCCAACGCTCGGTACAAGTGGGGAAGCCTTGATTGTGATGATCTCGAACAACAAAAGAAGAAAAAGAAAAAACAACAACAAAATCATGACAGGAAAAATAAAATAAAATAAAAAGATCAAATCAAACCGGGGAAAGAACGTGGATGCAAAAGCATCGAACCAAAGAAGTGTACGAGCAGAAACACGAAACCATCGAACCTGAGCAAGGAACCGTCTGATGTGTACATTGCACCTTACGTAGCTATATCCTTCTACTCAGAAACCTTTTCGGCTTGGCTGGAATGCTTCCGAGGGTGCGGCAGCTGTTCAAGGCATTTCTTGCACTCTGATTGCGTATGCAGAGGCACATGTACAAGAATTTGCATGCAGCTACGGGACGGATTCCAAGCCCGAACAAGTGGCATATGTTTCAACAGGAGGAGGCAGGCAAAGCTTTGCTGAAGGGCTTGTTGTGCATGGATGTTTTGCGAGCCTGTAGATCTTTCAACCAAGGTGGCTTGACAAGACGCTCACGTGGCGTAAATTTTCTGGAAGCCTCTACCTTCCCTGCTCGAACGTGTCATCGTCGGTCACGACTGATTTCAGAGCCCAAACATATACAGATAGCAAGCTAGCCATGCTGTTGGCGCTATTGCTGTATGGTGCCGGAAAAGATTCAAACTCCAATACACTAACGTGCGATGTAATCCCTGGAAGCACGGGCCTTCGTGCACATCATGGATCACGCAAAGCATCAACAAAATGATTGTGGATCACATACAACGATTTACTGCCCGACCTTGTACCAAAACGTACTCAGCGTGAGAGTTGATCAGTCTGAGGCCAGGAGTGTCATATCCCCGCGGCAGGCACTGAAGTCTGAGGATTCGATCGCCTTCTTCGTTGGCGGACTTCCGATTGTGATAGTAGTAGTGCAGTAGTGATGTGAGTTCAGGACAGTTTCTGTGACCTGACGAAGTAGTTCAACAAGGTCTAACCTCGACACAAACTCCAGTCTTCGCGGCAAGCTCCGGAACAGCAAAATCAAAAAGCGCGCGATACTCGGCGGATTCTTAAGCGAGAAAAGTCATGCAGTCTCCGCCATCAGGGTCCACGAAGCGAACAAGGTCGCTGTGCCTTTCCTGTCCACTCCCTTGTCCTTTCTCTGCCCAAGCTTTCCCGAAGCCAAGTTTGCCGATACTTGTCAAAATCGAGATCTTGCCATCGAGACCGAACTTTGCGATAGTCTTCTCAAGCCTTGCGGAAAGAGATATGTTGTAGCCGCGTGGATTTGAATAACTCACACAGTCTTTTTCGACGGGCCTTACTCCGACTGATGCCCACTTCGAAACCCTCTTCAAAGATCACATCTTACTCTGTAATCCAACCAATCGCATGGCATTGGAGCCACAGCCAGCATCTTGCGCGATCAGTAGGCAAGGCAGCCACGATTCTGAGCCTCTTTTCGCATCCATGGAGTCTTCGGGCGATTGCCCCGCTTCACCAATCCATTCATCTTGAATAATGGCGGACGCCCGAAAGGCGTGTGCACGGTGATGCGGACTCTCCATTCAAGTTTAATGTCTTCTTGTGTCTTGCGTGTCTTTTGTCTGAAGTTAGAGTGCAAACAGAGTACAAAACTTAATGGCTGTCGAGCGGGAAGGTGCAGAGTCAGTTTCGGCGAGCTTCATCCTCCTTACGCAACATTGTCGAGCTTAGCGTACCGGATTCCATGTCCGTCGCTGCACGCCGTAGCTAGGGGCAGGATCCGTTCCATCGTGTCCTTCATTAGAAAGTCATCGAAGTCGCCGCAGGGCTCATGTCATCCCCTGTTCAGTGCCGGCCAAAGAAGTAGCCACAGGTACTTTACATTCGTTCCTCCTTTTCCTTCGTCCACCTACTTTCTCTCCTTCGCTTTTGACCCGCTGATACCTTCACCGACGCCTCCTTCTCTCATCACCCTCGTTGTTACCACAGGCCGGCTATCCTCACTATGCTGATGACGATTCCGATTTAAAGATCTGATCCAACCCTGCGAAGCCGAAGTGGCATTTCGCTTTGCACGTCATCACAACGCCTCCTTATCCACTTTGGCGATACCCAGGGAACCAAGTACGATGCGAATCAGCACATTGACGATATTGGCGCTTGTCGTCGTCCTGTTCGGCAGCTCCGAAGCTCAAGAACAGCCGCAGCCTTCTTCGACGCTCAACGCTACACAGCCCTCCGCCAGTCCTTCGAGCAATGTGACCAGCAGCGCTCCAGCTTTCACCACCATCACATCTACTCTAACAACGACGCTCACAGGAGGGCAAACGTTGCCGACCAGTCTCACAGTCTCTGCCTCTCACAATGGAAGTGTGTGGTATCTTCCCGTCACAACGACCGCGCCGGTACCGACTGCGACTCCTACTGCGACCAATGCTACTGCTACTGCTACTGTTACGGCGACGACGGCAACAGCAACGCCTTCATCAAGCTCTACGGTGCTCACCTCGCTTCCGCTCAAGACCGTGATCGATCCCGCCTTCGGCGTGCTGGGGGCTATCCTCATCCTTACAGGTCTTCCGATGGGCTTCTACGGTCACCGCAACCGATGGTCGAGCTACTTCCTGTCTGGCTTCTTTGCTCTAGCGTTGACCTGCATCTGCATCATCCTCAGGGTAGGAGTTATACCTGCTATCAATCCTCCCTCCAAGGGCATCCGTGGACTTTTTCTAGTTGCTTCGGTCGTAGCTGGACTCATTGGCGGTATTTTGTCGATCGTCTTTTGGCGTGGAGCTGGCTTGCTAGCCTCCGGTTTGGGCGGTTTCATGTTTGGCCTCTTCCTGCAAGCAGTCCGACCAGGAGGCCTGATCCAGCCGATCGGCCTTCGCTACGTGCTCTATATCGGCTTGTACGCCGTCTTTTTCTCCGCAAGCTGCATCGAACGCATTCACTCGCTCGTCTTGGCACTGGCGACAGCAATAGTGGGTGCTTCGGCGCTGACCTTGGGTATCGACTGCTTTACAACTCAAGGTCTCAAAGAATTCTACATCCGCAATCTCGGCTTCGACGCTCTCTTCTCATCCAAGTATCCTCCCATCTTTTCTAACGGACACTTTCCCTTGGTTCAAGGTATGCAGATCGAGCTCGGCGTCCTGGGAGCGCTCATCCTTATGGGTCTAGCTTTCCAGATCCGGCTTTGGTCCGACCTTCGCGCTCAATTGACAGTGCTCAAGAGGTCCGATGAGAGACGAAACATGCGATCCAAGGCCGAGAGAGCTGCTCGAGCCATAGCCAGGAGCGCAAAACGTGATCTGGAAGCTTGGGAAGCGCGGCACGGCTACAAGAAAACCGCCTCCGGCAGCGCTGTGCGCCAAGACGAGGAGAGTATGCCCACGATGGACGATGATGGCGATGCGGCCAAAGCCTCCCACTCACGCAATAGCTCCTTCATGACCATCTTCCGATCCAACACCAACAACACGCAACTAGCCACACCTACCTCCTTCAATGAGAAGATGGCCGAGTCGCCTGCCGCTTCTAGTGTGCTGGGTGGTTCAGCCTTTCCCTTCCCACCTCAATCTACGGGACGTGGTAGTTCGCAATTCCTCGACTACATCAGAAAAGGGCCGGAGAAAGTTGAGGTCGAAGGACCCTTGAAGCTCGAACTTCCTGGAACCTTGCTTCCCTTCTCCGAAAGCGGGAAGAAGAACGCCGCAGGAGTCTTTGCTTCGCCTTTGAGTGACCCCGGCTTCACCGTGTTTGGCACCCAGACACCTGGCCCAACTTTGGAGTCCTCTCGCAACGAGCTCGCCGGACGCACGCAGTCTTTGGACTTGTTCCGCGCACCGGAATCGCAGAGCTCATCGTCTATGCGCGAATCGTTCCGAACTCGTTCCGCATCAACCGCAGCCTTGATGGACAACAATGCAACTTTCTTAAACTTGCCAGAAAACGAGTCTGCTGGATCCAAGACGGGGAGATCACATGAGAGCTCGGGTGTCAGCCCGCCTCCTGCAAGGAGCGCTTCCTCCGTCGGTGAAACCAGACCAGGAGGGAGTGTCGGTAGGAGTCCTCTGGCACAACCGCCTGCGACGGCCGCTTCCATCTTCAACGCTGGCGTCAGCAATCACGAGCGCTCCATGTCCACGCCAACAGCCTATCAGCCGACGATGACGCCCAGATCTGAAATGGTCATGGAGAGTCATTTCGACCAGACAAGGATGCAGTCGACGCACCACAGCTTGGACTTCAGACGATCGGAACAGCCTTCGCATAGCTTTCATCAGCCGCCGGTGGCGCAGGGAACAAATGCGGCTGAGCCGATGACTACGGTCACCGGAACCAATCCGGCTGTGTTGGCTGCTCGTCGATCTCTGGCTTCTCGTCGGGACGAGCGTCCGGCTGTTCCATGGACGAATCCTGGTGCAGACGCTGGACAGGTCAAGCAAGAGAAGAGAAAGAGTGCCGAGTCGTCGTCTCACGTGCGCGCCATGTCCATCGAAGCGCTAGAAGCGAGACATCGTGCTAAATTGGCAGCTATGCAGCGACCGGCGACCGAAACGGTGCAAGAAGCTGAGGCTCTGCGAAGGGCCAAAGAGGAATGGGAGAGGAAACAGAAAGCTGAAAGGAGGCGGATGATGGAGCGAGAGCAGCAGAAAATGGCTGCTACTGCTGCTGCTCAAATGGCCGGAAGTCAGTCTGCGTCGCGACAATCTTCCGACTCACAACGAGGCGCAGTAGTGAGTACATCGCGGGAAGACCGACGACGACCAAGAGCTCTGAGCGCAACACTTTTGGAAGCGGTCGGCGAAGAGAGTCGAGACATGTCAGGCGTCGATCGTGCGGCTGAATGGAGAAATTCTCTATCAAAGATGGGTCAGATGGATTCAAGCGCGGTCAAAGCGGCTGCTGCTTCACAGACTGCTGCGAAGCAAGTGGCAGCAGCGACGAGGGGTCCCAACCCATTTCCAGTACAGCCATCGGCCACGACCAAGCGACTCAGCGATACGGATCGTCGCCGACTCAACCAAGGCGCAGCAGACCGAAGCAGCCGCCGATACAGCCAACCGTTGCTGGATTTCAAGCTGCCAGGTGCTGGTCAACAGCAATGATGGAGGCTCAAGCTCTCCTTCTCGACATCGTGACCGTGGAAACCTGCAAGTCCGCCACGACCATCTTTCCTTCTCATCTCTCACAATCGCAACGACAACTTTTACGTTTTAATTTGTGAACATTTACTCGCACGCTCTGACCTCCTTCACGCCCCTCACTGGACAATACGACCTTCTCCATGCTTGCGAAGCCTGTGCATTCTCATTTCTCGTATTATTGTGACACGGGCGAACGATGGACTGCGTTAGTTTCGCATGAGTGTCAGGGTTTTGATCGGAATCCACGAACAACTTGCTTTAGGTTTGGAACATGACTCTTGTGATGGACAGTCACTGGATCAAGTCTTCTTTTGTCAGCAAGAACGTCAAAGCTCTGATCAAATGAGAAACCCTTTCAGTTGTGTCACTTCTCCTCCGATCAACGGGTCTAAACTTTATTTAAGCTAAACCAAGAAGCGGAAGCATTCCGAAACGGGAAACCCGCTGAGGATCCCAAGGCCTTTCTGCTTCCGCTCAGCCATTCCTTATTCTGACCCTGGAAACTTGGAGGTCTGACAAGGCGTGCTCATTATTAGGGGTAAGATTACGATTCAATTGTAGTGACGATGCATGTTTTTTTTTGACTTGTGATGATGGAGAGATCATCTTCTGACCTGCGCCAGCGAGGAGAAGGAAGGCGACCCTGTCGTCTCTATTGTCTCGTTATTTGACTCATGGTCGTGACCAAACCTAAAGCTTACTCTGCATTATCTTCGCTTTCGCCAGCGTTGTCATTTTGCCTCCTTTGAGAGGTTTGAGTGAGGTGCCGCTTAGGCCACCGGTACGAACGTACCGAAAATCACAAAGCTGGGCACAGAAAGCATGTCTCTCCAACATACCCAAAACGGCACAGGTTGACACGATCAGCGATGTGATCAATCATCATCGTCAAGATTGTGATTATTCTTTGAGGATTATTTTGGATTGGACATCTTTAACTGTCAAATCTGCCGGAATTAAAAAGTGGCTCAACCGCTCGACGGCTTTTGCTCACCTTGCATGAGGTTGGGGAAAATCAACAAAAATCTAGAGCTGCCAAAAACCCAAAAACAAAAAAACAAAAAAAAAAAAAAAACAAAAAGAAGAAGAGAAGGAAAAAGAAAAGATTCGCATCGATAGGTCGGACAGCCTCATCCACCTTACAGTAATTCGACCTCAAACATTTGTTGCTTTGCCTTCCTTGGTCGTCCCAGAGTGTGTAGCTGCCGCTTTCAGTATGAACGACACTACTATCGTTTGCAGAAGTGAAGTTCGCTGCAAGGTCGAGAGCAGAACAGCTAGCCTTGACTACGCGTGATGCAACGATCCTGATGAGGTGAGCGAAAGCGGAAATGGGCGGCCAATTTCGATATCCTTGTAGTCTCGCTTATCTCGACATCAGTTCCGATGAAATCTCTCGGAGCTAAGTTAGTCATGGGCCAAAGAGGCATCATCACTACAGTATTAGCCGTACAGTAATTTATCGCAGACAATCTGTTTCTACCCGCTCCGTTCCTGGGACTGTAAGCCTCCTTCTTATCGGATTTGTCTTGAGAAGATCGCACAAGAGTCGACAACCAAGCCAGACGACATCCTGCCATAGCTCCACTTCTTTCGCTAATTCGTACCTTCCATCAAACCGCCATCGCTAGGACCACTACATCCTACAGCATAGCAGTTTGCATCTACATACCTACCGAGCATTACCATCATCTTCTCAGCGAAGAGCGGCCCTCACAGCTTTGCTCGGACTGACGCAGACAACCACGAGGAGGAGACGTTCAAGCCCTTTAATCACATTTCATCAAAGCGCAGGTAACGAGGTCAAAGCCCTCTTGCTCGTTCCCACAACCTCGTATCGTAGAGCAACCGTGCTCGAGGCATCACAAGGCATTCCTACTCCCACGAGGCCCGAGCTTGATTGATATCCTGCTTTTCATACGTTTCTTTACTCGATTGGCCATCGCCTTCTTTGTGAATGAGAACTTCGGTTGGTCGTCTGTGCACACCATTCGTCCGCCTTAGCCGCACTCCAAAACTCACTCAGGCTCGCCCTCAAATAGCTTCCCATTCTTTCGACGCTCGGAGTCTCTCGACCTCATCGTTAACAAAGATGCCATTCAGACCTATCTCGAACAACCCCCCTTCCGAGGCCGAGAGGTCGCCTGTCGACGATCTTCTCAGCAGGAACAAGGCTTGGTCCTCCAAGTTCACGTCCACCAAGCCTGAGCTGGCCGCCCATCTTGCCAAGGTTCAAACCCCCAAGATTCTCTGGATCGGCTGCTCCGATTCTCGAGTGCCTGAAACCACGATCTGCGATGCCGAACCAGGAGACATGTTTGTCACTCGAAACATCGCCAACCAGTTCCGATTGGATGACGACAATGCGCTCAGTGTTCTCACCTTCGCCGTTCAATCAGTGGGAATCGAACACATCCTCGTTGTTGGACATTCGTCATGCGGAGGTGTTATGGCGGGTATCTCATCTGCCGACTCTCCTCCCTCTCCCGAAACCTTGAAGTCCTCAGCCCTCATGCGACATCTCGTCCCGCTCTTCGAGATCGCCAGAAACGTCGTCGCCGAGAACCCCGGTCTTGAAAAAACCGAATTAGCCAAGAAGGTTGTGTACCAATCCGTCAAGAAACAGATCGAAAACATCCTGTCCACTCAGATCATCAAAGACAACTGGGACGGTGTCCCCTCGCCTCTGTCGGGTAAAGTGATGAACAAGGTCACCATCCACGGTCTTTATCAGGATGTCGCGACAGGCAAATTGGAGGATCTCGACTTGACCCATGTGCCCCCTGGCGCCATGTAGAGTGGCTCGGTATGAACCGCTGCTCTATTCGCTGCACTCGCTCGCGCAATCCGCTACCAGATTCGATTCTCTCAATGATTTTCTCAGCATACTCCCATGTTCCGGATTTCGTCTCTCTTGACCCGAAATGTCTAGGTCTGTTCACACCCTCTGGAGAAGATTGTGTGATTTATCCGAAAGAGGTTCCTGAATAAGGCCGCACTGTGTGTTTCAGTATCTATGGAAACATGTAGGGATTGTCCGAGCGTTCTAGAAGATAGGATCCTGGATGAACTTGAGAGGCAATTGACTTCCCTCTTTCTCGAATCCAATGACGGCGGGACGTTGCACGACAGCCTCGATACTCTTGTACTTGAGGCCCTCTACCGGCTCGATGCGATATTTGGTGAGGATGCGGATGAGGATGACTTTCATCTCTGTCATGGCAAACTTGTTTCCGATGCAGACCTTGGGACCTCCGTTGAAGACAAAAGAGCCATAGGGGCTTGGAAGTTTGGATTTACCATGCAGTTCTGGCAGATTTTCCCATCTCGAAGGTTTGAACAGATGAGTTTCGGGTCCAAAGTACTTTTCGTCCATGTTGTTGCCGGATACGCTCACAGCTACTTCGCATCCGGGTACCACGGGAATGGAGGACAACGTCCTGCCATCCTTGGTCTTCAAAGGTGTTGTGACAGGAATCTGATCCTGCTTGGTGGCGTATCGGAAAGTGGTGGGAACGGGGGGTCTCAAACGCAACGTCTCTTGTATCGCGTGATCCAAAGGCTTCAAGTCGTCGCTGTTGAGCTCGTTCCATGAGAGCTGGTCGATGTTCTCGCCGTCTTTACCGAACTCTTTCACAACTTCACCGATCTTCTTCCTGAGCTCGGCTTGATAAGCAGGATTCAAGGCAAGGAAATAGGTGCACCAAGACATGGTTGTCGCGGTGGTCTCGTGGCCAGCAAAGATAAACGTGACAATCTGACCTGCAAGAACCGTGTCCGAAAGTCGATCCTCTTCGCGGATATCGGGGGACATGTTGGCTCTCATGAGAAGGTGAAGAATGTCCTTTTTGCCAGAAAAAGTCTCCTTTGCATCGACTCCTGCAGAGAGCTCTTTGCGGATCTGGGCAGCTTTGCGTTCAACGATCTTTTGCGAGACCTTGATGAGCTCTGATCGCATCTCTCGAAGTTTTCTGATGTTGTCGGTGAGGGGTAAGATGTAGAGGAGGGAAGGCACCACGAAGAACATGAATGCACCTACTACGGCGTCCAATGGACTAATGTTCATGGTCGAAGTCATGGCGGCATGGAAAGTGGAGCGGACAGCTAGACCGTTGGGACCCTGTTCTACCGCTCCAAAGTCGTAGTCGAAACCTGCTCTTCCGATGATGTCTAGTGTGACCCTACCGAACCACTTTACTCCATCCCTTGTACCTTTGCCCCAGCGTTCCTCCAAGGATGTGTCCTGCTCGAAGCGATTCATCATCTGATCTGTGGCTTCCGAGAAGAGAGGTACGAGGGCTTTCAAACTATCCACGCTGAAAGCGGGCGAAAGCATCTTGCGTTGCCTCTTGTGTTCGTCACCAAAAACGGCCACGACTCCGTCTCCGATGATGATCTTGGTGGCCTTTGTCCCAGCAGCGCTTCGTTGGTAGTTGAAGGTGTCGTTGAGGATGTGATTGATGGAAGCCGCGTCTCTAGTGACCAGAAGTTCGCCGCCCAGAGGACGTGGGAATATGAGATGATCAACTCCATATTCATCAAAGAGTCTCGCGTTGTGGATTCCTGGGAATTCGGTAATATCCTGGCCATCATCTCCCAACAAAGGCTGTCGAGGCTTGGAGGAGGCCGTTTTCTGGCCAAGAACTTTGGTGGGATCCCTCTTGTAACCCAACGCCCATGATGTTCGCTTAGGTCCAGGCAAAGAGGCCCAAACCGAGGGTCCCTTGGCTGCCTCTTTGAGTAAAAAGTAGAAGACAACGATGACAACGAGAGTCAACAGGGCAACAGGAATCGGATGAGCCGCCGCCACACCCGACACTCTGCCGCCAAAAACGCTCGACATGTTGGAATTCAAGCCTAGTTATCTTGCGACGCGACGAGAACGAGAACAGTCGGAAGTGATCCGTCTAAACGAAGTGATTGGTTAGGAAGGATACCCTCGCAAAGAACGTGTCTAGGGGATCTTCGGCTGAATGGAGGTGGAAAGAGGATGTTATGGACGGGAGGCAGGTGCGGCTATGAAAGAGAACGGATCGTCTGGAACGTATTCACTCAACCACACCGTTTAGCTTACAATTCTCAGCGAAGAACAAACTTAAGCGACCACGAAGAACCTTGAGGGGAGACGAGGTTTGCATTCAGGAGAATCGAAAGGGTCTACGGACGCAGGGGCAAGTAGGCATTCAGGCCGTAGATCCATCGACTACAGTACTCTATGATTAGAAAAGTGATGTGTTGTTGATGCGAGAAGAATTTGGCTGATACGAACGGCGTTCTGTCATCAGCTAAGATGAGAATCGTACGATGGCCTTTGATTTGTCAAGTCAGGGTGCGTCCGCTGCATGCTGTGTGTGTGTGTGTTTTATTCTTGGTGAATTGCCGAAAGACAAAAAGGCACATTCCATCCTCCACCTCAGCTGTGTCGATTTGCAGCTAGCAGAGACTCGGTAGCATTTAAGCTAGTGTTCTCGATCTCCTTATTTCTAGTGTCGTGAAGCAGACTTGTACGTAGTAGCAAGAGCAATGGATCCTCTTTCTTGACTTTCACCGCACAAGCAAGAAACGTCAAGTGGATAACAACGTTGAAGTCATCGACGGGCGCCCGCTATGAGAAAGAGCCAAACCCAAATTCCGCGGGACTGCTCTACGCAGATGCGGGTTTCGGCACGTTTGACACACAGATGTTAGATCCTCACAAGTGGTCTTACCACCAAATTGGTCTGCGCCCTCAAGGTTCGAAGATGCGAATACGTTGATTACAGTTGACAAGAGAAACAAACAAGATGCTGGTAAAAGTACAAGATGCGATGAGAATCTGATGGTTTGTAGAGAAGAAGGGGCTATGGGAGTCGCAGTTGGAGCCCTGAGGCTGGCAAAGGAAATGCGCGATGAGACTAAGTATGGTAGGCCATGTAGTCTGCATAAGTGAGCTCGTAGCCCCATTGCCAAAGGGTTTGTCGGACGACTGGGTTGACTTTGGGATCATCCCATCTTCCACCTTTGGCAGCTACATTTTGAGCCAGAGCCTTGCGAAATCTTCCACCAGGGCCACAAGCCTTGAGCCATCGACCGATCTGCCTTGCGTCATCTGCTGATCTGCGGCCAAGGTAGAATCGATAGTACCATTGGAACCAGCCGCGTGGATCCAGCGGTTGGATCCATCCCGATTTCTCCCATTCTTCCAGAGGTTGTCCGGCTTTGACCTTAAATTTGTTCTTGGAGGGGTCGAGCTGCGGAGAACGCAGCAAATCGTCGACATCTAGACCTTCAAGCCAATCATCTGGAAGCTCTGCTAGCTCTGCTTCTACGTCAATCTGTCTCTGTAGTACTTTGGAAAAGTAATCTCTAAATGCGGTACCTCCAAAAGCCCCTCCTCTAAGCATCTCCGCAGGGGTAACGTTGGGCCTGAACTGATCGTATTCTTCCTCGAACAGCAATGCGCCTCTTCCTTTCCCTTCCTCGGCGCGCTCTCTGCCCGGAAGCGCTGCCCTTTCTGTGTAAATGATGTCGCCACCGGTCTTGGGTAGGGGTGGCGCGCTTGGATTCGAGATCTTCTTGAGCACCGGTCTGCCCAGCAGATCAAAAGTCTTTGGGCCGTTTCGGCTTTGAGAGTTATCTCCATCTTGGCTGTCATCATCATCATCATCTCGACTACTGTCTGCATGGCGCGAACGAGAGGACTTCTCGTTCCATTTGGGTATATATGCGTCCGAGTCGTCATCTTCGTCCGAATCCCAGTCGACGTACTTTGCACGCGAGCCTGACGAACGTCCACTTTTGCGGCTTCCCTCTCGATACACCTTCTCCTTCTTGACCTTGTCTCGGCTGATGCGTGGGTGCAAGTCTTGCTCGCGCAAAGATTTACGCTGACCTCTTGCTAGACGCGAAGACTTGCGCGCAGGAAGGTCAGACTTCTCCTCTTCTGGTACGGATGGACTACGTCGTTTTCTGGCAAGAGATGGCTTTCTCTCTGGCGACGGAGGTCGCATACGAGTCGTTTTCTGATCATGAATGCAGTTGAGGACGAAAATCAGCCATCGTATGCGGGTGGTCCGACGGAAGCTGAACTACGATGTATCACTTACTGTGTCGAGTCCTAGACTGAGCATGAGCTCGGCATTCTTTCTGATATTTTCCTGCCGGATCGCCTCATAGTCGAGTCCGTCTCCGTCCATCTTGGTCGAAGCGCCCCGTGGCTGAGCAGCGATCTGATGAAGATGATGGAGGTGGATGGCAAACCGCAAACACAATGTAAACTCGTAAACTCGATCGAGTCTTGATTCGGAGCTTATTCTACGACTATGCTCGGCACAATAATATGAGTTCACTCTGCAACAACTCGCGGAGAGGTGAAATTCCAAAAATTCAAATCGCGAGACCAACACCGCGACGCAAGATTCCCACTTTTGAATCGGGAGGAAAATATCCCATCGGGAACATTGAATCATTGTTCACCCCCCGATCGTATGCGGTCACACACAGGTCAGCCAAAACTGATCGAAGGAAGTTCGCACCATCTCATGACGTATCTTATGTGACTGACACCGAAAACATCCGGTCACGAACGGGTTAGAGGCAACCGCCCACCCATTCAACAGCACCCGGGCGTTCTTGTCCAATATCGACTTCGGAGTCTGCCCTGTTCGAAGATGTGCGACACAGCTGTTTCTGAACGGTCTTATCTCGACTGTTGTCGAAACGTCGCAGCGATCATATTCGAGATGGACGATGGTCGTGTGATGACGACGCAAGGTCTTCTTTGGGACAGTCCTATTGAGAAAGAATGCTACCGTGCCAAGCATGGAAGCAGAGACTACGGTTGAGGAGGTGTAAGTACAAGTAACAATTCAACGGTGTTAGGATCAAATTTTGGCTTCAGATACGTACTGACGCGGACTTTGGGAATGCCAAGACAATTTTGAATGCATCCAGTGCCAAGAAAAAGACTTGCATCCGTCATGTATCGCGCTGCCCATCTTCCGTCTCGCACCCCCTGTCCATCTGCCAGTCCGGTCTTCCTGTCTCATCCCCTTCAATCATCCTTTGGCGTTGCCAAGACTCGGAAATACAACTCGCTCATAGACATAGTACTGTACAGCGATTCCTGCATTGCTCTAGTAGTAGTGTTCGACGCCGTCATAGCCTCAAAGCGTGAGAGCTCTATGCTATTATCGGAAACGTGGTCATCGAGCGTAGGTTCTGATTAGCTGCGACCTCTCTTGGCTTCGCTCGCTTCCATCAGATGCGCGAGAAGAGGCAATGCTTGGCAGTGCTGACTTTTGCATGTAGATTGGGGCAATTGTGCGTTGACCACAGAGAGAGACCAGTGTCTCATCCCCATAGTGTACCATCCCCGGTTACTGGTTGATTTTGCGGATTCGCGAGCTTCGACACGATGATTGAACTTGGCATCCATCTTCGTCAAAGCACCACGTCACTACAGCGGCTGCGTTTCGAGTTGCTAAAGGGGCCCACCTCTCCAGCGACCAAGTGCCCGGGCAGCTCCTGCGTCATGGCTAATTATGCTTCTACCGGCCCCAACTCAGCCGTTACGGCAATCGAGGATCTATCAGCCTCATCGTGAGCGGCAAAGGCCGAGGTGCCTACTCTTGAGCTCTCGGAGACTGAAGAGTTTCAGAGCAATATATAGATACCACTGACCTCGCACCCTCAGCACTTTTTTCCCTTCTATCATATCAATCTGTTTCTAAAAACAGTTTGTCTACCTCTGCCCTAGACAAGAACTCCCGCTTCATCTAATCGGCTGATTACATCGGTGTTAGAGCATTCAGCCTTCCTTTCGCACTACAACCATCTCACATCTCTTCCCTTCCCCAAATCGATGGTTCAAGGTCATGCATGCGACTCTTCTCCTGGCAAAGGAACTTCACAGCCCCAGGTACCCGGAAGCAACGAACAAGCTCGTGTCGCCTCTGACGCCGATGAACCCCCTTGTAGTGGCTACTCCCACTTCCGTCATGATCAACAGCCCGACCAGCAACAAGGTCACCAGCAACAACAACATCCTGAGGCTCAGCCTATTGCCATCCATGAAAAGGCTCCAATCAATCACTCTGTCACCGTCATCGATATCGACAACCATGGCGGCATCAACTCCTCGTCTTTTGCTGGCAGCGATCGATCCTCCACCGCTGCCGCAACGGTTGATCTGCATCAACCGCATTCCCTAACCCCAGAGGATGCAATCATCCATTTTGAAAGCAATCTCAACACGGGTCTAGCGGAAGATGAAGCCAGCTCTAGACTTCAGACTCATGGCGCCAATCAGCTCGAGGAGAAGAACAACGTGAGCGCCACTTCCATCTTGATTCGGCAAATGACCAACGCCTTGACTATGGTCTTGCTTGCTGCTATGGCTCTGTCTTACGGTTTCCAAGACTGGGTCGAGGGAGGAGTCGTCACCGCGGTCATCGTCACCAATGTTCTCATCGGATTCGTCCAGGAGTACAAAGCTGAGAAAACCATGGCCTCCCTTCGAAACTTGTCCTCTCATACCGCGAGCGTGCTTCGTTCTTCAGCCATCAAGCAGATACCTTCGAAGGATATCGTTCCGGGAGATATCGTCCATTTCCGCGCCGGCGACTTGGTCCCCGCCGACATCCGGCTCGTCACCATCAATAATCTCGAGATCGACGAAGCTCCCCTCACGGGTGAGTCTGTGCCTGCCGTCAAGTCAACTGCTGCTCTGACCCAGCCCCATCTGGGTCCCGCTGATCGGACTAACTTGGCATACTCGGGTACCACAGTCACCAAAGGCCGAGCTGTGGGTGTCGTTGTCGCCACCGGTATGAAAACTCAGATTGGCCAGATCGCCGAGGCGCTGGCCGGAAAGAAGAAAACCGATCGAACCCTACCCTGGTACAAGCGGGCTTGGGAGTCGACGGCCATCTTCCTTGGTATTCGAGAGGGCACACCTCTCCAAATTAAACTCAATAAGTTCGCCTACCTTCTGCTCTTCCTCGCCGTCGTCTGCGGCATCATCGTGTTTGCTGTCGCCCGATTCCGTATCAATAATGAAGTTGTCGTCTACGCCATCGCACTCGGCATTGGTGTTATCCCCGAATCTCTTGTAGCCGTACTCACCATCACCTTCAGCGTTGGTGCAAAGCGGATGGCCGAGAGTAACGTGGTCGTTCGGCGTCTCGATGCCCTAGAAGCCCTGGGCGGTGTCACTGACATCTGTTCGGACAAGACTGGAACGTTAACCCAGGGCAAGATGGTGGTTCAGCGTGGTTGGACCCTCTTTGGGGGCAAGCAACACAGCTTTGACGTCGAACAGGCTGGTCGAAGTGCCTTTGAACCCAAAGGTCGACTCTTGATCGATTGCGCTGCTGATGACACCGAGCTCGTCCCCATCGAGCCCAGCCATTTGCCCATCCCCATTCGAAAACTTGCCACAGCCGCCTCACTCTGTAACATCGCCGAGATCGAGCAAAAGCAAGAGGGCATCTGGACCGCACGAGGCGACCCAACGGAGATCGCACTACAGGTCTTCGCTACCAAGGTGGACATGGCCCGAGATCAACTCACAGCAGGTGAAAAGGCTAGGTTCGCGCATGAGACCGAGTTCCCCTTCGATAGCAGCCTGAAGCGGATGACAAGTGTCTACAAGTCCACAAACGACGCTGAGGCTCGTCTCTTCCTGATGAAGGGCGCTGCTGAGCAGGTTCTCGCTTGTTGTCCCTACGGTCTTCCGAACTTCGAGACGGGAGAGGAAATTGTAGATCTTGTCGAAATGGACGACGCCATGCGCAAGACGATTCTCAGCCAGGTAGAGAAGCTTGCATCGCAAGGTCTCCGTGTTCTTGCTTTTGGCGAACGCCGAATGGACGCCCTACAGTATAAAAGCGAGTGTGCTCAAACCGAAGCTGGCACTGCCTCTGCAAGCGTTGCTAGCCTCGACTCGGACTACATCACCGACGAGAAAAGGGCTTTGGATGCGAGAGCATCCGGCTCTGGCCTCTCCCGGTCGGTCGCCGAGCGGGACTTCGCCTTCATCGGTCTTCTTGGCATCTATGATCCTCCACGAGCCGAGACGCGCGACGCGGTAGAAGCATGCAAGCGGGCTGGGATTGTCGTGCACATGCTGACTGGTGATCACCCTTCCACTGCTCAAGCGATTGCCAGGGAGGTGTCCATCATTGATGGAACTGAAGGAGCTTCTGCTGTGATGACCGCGCTCCAATTCGATGGCTTGTCCGACGATGAAATCGATGCACTGCCGGACCTTCCCCTTGTGGTCGCCCGATGCTCTCCTGCCACCAAGGTCCGGATGATCGCAGCAGGCAAACGTCGAGGCCGGTATCTCGCCATGACAGGCGACGGTATCAATGATGCCCCGTCGCTCAAACAGGCTCCGGTCGGCATCGGAATGGGCACAGGAACCGACGTCGCCAAGGATAGTTCAGATCTTGTTTTGACTGATGACCGATTCGATTCCATCGTCAAAGGCATTCGAGAAGGGCGAGCGATCTTCGACAACATCCAACGTTTCTTGATCGGCTTGCTGGTCGCCAACGTCGCCGAAGTGCTGCTCCTCTTGTGTGGTCTCGGTGTCCGAGATGCTTCGGAAGAGTCAGTCTTCCCCCTGGCTCCCGTCGGTATCCTTTGGGTGAACATGGTGACAGCCTCTTTGCCTGCGGTCGGGCTCGGCCTGGAACCGGGAGAGGCTGACATTATGGAACGGGAGCCGCACGATCTGAAAGCAGGTGTACTCAGTCGAGCTGTGATCATCGATACGATGGTCTACGGTACCACGATGGGTGCCACCTGTTTGATGGCGTTCTTGCTCATGATCTACCCGATTGGAGGTGGCAATATCGCTCTGGACTGTAACCACTCCTCGGCTGCCAGTTGCGAGCCCATCTTTCAGGCTCGATCTGCTGTGTTCACCAGTTTGACGCTGCAGCTTCTTTTGATCTGCTGGGAATTGATCAGCATGGAGAAATCATTCTTCAGCATGTCTCCGGCCAAACATTTGTGGAAGAATCCGATGTTGTTTTGGTCTGTCGTACTGGGAATCGCCACCATCCCGATCGCTCTGTACGTGCCCAAATTCAACACGGAAGTGTTCCGACACGCACCGATGGGCGGCGCTGGATGGGGTATCTCGATCGGCATGACAGTGCTCTTCCTGGGCGTCGTCGAGCTCTGGAAATGGCTCGCTCGACGAGGTCGATGGCCTTGGCTTGCCAGGGTCACTGGCGGTCAACGCGGTCTCGCACGTCGCCTTGCCAAGAAGCAAAGCAACAAAGTGGAAGCGCTTAAGCCCTGTTCATGATACCGCATCGAACAGCGGCATTGATCCAACAGCTGCAACATGCACTCCCTTCAAGCTCAACACCCAGCCATGGCGCTGGTCCTCGTGTAATAATCCCACGCCTCACATCTCACTAAAGTTACTCTGTACATTTTGAACATCCCCCACCGTTGAACATCAAACTATGTCTTGACCAATGAAAATCTATGCCTTCCTCTCGTCCGATCTAGCAAGATGTTCAGTTACCCCACTTTCTTGAAAGCAAGAGAAAGATACCCGTTACGAGAGTGATAAGAAGAGACAGAAAAGCTTAGAGTGGACTGCAATGATGGTTCTATGAGATCTCCGAGAGGTCTTTTGCCAGTTCTCAGAGGAAGATGATGTTAGATCGCCATTCAGCCAAGCATTGAGAGTGGAAAATCGACGTGGGCCAAAATGGGGGACCCAATATGGGGCATGAAATTGGCCGACGCGCTTTGGCCCTTTTTGGCCAACTTTCGGCTCGCACTCAGTTCCACTCCGGTCCTCGGTCCGCCCATCCTGACCAAAACTGTCATTCCGCCCCAGATTTCCTTCTTGCAGCCGTCCGCCCTTGTCCTCCTTTCTCGAAGGGATATATATGTTCCTTGCCTCTTCGAAAACTACAAGATTGCACCTCTGGTGTCCTCATTATTCTGCTCTAAGCTGCTGACGCTTCTACCTCAAAGCCCTCATCCTTTGACTGCCGCAAAAAATGATTTGGCTCAAGCAAGGTGTTCCAACCGTCCTCGCCGTAGGTACTGGCGAGTACACAACTGGATTCGTCGGAAATTCCGAATCACCATCGGATAAGAAATTGGGCGTGGTCGGATTGGTTATGTTCGATCTGCGAAGAAGAGGACTCATTGCACCCGAGATCAAGATGGTTGGTACCAATGGAGACAAATTCAGTGGTATTCGAGCCCACTTTAAAAACAACATTGAAGAAAAGTATCGAGATATGTCGACCGAATTCACGGGCTACCCAGAAGTTGGCAAAAGAGATCCCGATGCCTACAAGACAGCGATCGATTCTTTGAAAGCTGGTGATGCTATCACTATCTTCACACCTGATTCGACGCACTTTGATATAGCAATGTACGCCATTCAACGCAAAATCCATGTTTTGGTTACCAAACCTGCAACGCAAACCCTTTCCCATCACCAGGAACTCATCAAGGCTGCAGAAGAGCATGGAGTTCTGTGTATGGTCGAACATCACAAACGTTTCGATCCAGCTTATGCGGACAGCAGACAAAGAGCTAGAGACGAACTAGGTGATCTCAACTACTTCTACTCCTACATGTCCCAACCCAAAAACCAATTGGAGACCTTCAAAGCTTGGGCAGGTAGAGATTCGGATATTTCTTACTACCTCAACAGTCACCATATCGATATTTGCCTTTGGATGGTGCAGAACAGAGCCATTCCACTCCGAGTCACAGCAAGTGGAAGCAGGGGCATCGCTACGTCAAAGGGGTGTCAGAAGGGAACCGAAGACACCATCACTCTGTTGGTAGATTTCGCTGTTCTGGCCGAAAACGGAAAAGATGTTGTCGAGGGCAAGCATGCCACTGCTATCTTTACTGCTTCTTGGGCTGCTCCACAAGGTGCTGGTGTTCACAGTGAACAGTACTTCCACTACGTTGGAACCAAAGGTGAAACTCGAGTGAATCAAGCCCGACGAGGATACCAATACGTACGTGAAGATCCAGCTCAACAACTCACAGGAGGTCAAATGATCGATTACAACCCCTTCTACATGAGATACACTCCCGATGGAGAAGGTTATTTTGCAGGTCAACACGGCTACGGTTACATCTCGCTGGAAAACTTTATCACCGCTTGCACCAAAATCAATAAGGGAGAACGAAAGGTCCAAGACTACGACAGAGTCTTGCCTACCATCAGAGACACCGTCCTCACCACAGCTATCCTAGAAGCAGGTAGAAGAAGTCTGGATACCGGCAAAACTATTCATATCGTCAACAAGAATGGCGATTGGTCCCTCGAATAAGTCGTGACCTAGCCCTGAACGTTACTTTCACTGCTTGCAATCGTAATCTCCCGCTCACACATTCACACATCCACACACACAGCGTGAGAGGATTATTGAGCGACGGCCTGTTGACGAGCTCCGGATGAATGCTGTTTGCACGAGTGATGCGGTCTACGTGACCACGAAAGAACTGGAAAGATTACTTGATCGAGCGATTGAACATGTCCAATGCCGAAAACTCCTTGGATGCTTCCTCTGAGATGCCTGCAGCCGCTTTCCTTCTCCTGTTCAGTTCTTGCTCCTTCCTCATCCTCTCCATCTTCTCCTTCACCGCGATTCGGTTCGGGTCGATGACGTTTTCTTTCTTCTTTCGGAGGTATCGTGCTAGGGACTTGTTCTTGCCTCTCATTCGGTTCTTCTCCTTCTTTGGTGGTGGTGCAACATCCTTGGCTACTGTAGTGGCTGCTGATCCTGTTGTCGACTCCTCCATCAATTCCGCATTTCGGGAGAAATCCATCGGATCTTCTTCCGGATTATTCAACTCCATCTTCTCAATGCGCGAAAGTTGAGAATACGCCCTACCATCTGCGCTTCTGGCCACAGCGTTGGGATTCCTCTTGGCCAGATCAGCCAAGATCCGTTCCTGCTCGGCGGCGGATACGTTCTTGTCGGCGACATGAACGGATCCCAATATGGTAGAATCGACAGAGATGAGATCGGGCGAAATCTTGTCCAAAAGCTGATGAACTTCTCGTTCCCTCCTCGCGTTCTTGGTTTCGAAAGGATCCAGCTCCCTAGAATCAAAGTTGGGTTCTCCTGCTCCAGGTACGATCAGGCTCGTGAAGCCGCCTGCATGTGCTACTCCCAAAACATCTTCAAAGGGACAGAATTTGACCTGCAAGGGTTCAGAGCGCGGGAATCCTTGCGTGATGTAGGGTCCCGGTGGAGCATTTCCAAGCCGTTTTCGCGTGTCATAGACAGAGATGTGCGGTCCCCAGGCCACACCCAGCAGCCCTCGCTGGGAGAACTGCAGATCCGAGGCTGGTCTTCTGGACAACCACTCCCTGCGTGGACCTCGGCCCAACATTCTAGAATCCCATACTTTGATGGTGCCGTCCATACCGCATGTAGCCATCTCCCTACCTCCATCGCGTGGATCGATTGAGATGCCGGTTACAGGTCCACGATGAGCCAGCAGTTTGACTGCAGGATCGGGCATATTGGGTGTCCATAGAGTGACGGTTCCATTCGTATGACCCAAGTGAATGACGGCAGTGAGAGGGTTTTGCGTCATTGTGTTACAGTTGCCCAACCCCGTCCTGTGTTGACTGATCAGAGTGCCGGTCGAAGTATCTTGGTATTTGAGATATCCAGTGGCCCCGACGGACGCGAGAAGGAAGTGATACGGCAGAAACTCGAGCCTGTTGACGTCGATATGGGTCTTGAGCTTGTGAATCTCGATACCTTTGTCATCGTAGATGTAAACGTGTTTCTTCTGAGCTGCAGCAAAGAAGCTGTGGTTGTGCAGCCATTTGACATCCCTCACTGTTTCCCTTACTTGAATCTCGCAGCTGAGCTTCCCAGTCTGCCAGTCAAAAGCGGCCAAATGACCCTTTCTGCCGCCAATGAGAAGATGCCTTCCGTTCCTGGTATAATCACACCTATAAGGACCCAGTCCAACACCAGCTTTGCCACCATCGAGATTCAATTCGAACCCCTTTGTCGCTGTGTCAACCCCGACATTATCTTTGATCTGCTGTTGAGTCACCTTAAAGGTCCTTTCAAAGTCGCCTTCAGTTTCGATCATACCAGCGTCTTCTCCCGGTGCTGATGTGTTGAGATACTCATTCGCAAGTTTGGCCGATTCAGCCGCCCTTTTGGCAGAGAAGTGTTGCTTTTGGAGCTTGCTCTTGAGTTTTTTATCCTTGATGCCGGCTAGTGATCTCGGCGGCGCTACATCTTTCATGGAAGATGGAAGCGCTTGTTGTATCGACCTCGGGAGAGATGTCGAGGCTGCTATAGAGTCGGCTTGTTTGGCTAAAGCATCTTCAGAGTGAATGGGTTTTTTGGGTTTGGATTTACCACGCTTGGCATCATCTCTTCCCCCTCCCTTACGGGATTTGGACTGATCAGAAGGACCTGGGTCCATGGCCGTTGTGACTTTCGTTCACAAGCTTGTCTGATGGAACCTGGCGAGTACGAGGAAAGCGGCCGAGGGCGATGGTTGTATGGTGAAGTCGGAAGGCGTAGATGGTTTTGTAGGTAGCATGGATTGGAGGTGAGAAACAATTCTTGCTAAAAATGTCAGAAATTTCTTTCCCGGCACCCAAATTCTCAATTCAGAATTTTCAGACCCTTCCAAATTTTGATTACAGAACCTCATTAAAAACTTGAGCTTGTATTGAAATTTTTCAGAGAAGCTTTCCTCTTTCTCCACAAGTTCACCTCGAACTCGAACATATCAAGTGATCTTCCAACCGTACCCCCATCCACTGTGCCAACGAACGATCATGGCTGCAAAGAAGGCAGGAAGCAACGGCTTTCAGTCAAACAAAGGGCAGAGAAAGGTAGCCGTGTTTGAACAAGACTCCGAAACCGACGACCAATCCGTTCACCTGCTGTCAGAAGATGAAGACGACCTTGATGACAGCGACATCAATGAAGATGGTGAACGGGAAGACCAAGCTACCGAAGACGAGGATGCTGGACCAAGATATGCACAGTTCATGGACGAGTCAGACCTGGAGGCGGCATCGGATGATTCCGATGAGGAGGAGCAAAGCCTGCAGAATGAGGAGGAAGACGCAGATTCGGATGAAGACTCGGCAGGAGACGTAGATGAAGATGCTCTGAAAGAGCAGATGAGGAACATCCCCTTTGGTGCGCTCGTCAAAGCAAAGTCGCGGCTGAACGATGCATCAGACGACGAAGATCAAGACTCAGAACCTGACATATCTGATCTGGAACCCGATGAGTTTGCAGTGGATCGAAGCAGACTGGCGGCTGTCAAAGCTGGCAAGCAACGGTCGAAAGGCCGTATCAAGGAAGAGGAACTTGAGGCAAAGCGCAGAGAAGTCAGAGAGCGGCTGAGGCAGCTCAGCGGGAAGACGCAAGGAGAGCCATCCACCACTTCCTCTTCGATGGAGCAAGACTCTTGGGAAGAGAAGCGCCGACAACGGGAGCAGCGGCACAAAGAAGCTCGAGCTAGGCAAGAGCTGGAGAAACGAGCGCACAAACACGCTCCAACTGAAATGTCAAGCAAACGGCCCGTATCGAGACGGCGTAATGTCGTGGAAACACAAGCCAGCCAAGTGCGAGATCCACGGTTCGAATCCTTATCTGGCAGTGTCAACAAGGACCTGTTCGCCAAGTCGTACTCCTTCTTACCAGAAATGTTTCAGGGCGAATTGACAACGCTTAAAAAGACACACAGCAAGCTAAAGAAGCAGGAAGCCAGTCAAGCGGGTCCGAAAGCCAAATCAGAACAAGCACTGGCAATACGCGAAGAGAGAGCCAAGGTGGAAGCTGCATTGCGGAGAGCCGAGGGTTTAGCTGGGGAAAGAGAGCGGAGGCAACGAGAACAGAGCGTCAAAAGTCGAATCAAACAGCAGAACAAAGAGAGGGTGGAAAAAGGTTTGCAGCCCTACTATCCCAAGCAAAGCGAAATTCGCGAGATGCTGCTCAAAGACAAGTACGATCGATTATCAGGTGGGGCTGAAGATGGAAAGAATGCCACCGGAGCGGAAAAGAAGCAGCTCAAGAAGGCTCTCGAGAGGCGAAGGAAGAAGAACGCTCAAAAGGAAAAGAAAGACATGCCTGTGGGCATTGGCTTTGGATCCAACGGTAACGCCGCCGTTCCGAAACGCAAGAGAGACATGGGAACTGGTCCATCAAATGAGGGTGGCAAAAGGTTGCGATCATGAATCTATCCGCTCTAAATCTTCTTGCAATCCAATCTTGTCAATTCTAATGCCACACAGTCCCCTGCAGACTACAATACACCGCACTCACCAGCTAACTTTGAAAGTAGTAGGAGTGATAGGAAGATCCGAAAGTAGGTGACGCTGTGAAGTGATATCAACGTTTGTTAGAGCGATTAGACTAATAAGCGCCTGACGCGACGCGAGACAGAGAGATACATCAACACCATACTGTGATACTGTATTTTGGTTGCTCAACTTCGGAAGATGGAACTTGTGATATGCACCATCATCCATCACCTTGTTCTTCCCAATACCCGCCCTATCCACTGTGTCTGCATTTGACCGGCTATTCCGAGTCCGAGGCCCTTCGCCTAATCTCCACTGCCAGTCTCTGTAACACCATTTCCTGCCCGTCAATGCCCTCAGCCTGCTGTCGAGGCGACAAGCAAACGAACTCCATCACAAATGTCACACGCCACACCGACCACTACGCCCTCGCGGCGTCGGCAAGCTGCGATGGACACGCCAGGATCAGCACGGTCCACTACATCTACAGATCGCGCCTCTCTTGCCGAACGTTTGGAAGATATCGAGATGCAAGTCCGCGACTTGAAACGTCAGCTCCATGTTGAAAGAGAGCGTCGCGCTTCGTCTTCTGCTAGGAAAAGGGAGAAGGAGAAGGCCACCACTTCCTCTGATGCCACTTCTTACTTGACCACCATCACCAACCTGGGTCTGGCGGGAAGAGGTCGAACCGAGACGGAATTGAAAGAATTACTGTCGGAAAGGTTGAAGAACATGGACGACAATGCTTTGACAACGCTCCTCACCGCCTCACCTACAAGTCTCGCTCAGTTCATTGCCTCAAGTACCGTCTATCCTACTACTGGCAGGCATTCAGAGAAGGATGCCTCCAACTTTACCTTCCTCAGCATCGACGCAGGTCTGGTACCGAGCAAATCAGTTGGAATAGAAGGTGTTGGTAGTGGGACCGACATCGATCGAAGATTGCTGTTATTGAATTATGACTCGTCCTCAATAGCTGAAGGAACGCGATCGGAGAGAAGGAACGCAGCCAAAGAAGAAGTTCAAGAAGGTCTACGTCGATCTAGGCACAATCAGTCCGTAAATGCTTGGCTGAAAGATCGACAAAAGAGATCCACTTCACTCATAGAAGGGTTGAGACAGTTTACGTTTTTGGACATCGAAAGTGTGAAGCAAACGGAAAGCAGAGGACATCGAAGAGAGGCGATAGCGACGATGGAACTGGAAACAGAGGCCGCATCGAGAAGAAGTATCCATATCAAAGGAATGATGGCGAAGCTGTTTCCAATGGAGATTCGATTCGACGTGGTGGAAGCCGAGCAAGGGGCTACATCGGCTGATACATCTCCACGGATCCAAGATCTGGACGTCACACTCCCGACATGGCTCCGGAAAGCGCTTGATCAGGAACACAATCATTTGACTCGACTGATTCGAAGGAACGATCTACCCGCCGTCCTCCTAACGTTGCGAACCATGATCCCACTCCTCTCGCTCCGCCGCAACCTATTCACCAGTCTCATGGAACGATACGTTGATCTCGTTCGAGATCAGGTCAAATCTTGGGAATCCATCAACAAGGTCGAATTTCAGCCTTGGCATCCGCCAAATCCTTCCAACAGGAACAGGGTGGGTCTTAGCGGTAATAAGTCGATCGATGAGAATCTGGCCAAATCCCTGATCGTTCCTCAACAGGCCGAATCCTTCACCTTGCAAAACAGCAAACAAGCTGCTCTTACAATCACCTTCAAGATTCGTTTCAACCGATTCGGTCATGCAACTCCACAGATCCAGATCAACCCCAAAGTCCCCTCTCACCTCACCAATCCCACCGCAGCAGCTTTCCTACGAACTTTTGACGAAAACTTTCAACACCTTTTGAAAGTTTCCATCAGTCAAGACGGCGAGATCAGACTACCGGATCAAGAAGACGAAGACGAAGTGGACGAAAGCATCGGAAAATTCGGCATCCTACCCGCTATCAACGCCACCATTGGAGCTTTCTTCGGCCTTCATACAGACGAAGATGAAGAAGAAGACGAAGAGGAGGAAGAAGAGTGAGGTCAGCTTCGAGGAAATCAATGTTTCGGTCATGAGTACAGCCGGGTGTGAAAATGACTCGCACCCTAGAATTTTCAAGCGCCGTCGAAAGCGCTCTGGACCAGACAGAAGTGTCCAGCTCTGCCAGCAGACACGCCCCTTTTCCGAGTAACTTAAATCGATTCCGAGGTGGGTCATGCTGTTAAGAAAAGAAAGGAACTCTTCCCGGGGCTTTCTCCGGCGTCTACTAGTTCGTTTGCGTTACCGCCAAAAATCCACATCCCAGGGCAGGAATATTAACCTGCTTCCCTTTCGATAGGTCGGTGCGAACCAGCGCACACTTTCATACGCAACTTCCCTATCTCTCAGGACTGCCTAACCGTGTTCTCTGTCGTATCATAACTTGTTCAACCCAGTCTCATATGCAAATTATACCCCTGCTCTACATGGATCGTGCAACGCAAATCACGGAATATAGGTCATGAAATGTATGTTCTATGCAAATTTACTTGGCTTAGGGTTACACGTGATGGTCGAGGGTGGTGATACAGATGCGAAAAGTCTTGTTGCGGTGGAATGCAGCGCGGAAAGTTAAAGGGGGAAAATGGACCGAATCACTGCGAGGGATTCCAGTCCCACGCCTTCCAGATCGTGGATGATTGGTGAGGGGCCGCAGAGCCTGCTTGCTCGGGATGTTCCGTCGGCAGATGGGAAGCGTTTTGACTCATCTGCGCGGATGCTCCATATCCTTGCTGTTGATGGTCATGCTGTGGATGCTGTGGATGCTGTTGAGGATTTTGCTGCTGCTGCTGCTGCTGATGTTCCGCGTAGCCTACGAAGGATGAATGTGGACCAGGGTAGTAAGACGAAGCGCTTTCCGCAAAATCATTCGGATGCGCCGAAGGCTGTGAATGGATCTCGCCATGGGCTGACCTCGCATAAAATGGCTCAGTTGCAGACTGAGGCGGAAATCGGCTAGCGTTCAGCTCCTGCCATCCTGGCTGAGTTCTGGCGTGCGAAAGGTCCGTACTGCCACCATGGGATGGATCGTGGGAATCGCGACCTGTAAATGTCTGCGTCGTACTCGGTCCAGCGGGAATTCCGTGCTGGGGGTACTGATCGTGCACATGAGGCGGATGCGCCGAGTGCTGGCTATATTGATACGCATTGTGGGACGCGGTCACTCCCGGACGGTCTGTGCTACTATGCCCGAAATACGAGATGCTCTGAGGTTCGCTTTCGAAGGCATCTTGAAACGGCGCGGGGTCTTGCTGCTGCTCCTGCTGCCGCACAGCTGAACGACGTTGGTCATAGTCTTGCTGCGGGATGAAGGTCGGATGGGCAACCTGTGTTGGGTGCACCTGTTGCTGCGGAGATAATGTACCAAAAGAAGACGATGGGTGATCAGACGAAGACTGTGGACGATCGAAATCTGGTTGCTGTTGAGGCACAGGCTGATGTTGTTGGTATTGTCCCGGCGGAATTGACTCAGCTTGACGGTAGTATTGCTGATGTGCGGGAGAATCATGTTTGATTTGACTCGTCCCCAATGCCGTCCTCATGTCTCCGTCGAATTCACTGCTCTGCATACCACGGTCTTGTAGCTGCTGCTGCTGCTGATGTTGTTGCTGCTGATGTTGTTGGTGCTGGTGTTGTTGTTGTTGGTGCTGCTGCTGCTGCTGCTGCTGGAAGGAGATGGATCGTACAGAAGAAGCTGGACTTGAGACTTGGGAAGCGCTTGCAGTCGACTGCACACTCCGATGGATGGTCGGGTGCGGTAATTTAGGTATTGCAGGCGAGGAAGTCTTCTGATCAAGATCCGTTGACATGGATCTACTGCTGCTTCGTCCCAACAACGACCTTTGACCATCGGCATCGGCATCCGATGCGACCGACGGACTATCCTGTCCATAAACCCCCTTCCGAATCGGTTTCACGTCGCCTTGCCTGAGATCTGAGCCAAAAGTTTTGACCGCGAGATCGATGTCTTCGATCTCCTGAATGACTTGTACGTGTAGAGAGCCTTGCATACTGGCAGAGATCTGATCTTCTACGGCCTGGCTATCCGCAATGTTCTGGACAAACTCAGGCACATCGGGAGCAAGAGCTTCGGCATGTTTGCTGACTTGCTTCTTCTTGCTGGAAAGAAGGAAAGAGCTACTGAGGATGCTCTCGACGTGCGAAATTTGAAGTCGTTCCTCTGCAGCGGCTACCTTGCGCATGAGAATCTCGCATGGCCCTTGCAGATATTGGGCTACGGCGTTGGCAGTCTGGAAGCGCAGCTTAAGTAACCCAGGCGACTGGACCAGGACGTGACTCGCTCGCAGCGACTTGACACAATTGGTCAGCATGGACAAGAGATAGGGGTTGAAGTGGGCCGCGCTGGCTCCCCAGACTTCGATGACCGAGATTCTGAGTTCGGTCGCAGCCAGTATAGGCACAGCGAATAGACCAGCTTGCAGAATCGGAGATGCCACGATACAAAGCGATGGGATTTCGCTGCCCAAGGATTCCTCCCAACTCACGTAGTCGTAAAGCTGAGGCATGACGGGCGACAGGGTCGAGACCAAGCTCATGGCCTTCAGCATAGCGTCCACATGCGATAAGCTAATGAGCAACGCCTTGGTCAAGTGATCCTCCTCGTGTCCCAGCATGACGGCGGCAGATGTCTTCCATGGCACGTCTTCTCGAAAGAAAGGTTCGCTAAGTCTCTGCCGCATGTCTGCCACAATCTCATTGTGGTAGATGGTCCCGATTGAGACATGTAGGGAGGCGGCTTCTGCGTGAGAGAAGAGGGAGTAGAAACGATGCAGGCCGAGGCCGCGAGGATCGTGTCTGAACTCGGTGCTCAGACTCCGCATCTGTTCGCCAAACTTGAATCTCCATTCATCGAAAGCTCGTTTATAGCCAGCGGCTTGCTCTTCAGCCTCCTTCTTGGTGAAGGCTGCGGCCGATCGCTTCATGTGACGATGGTTTCGAGCAATAGCATACAGTTCGGCCCTCTGCGTCATCCAGCAAACGCGGCTTTGCTCTCGTATGGACAGGAACGCAGGTGGCGGTAGCATGGCAGATGTGATGGTATCGATTCGAACGTCGGGCATATGTTGCTCAAATTGCGATAGGGAGTCCCATTCGGTGCGCTCCTCCGCGACGTCAATTGCGGCACGGAAGTGAAGCAAGGTGATCCAGGTGAATGTGGAGAAGACAGCGTGGGCGTATTCGTCCCCCATTGCTGCATCGATCTGCGCAGTTTGTGGAGACTCTGTGCCGGAAGCTTGGCGTAATTGAGGTAGACGAGCGGCTATGCTGGCGTAGCCGAGCTTTTGGGCGATGTTGATGGCGGTAATGATAGTCGCTCTCGGATTCAGATCAGTTGCGAACTCGAGCAATCCATCGTTCTCCTGGTAAGGCGTGGGTAGTGGTCGGTTATCGAGGACGAAGCCATCGACGGGAAAGAGGATAAGAGTGGCGCAGGTGTGAAGGGCGAGGATGTTGAGATGATCATTGACAGGACTGTGAATGGCTCGGCGTAAGAAAGCGTCGACACTTCTTCTGAGCGGTGTCCTACACGAGGCGATACTCTGAGCCGGATCGAGATGAGATAGCGATGCCAAATATATGGCGAAGAGAACGAACCGTTGCGAATCCGACCGACAGTCCGACAAGGTCAACGAAGTAGGGATGGGCAGCGACAGGAAGGGCGAAAATGGCTGATAGAGTCCTTGGAAGATTGTGATCAACTGAGCTTCGTAGGCTGCTAAGTTTCCGACGAGGAAGTCCACGTCGTCTTGCGGAACGGGTACCAGTGAGGTCTGCCCAGCCATGAGGCTAGCTGCCGCTTTGCCTGCGCATAGATTTGGGGCTGCGTGCTTCCAAGACCCATCGGAGGCACCTGCATAAGCGCCCGATCGTCTCAGCAGATAGTCACGGGCCTCTGGCTTGAGTGTCGGATTGGTTCCCATGAGCCTAGACAAGGTGCTGGAAACGAGCGTTGGACGTTCTAGGCAATTTGGACTGGCAGTCTGCTGTGACGAGATCTCGACATCTCTGTAGATGGCTACGGACAAGGGACTGGGCATGATCGCGGAGGACAGGAAGACGGCACGATCGTTGCTAAAGCGATCTTGATGCGAAGGTTGTTCAGTATGCTCGGGCCTCGAACGCTTTGATGATCGAGAGGGGTAGTTCTGTTCATCCGGAGCCGTAGACGAAGGTGGCTCTTCGCCTTTGACGACCTGGCCATTGGAGGACTCGTAAAAGCAATCGATGCAGAGCGTTTTGCATCGGTGACAGATGACGAAGGTAGAGGGAACCGAGAGAGGATCTTCTGTCAAAGAAGAGGGCTTACCACCCGAAGGTTCACACCTCGCTTTGAGCTTGCGACAAGCTAGACAGGCTCGAGATGTTTTAGGTCTCTTGGCGCCCTTGGGCATGCGAGTGTTGATAGTGGGGCGACCTGGTTCGGTCATGGCTGCTGCTTTGGAGGCCGCTCGAGCTGGGAAAGCTGATCCAGTCGAGTGGGTCGCCCAGTTAAGCAGGAGGCGGCAGAGTAAGTATCAGCATAGATCAGAACGCATTTAGATGGTCTCGGCCACCATCCGAATCAACAGCCGTCGGGAAGAAGATTGGACCCAGGCGCGGTGCCGTATCGGGCTGATCGGCAGGCACCAGCGTCAATACGTCGAAGATGAGAGCTGCTGACTTGCCCGCGGGAGTGTGAGTAGGAAGAAAAGTGTGATGTGATGGTGGAAGAACGTCAGAAATGGAAGTGAAAGCGATAAGGTGAGCTCAGTCTATGCGGGCAGGCAAAGAAACTTTACGATATGGATCGCCACCTTCCGAAACCACTTCCCACAAAGTATTCTTGGCTAACAACTTGCTCCTTCTGTCTTGGCACTTCTCTGCAAGAACCACGGCACTCTGGTCGGTCAGTTTGCTTGGAACCAATCACCGGAATAACTTGGCGTAAGTTAAAAGAAGGGGGCCTTTAATCTTTCCGACCAGCAGAGGCGAAGATGATCAGCGGCCTCTTCCGATTTGTTCGGCAGATCATGCAGCAAAGCGCTTCGAAGCACAGGATAGCATTGTGATGCGCCTCCCGCCAGAACGATCAGCAACAAAATACTAATATCGCTGCTTGTGGTACGATGCGCAGCACTAAGCAATCATGCAGACGCTTGGACACTCTTGATGGGAAAATCGGCTAAACGGGACGTGATCCCGCATCATCCCTACAAGCCATAGCCGTCTGCGGATGAGGAAACTTTCAACCAGAGAATCAATCTCCTTCTTGTTCGCGCAGCACAACATGATTCTATTGTTCCTCAAAGAAACTACTCTGTGACGCAACAACAAGGCCTGAATCGATAGCAGCCTGTCCTGCTGTACCTGCAGTAGTGTATGGTACTGTAACTGTAGACTCACACGGTTGAACTTTGTCTTCTCGCATGACGCAGTCTAACCGAATTCGGTTTTGCAAAGTGGGGTCTTCCGAGCGGCAAAAGTGCAGTGCAGAGTTTCAACGAGGGTGTCGCTGCAAAAAGCTGCAACGCTCGCTACTTCACATCGCCGATATCGCTTTCTTCAATGTGAAACGATAATTGGTCCAAGAGCATTTGCCGATGTCCTGCTGAGCTGGAAGCGAATGCGACCGTTGCAAGCGGTGAAAGTCGGTCTGAACATTCACATGTTCTTATACACAGCAGTCTACTGTAGTTACTCTGTGCTTCGAAGTCGGTGACGCGGTTAATCGCCGGTATGAATCGGTCTTCTTGCAAATTTGAATGGGAATCTCATAGGTAGACGGTAGGTCCCCGATGGGAACCGATCAGATTGCCGCCAGCTTGCCAAGCCCCTCCCTTGAGCGTTCTCGCTAGGCATCCTCCCATCGCCTCTGCATCTTGGCGGTCGATTTGCAGTACAACATAAATCTCCCGACAAAGGCCCTGCTGACGTCTCCTTTGATGCTCTGAAGTCATCACGGGCCTACGCCAAGCGCGCTAGCCCTCGATCTCATCGCCGTGTGATTGTTTTCTCGTAACGTTCGGACATCTCTTTATTTTCCCTTTTTGAAACTCCGATCTGATGTTCGAAGCAGATCAATTGAACACTGCCTATCGATTTTATTTGCGCTGTTCGTTCGTCCATATAAGGAGCGTCCAAAGGAAATCATAGCAGAGCCTGGCCGGCTAAGCTCAACCTCAGCCTCTTAGCAAACTCGGTTTTGGGCAGCCAGAAGTTGCAAGTACTGTAGTGAGAAATGAGACCCATGATGACTATTTAGCAAGGACAATAATAATGAAAGAACATGTTCGCCTCGGCGCAACCACAAGTCCTTCATCAACTGGGACACGCAACGGCTAAAGTACCCTTCGGAATGAACTCTCACTTCAAAGACGGATCGGTCAAGGAAGAAAGCCTTCCGTCGACACCGAATATGTTATCCGCCAGGAGTTGACGGCGATACTGCAAGACCGCAAGGACCGCAAGTAAGGCAAGTACCTCACGCCCTGCCAAAAAGGCAAGCGAGTGGAAAGGACCTCGCGCTCCCAAATGGAAAATGTCAAGGAATTGGCCGATTCCGTCTTTTCCACGACTGCTGCAAGGTCGATTCCATCGTGGTGCCTTTGGCCAAGGCCAGGCTTGAACTTGCTGCTTGGACGAGGCAGCCGCTCGCTTCAGCATGGTACTGGTGATACCATTTCAACGGCCGAATGGAAGCCTCTCCTAGGTCTTGTCTCGGCCCAATGAAGGGTTGCATGACATCGCTTATATCCCCATGTGCTCGGTTCTGGTCTTTCATATCCCACCATGCATCGAAGAATTGAAAATGCTACCATCCACCGTCCCGAGAACCCCTTCCAAAGAGCTTCATCTCGCTGCGCCTCAGCTTGCAAAACATTAAAGCGGCGACAGTGCGTCCATCACTTGGACACGACGTAGTTCTAAACACCCCATTGTTGTTGGTGTCAATCATGCTCTGCCTAGCAACCTGCTATACTGCGCTGCTCGCTTCCTGCGGAATCGGCTGACCTGGAGCATTTCCCCACGGGGTAGCCCAAGATTGGTCCTTGACAGGTCTCAGAGCGTCGGGCATACTGCACGATCTGCCATGCGACAGCGTAGAACCGTGTTTTCCCTCCTTTTGATGTAGCTGTCAAGACGTTGTGTGGGATCTGTGCCTCGATACGATTTGGCGCTAGCGCCTATTCCGAACCAACCTCAAGCCTTCAGCCGAATGCGCAGAAGGAAGCCCGCGTAACTTACCCCTTTTTGCAGAGATTCTTTTGCTCCGTCATGGTCTTGCCTCTCTTGATGAGATAAATCTGTCTCCTCGACAGATGGCAGAGAAAGCATAAAAGCCACCGTGATCACAACAAAGATGGTCCATCACCTTCCGTCCAAACCTCAGATCCCACCTTCCACATCTCGTTATTCCCTTTCTCAAGTCAGCTATGAGGATCCTTCCCATCGGTGCAGTTCTACTAGCCTCATGGCCCAGCATGGTCTACGCACTGCCTGGAGCGCTGCAGACCCGGAGCTCGTCCTCGCCCTGCGTTTCGATCCAGCAAGGGCATGTCAATGGATATGTCGATGAAAACTATGGTCTGGATCTTTTTTTGGGAATACCTTTTGCCAAAGCGCCCGTCGAGGATCTGCGATACGCCAAACCTGTCCCGATCGAGCAGAATCCAGATTCCGAGATCGATGCTACAAAGTACGGGAACATTTGTATGCAAGCTGGCGGTTCCGCTGCTTACAACATGAGCGAAGATTGTCTCAACCTGAATGTGATTCGACCCAAGGGGACCTCAGCTTGGGCTGAGCTTCCTGTTCTCACTTGGATCTATGGTGGAGCCTTCCAGGCGGGAGCAACTCCCTTCTACAACGGAAGTGAATTGGTTCAGCGGAGTGTCCGAACAGGCAAACCTATCGTGTTTGTAGCTATCAACTATCGAGTGAATTCCTTCGGGTTCATCGGTGGTTCCGAAGTCGCCCATAGCGACTCGGCAACCCCGAACGCAGGTCTTTACGATCAAAGACTCGGTCTGGAATGGATCCAGAACAACATTGCCGCCTTCGGAGGCAATCCGAAAAAGGTCACCATCTTTGGTCAGTCGGCGGGAGCTATGTCTGTCGCTCTGCAGACTTTTGCTTACGATGGCTGCACACAAGACTTGTTCTCAGCGGCCATCATGCAATCCGGGGGTGTTGCTCCTGGGCCTTTGCTCACCACCACTCATCCTACTGTCGAACAGACCTACGCTAGTCTCGCAGCCGGTGTCGGTTGTACTCCGACGTCCGACACCGAGTCCACCCTCGCGTGTCTCCGCAAAGCTGACGCCGGAGAGCTCCTGAACGTGACCTCAGCCATCACCGCTGATGCGTTTGACGCCAACCCCATTCCTGGTTTTCAGGCTTTCCTTCCTCTCGTCGACGGAGAGCTTATCACCGATTACCCAAGTGTCAACTTCCCCAAGGGCAAGTTGGCTGATATTCCCATCATCACGGGTAACATGTTGGATGAAGGGCCCTTGTTTGCGCCTCAGAATCTGAATAACACAAATGACTTCGAGACATGGCTGCGCGACGGTGCTATCATCTACAACACGTCCTACACCGAAACGGCCATTGAAAAGGTTTTGGAAGCCTATCCTGATGTTCCAGAGCGGGGCAGTCCTTACTACGACGCGGAAACCAACACTTCAGCGGCTAGTCCTAACGGCAGCTCTCGATTCTATGCACCTTCGGACTCGAACCAGTACAAACGAGCGGCTTCTTTCTTTGGCGACTTTGTGTTTGCTGCTCAACGAAGAGCCTATCTCTCAGGAGCTACTCGGGAAGGAAGGAAGAACAGGCACAAAACTTGGTCGTACCTCTTCAGTCAGAATGACAAGTACCCGAATGGCACAGGTTCATCCTTAGGCGCTTACCATGGAGCTGACAACAAGTACATTTTCATCCTGCCCGATGGTAGACAGAAGGATCCCGTCATTGCGGAAAAGTATCCTTTAGCTTTCATCAGTTTTGCCTACTACCATGATCCTACGGTCCTCACTAGCTTGAATTGGCCAGCATATGTAGACAACCATCAACTCCTGCAGTTCAAAGGGGACAACATCACCGTCATTCCCGACACCTTCCGACAGGAAGCCATCCACTCTCTTATCAACAAGAAAGCCTCTGCTGTCTTTGGATTCTAACACTCCGTTCCCACTTCTCTCTCCTCGATTAGAATGTCGCACAAAGCCCAGTCGAATGCTCCCCTTTGTCTGATAGTAGATTGCATGGCAAGAGGAAAGAGACCTAAGGATGATCATCTTGTAGACCGGAAAAATCATCTTCTAACCTTGGTGGAATGACAAAGTTTTCGTCGACATCTTCTTGTATGGCTGTGAGAACCAGTTCGCGAACTTCCTCGACCTCCCATCCTGATTCGACTTTCCGCCATCCAGAATCGGATACGATTTCTTTCGACATGTTTGCTAGCATCTTCATTGCTGTGCACTGCGCATTCTCTTGTTGATCGTGATCCAGGTTGATATCCAGCAGAGTTCGCAGTAACTCCCATGCACTTTCTCCTTTCGGACCCTTAAGACCGTCTCTTGGGCTACCCGCAGCAGTCTTTGGATCTTCCTCGATCCTGACTAGTGCAGCTTCCTCCTCTTCCTGTTTTCTCCGATCCTTTTGATCCTGATTGTCAATGAAATCGAATTCATCTTCCTTTTCTTCGTATTCCACGTTCTCCTCGAGCTCCTCGAACCCGGGAGCATAAGCGGACCAGATCTCTTCGGTAGGTGTGAACCAGACATAGATGGTACCTGTATTGCTGATCGAAGCCAACATGGGTCTGGTTGGATGCCAATCTACACCAATCAACCAGTCTTTGGGACCCTCCAAGATCTTGGCCAAAACTCCCGACGAACGATCCCAAATGTACACGTTGTGAGACGCTTTGTGTGCAGCTCCAGCAAAGATGTATTCCGAGTCCGGGGAAAACCCGACATTGTTCCATGCACTTCGTTGAATCATGTCCTGGATCTTGTGGAGTAGCGTCAGTTCCAGGGTGGTTTTGCGACGTTTGGTGCTTCGTTCTTCCTGATGTTCCTGCTGTGTACTGCTGGAAGAGGTGGTGACGGAAAGCACTCTAAGAGCTCGATCGTTGCAATTCACAACAAGAAATCGTCCTGAGGCATCGAAAGAAAGTTCTTTGACACCAGAGTTGGTGCTCAAAACCTTGACCTCGTCGATGAGGTCGCCCGAGAGTGGGTCAAAGATGTACAGAGAGCCTTTGGATGTACCTGCCACAATGTATTTCGAGTCTTGGGTGAATTTGGCTGCTGTGATACCTGTGCTGGTAGAACCGTCCTCGTCTGCTGTTGGAGACATCAACGGAGTCCGTATCGGTGGTTGTTGAAGGTCTTTCACCTCGATTCCAAGATCTTTGGAGGAGCTTTGCGCAATCCCATTGGTGTGATGAGAGCCGCTCGAGGTCTTGCGTCTTCGAATACGAAACTTTTCATCGACGTCGACCAGGTAGGCTTGTTGAGTGGAGAGCACTACGAGCAATTTTCTGCTGTTTCCCGGAGCAAATTGAACATCGATGACTGGTGCATCGAAGCGAATGATTCTTTTCTTTTCTTGTTGATAAGGTAGACCTGAAGGGCCGGCACCGATGATTCCACCGGCACTTTTGGCTGCCAGATCCCAGATGATGACGTTCCAGTCACCCGAACAACTGGCCAGGAACCTGTTGTTCGAGCTCCAAGCTAAGCCTGTTATGGAGCGTACATGTCCTGAAAGTAAACGTAGGATGGACTTGGTCTCGATGTCCCAGATAGTGATCCATCCATCACTCCTACCAACAGCTAAGTATTGGCCCTGAAAGACACCAAACCCGTGGTTGAACTGACAAACTGTACATTCGGCAGTTTCGAAGGTGGAAGAAACCGAGTCAGGGATGTCGATTGTGAATGGGTTCAGAAGTTGTGCGTTCATCGTTCCCACTGTTCTTTTGCGCCGCTCGAAGCAGGCACTCGTCTCGATGAACGATGGGAGATCGAGTCACTGAAGGACTATGGAATCGACGCTGGCATTGGAAGTTGACGGCACAGGGGAAAGAAGACAGTGTTTTAGACAACATTCCTTATTTCACGGCAAGATGTTCGCGTCTTTTCAGGGTCCAACACTTTTTGGTCTCTGCTTAAACTTGCCAACTGCCCTAAACCTTACCAAGAACCTGCATTCTATACAGCATTCAAGCAGATTGGATGTAAGGTGTAGATCGCGGATGACGAAGCAGATTTGCTATGCTAAAATTACAGAGAAGGTATCGGTGTGAACGGAGCGATGCTAGACGTGCATGACACAGGACTGAAGGAACGAATACAGCAAGTCAACATCAAAGGTAGAAGTTTCTTCGAGAAGCGCTCATCTTGGGCTTCCATTGGAAATCCAGCCCAACAATTTCCTCCTCTCCTCGTTCGCGGAGCTTGTTTTGTTTCTGCTTCTCGCTTGAAGATTGTGAACCTGTCTTTGCCTGTGTATGGCTTGACGACGATCCAGATGCCATCTCGCGCTGCGCCTCTGCTTCTTCACCTTCACCAGCTTCACCAGCTGATGGAGAGTCTACTCCTTCTTCGTCTTGCGCATCATCTTGCGCTGTCGTCTCCTCGGGTTCTAATTCGGCATATTCACCTGTATACTTTCCATCCCAAACACCCGCGCCTTTGGGTAGACTCTCCTTGAGACTGTGAAGTTTCAACGTGAATCTCGGTCCGATCTCTTGCAATGCTGTCTTTTGATCGCTTTTAAACATGTATCTATGTCTTCGAAAGAAAATGTAATCACGCTGGTTGTGACAAGTGACGACCTGACGACCTTCAAGTTGAGGGATTTTGGGAAATAAGCATTGCAACACCTTTCCGACTCGATGACCCAAAACAGTGGTAAAATTGTTGAGGATCAACTCGGGCGTGTGAGGAGTTGGTCTGGCTTTACCGTAAATCTCTTCACCAGTCGATATGGAGGTCAGACGGAAGAACGCAGTGGGTCCATACGGTAACTGGATCACAGTGAGAGCAAATGGCTCTTTACGAGATTCTCCCACAACCAGCACCGCATCATATCGACGATCTCTTGCCCATCCACAGATCTTTCCAAGTCCAACTCCTTGTGCTTTCGCTCTCGGTCGGTACTCTGCACCGGGAAAGACGGACAAAAGCTCGTCGATGAACTCTCTTGTCCTCTCTGCTGGGTGAGATCGGGCATTTAGACTCTCCAAATGAGGTGAAGTAGACGAACTGGGCATCGAAGTGGTGATCAGAATCGCTGGAGGGGCTGAAGGGTCTTCGTCGATATCCTCTTCCTCCGCAGCTTCCTGCTCCAGCGCTTTTGTGTCTTCATTCTCACCGTCCTCTGCCGTGGTTGAAGGCTTCTCTAATCTGCTGGTGCTGGGGCCTTCATGCGTGTTGGGAGCGTTCAGAATGGTAGGATTGAACTCTCTTGTATTCTCAATGGTTCGTGTCTTGTTCGCGGCCAATCGAGCAGCCTTAACTTTGGCTCCTTCGGCACCCCGTTCCGCTTTCGCTTGTGCTGATCTGCGCGAGATCTTGGCCTTCTTCTTCTCGGCTTTGTACTTTCGATACATTTCGGTTCGCTTGATCTTGTTGCCGATATGCTTGAAGGAGCCCGAGGCAGGCGCCTCCTCACTCGAGGAGGCCACTGGGTTCTGCGCCGGCATGGTTGGACGTGACTGAACCAGGATGTAAACGAAGGTGTGGAAAGTGCGAGGTAATTAGGACCTACAGGAGATCGTTGATAGCCAACCCGTTGGAAGTATGGTTCAGCCAGGCCAGAATACGTCCAAGCTGGTTGGAAATTTTCTCAAAAATATAAACTCACGGTGTGCCTCATTCTCCACAAAAAAGGTTTTGTCAGCATGACACATTCAATTTGGCGGATGCGAAATCTCGCTCCCGAATTCAGCCTTTCCGACTCGAAGCCGTTCGGTGTGAATTATTGAGTTGGACTTTGCTAAACACCTTCTGATCGCCATTCTGCGAACACACACCTTCATCCATCACCAACCCACAACGTCCTCCGCATCGATCAACAACGTCCAACATGTCTCTTATCGCTCGACAGACCGTCCGAACCGCCCGAACTGCTCTTCGACAGCAGCAGGTTCCCCTCCTTCGACGAAACCTTCACGTCGAGAACACTCACGAGACCGTAAGCACGAACGATAATCGCAACTGAATCCAGCAACCACCATCCAGATCAATTCGACTGACCGTCCTATCTAAACCTACCTTCTTTGCTGTATCGATCCGAACGCACGATCAATGATACATAGTCTCGTAAGTACCCGTAATCAATCCGTTGTATGTTTGAACGACAGGAGTATTGACAGATTCCGATTGCCTTGTAATTTCTGTTTCGCCCTCAATCAGTGCCCTTCCCATCTGGACCCACCCGAAAGGTTCCCGTTGCCATCGGTCTCACCACTTTCCTAGTCTTTGGATTCTCTCTTCCCTTCATCGCCGCCAAGTTCCAGATGTAAGTTGCAACGACAAGTTTCCTGTTGAATTGAGATGCAGAACTGTTGATGTTGACTTGCCGCTTCTGCTCCAACTCCCTAACCTGCTCCCTTTCTTCTTTGTCGTGCCTTTACTCACCGTCGCATCAAACAGCGCCAAGGCTTCCTGGTAAACTCTGACAACTTCATTCTCAATATGTTCTAGTTTGGCCAACGATGGAATAGAACTGCAAATCCCTTCCATATTTCTCATCAAGTGCGTGGCTCGTCGTGGCTGCAATTAGGTTGAAACAGTGTGGCAGCGAGTCGGTTCAGTGGCACACACAGGAAGAGGTGAATACTCCAAGTTACCAGCTTGAGTTTCTGAGTATGTCTATATCCATGCTTTGTGTTTATAAGAAATTACATGAACCTATCCAAAGGACTCGAATCTGATGCAAAAAGAAGAGTGAGCAAACAAAGTCGGGAAAGCTATACATGATGCGTGTGACTTGAGTCGGACAGGATCGAGGAAAGGGAGCCATCGATGCTGCCTAACGAGCAGCTCGTCTCTTCGCAAGTCTTTCCTTGCTGCTTCTCCAAGCGCGCTGGACGAACCAATACACAAAGATTGGGAAAATGCAGAGGCAACCCACGATACCAAAGAACCAAGAATGGTTGGGATTGTAGTTGTCGTGTTGATTTCGAGGCGTCAGTACGTTGAACGAGAACAACGACGTCGTAAAGACTGCCATCACCACCGTGATACCGATTCCTGCTAGGAAAAGAATCGCGTTGTCAGCTCCCTGCCTGAATCTTCTGTTGGCAAGCGTGATCTGCGCCAAATACGCATGATGGATCTCCATCAGCCGCGACTCGGCGGGACCGAGGTGATTCAGCATCGAAATAATGTGGTCGTGAACGTCCGAGATGTACATCGAAACCTCGGTGCGAGACATCATACTTCGACTGTTGGCGCCGATCTTGCCGACCGCCGCCTCCTCGCGTCGCTGCAGCTGTTGAATATCGGCCAATCGCTTTCGTAAACCTTTCACAGCGTCGTTCTTCGGCGCCAACAGTCTCGATAGTCCCGTGACAATCTTACGCGTATCGGCAAGACGATGCAGCATCATGCTCTGCTCAGCTGCAGCTTGCGTATCGAAGACGGAATTGCTCGCTTCGTCGATCTCTGCAGCCGTTCTGCGCATCTCTGTCTCCAGAGCATCCTTGAACTCCCATTCCGGCAATCGGGCGATCGTGACAGTCTGCTTCTGCTTAACCAGTACCTGGGGCAGTCGATCAAAAATTCCACCAGAGCCTTTGATGAAAGGCAAAAGCCTCACCGCGCGAACCGTCTTGAGTCGTCGCACTTCGAGCATCGGCATCCTTTTCTCCATCTCGGACGAAGGGCTTGACATGTTGGAGACCGGCTCCACGCTAATGAGACGACCTTCTGGATTGGAACCGAGCAACGCTCTTTGCCGTCGTTGCTTGGGAGCGAAATTGTGGGACTTCTTCCGGTTGAATGTGCCCTTGATGGGACCGCTCGTGATTTCTTCGACTTCCGCAACTTCCGACTGAACAAAAGATAGCAGCGGGAAGAAGGCATCGACGACCGTATCATAGAGATCGTGCGCTATCCAGTCCGCCGTCAGCTCAACAGGTTGCGTGATCTCGAGGAGTCTTGTCAACACCCTGTCGATATGCTTCTTGACATCTTCGAAGGAGAAAGAAATCACCCCGTGCGAGAAGACCAGCAGGTACAGATTGTTGGCGCCGACACTCACACCCTCTAAACCCTCCTTGCCCCCGATCCCCTCAACGATCTCCACACGGCCTTTGCCCGCTCTAGCTGGTGCTGCAAGTCGAGTGTTGTGACCGTGGTCGCCATGATCCTGCTTGGCGTGGTCTGATCGTCGTCGTTCCCCCATCGCGTTGTGTCTTTCTTTCATTTCGAAGACTTCTTCGCCGGAACGATTCACCTGACCTGGCTCGGGAGTGGACGCACTTTCCGTCTTGTCCAGGTTCTTGCCAGTGACCGTGGCATCGGCAGTCTGAGTAGATGTGTCACTCGGGCCCACGGATGGCGAACCAGACGGGCTCTTGGTCGAAGTCGATGTGTATCGGAAATAGCGCTCGTCAATGGCGCGAATAACAACAAAATAGTATCCGAGACGGTCAAAAACATCCACCTTCTCTCGTGGATCCTGCTGCAACACGTCTTCGACTGTAAGTGGATGCATAGGGAACAGCTTTGAGATCTCTTGCATGTCCCTGTATGTCGGACATTGAACGTGAAGCCACCATGCCCCTTCATCGACCATCTCCTTGGAAGCCATCGTTGCTGTTCCGCTCTGATCGCCTTCTGACGATGCGTGAAGCGGAGAGAAGTGCTTGCCAGCTCCTGAACTGGATTGCGTCATAGCGGAAGGAGGTGTGGACGTGTGATGCGTGCCTTGAGGGCTTTGCGTCGTTGGTCGTCCTTGGGACAGCGCTTGGATGGGCCGAGAGGGCAAGGTTGAGAAGGCATGCGGAGTGCGACCAAAATCTTTGCCGAAAGCTGTCGAGTAGTCGGGACTCAGCGGCATGTCGGACAAATGCCTGCCCGTCCTGGTTTCTTCCTCCTGATCTGCTGGCAGCTGGTGCTCAAAGTGAACGCCATCGGTGTGCTCTTCTTCTGATCGGGACTTCTCCGAAGCCCGTGCCTGCTGCGAAAGGGGCTCGTGCACTTCGGCTTCCTGATCTGGTATTTCGATTGCAGGCGGGGGCAGTGCTAGATCACCGTCGTAGTAGTCAAGCTCTTCCTCATCTTGCCCTAGACCTTTGAGATCCGTGGCGAGCTGTGAAGGAGATGCAGCGCTTGACGGCTGAGCTCGAACGTCCTGTGCTGCTGGAACGGATGCTTTTCGACGATGGTGGTGGCGATGATGATGATGACGATGCTGCTTGCTGCTGTAAACAGCTTCTGTTGCAAGACCCACATCGCCACCATGTGCATCGGCTTGACGCAAGTGATTGCGTAGCACGTAGAAGTGGTTACGCACATCGTGCCAGGAATGCGTCCTCATGGTCTTCTTGTACACCGTCGAGGTGCCGGGAGCAGGTTTCGGCGTTGGCTCTAGGGTCGATATCTTGGTACAGCTGAGGTGCATGGGCAAGCTCATCGGTGTGAAAAGCTGGTATTCGGTTACGCCTCCTGCCAGTTCGCGCGCCCTTATAGCTTTGGCTCGTGCGCTTCGACTTGGTTTGGGTGGCAACCTTCCTTGCTTTATGAGTTCAGCTTCTCGTTTCTTTGCACGTCTAGCTGCTTGTCTTGCCTTTTTGGCCTGACGTTTTTCGGTGGCTTTCTTGCCTAGAGGGAAATCGGTTAGTGGACCGAAGTACGGGGTGAGGGGGCCTTTGCGGCTTAAGACAGGGGAGAGAGGAACATCGCTGGCTTCGGACTGATCCGCGCGGGAGCGTGTTGGAGCACTTGGCTTGGACTTGCTCTTCTTGCCTGAGAAAGAAGCACGACGAAGGGAAGATCGTCTTGAGCGGATTGCGTCCGAGTTGGAAGATATGCTGGAAGAAGAGCTCGAGGAGGAGGAAGATGTGGAGGAATCGTCGGAATCATCCGAATCGGAACTCGAGGAGCTGGAGGAGTCACCAAAGAAGGCTCGAAGTCTAGCGATTGTGAGGCCGTGACCGGAGCCTGAGCTACTGCTGGAGCTGCTGCTCGAGTCGTCAGAATCCGACGAGCTGCTGGAAGAAGAAGAGTCGCTGGTATTGGCGCTGCTGGCGGCAGAGCCGCGACTGCTTCGACTGCCACGGCTTGCTTTGGAGCCACGACGGCGACGGCCACGGCCCTTGCGAGAACGACTTGCACGTCGCTCGCGCCTTCTTCGATCACGAGAGGCAGTCACATAGTCATCAAGGTTTCGGTAGGTGTCTTGAACTTCGTAGTCTGGAGGCAGATCAACTTTCCTGACACGCCTTCGCTCGGGTGCGAATTGAAGCTTCCTCTTGGGCTTTCGACCTGCTTTGGACGCCTGGGCAAGAGCCGAGACGGTAGGTCCGCTGGGTTCGGGAACGTCGAGAGGGGGCTCAGCAGGTAGCTCGACGATCTCGTCGCCCAGCTGAGCAGCTCGGGGTCTAGGACTGGACCGAACCGACGCATCCTCGATGGGAACCAGTTCGATCTCGCGCTCGTCATCCGCCGCCTCGTCACCGTCACGCGTCCTTGCGCGGCGAAAACGTCTGTCGTATTCCTTTGCTTTTTTGCGGGCAAGTCGACGAGCTTCCTTTGTCGCTTCGAGAGAGGAGTTGTGATAGGTGGAAGGGCTTCGCAGATTGAAGCGAGGAGAAGAGGATGGTTCCGGCTTGGAGCTGATTGGGCTTGCGAGGTTGGCTACGCGGTTCAGCGCAGCTCGAAAGCCTGATGGCTTAGCCTTTGTGGAGCTTTGCGAGATGCTTGCAGCTGAAGAGCGACTGCGGAGGCTAGCTGCGGTTGTGGTTCTGTGTAGCGGTGTTGAGGAAGGGCCGGCTTGAGATTGAGCGGGATTGTTAGCCCAGGTGTACATGTTAAGCATGGAGAGTACGGTGGCAGGAGCGCGTTGCCTTTGTGCGTCTCTTTGAGCCTTTGGCGGTAGTGAACGGAGCGCATCGTCCATAAGGACGTCACTTAAGCCTGTCGGTCTCCGGGGCGGTGGTGGAAGATCGGGTGGCAGCCGAGCATGAGGCGGTACCTGAAGTGTCTCGGATGACAAGACAGAGTGCTGATGATCGATTGCATTGCTTCGTGGAGATAGCAAAGAGGAGTCATGTAGTTGTGTGGGGAGTGGAACTGTTGATCCTCCGTCTTGTTGCGGAGAGTCGTCCGCCCTCTTGTCGGTAGAAGGAGCGGGTGATGACATGTTGTGGACGGACCATTTAGGTTGCAGGGCAAGGGGGGCAAGAGAGGTCGGGGGTATGATGTTGTCACTCTACGGTTTGGACGGATCGAGACGGAGCTGGCGAAACATGTTTCATTGACCGAGAACGAAACAAGGCAAGGTGAAAGAGCGGCGGTGGTGAGCGAAGAAAGATTTTGGGCTCGGAAAACGGCGATACGATTCTATGAATCAGCTACAGCAGTTGGCTTAATGAAGTAGGAGAAGACTGCGACATGTCGTTGTCCATACCGACAGCCGGATGCCGAACTGAGTGTTTGACGGTTAGACGACGAGGACGAGGACGAGGAAGCAGCCAAAGAAGGAGACCATCGATGGATGAATTTGATGATGTTGGTAGCGAAGTGGTGGAAAAAGCATCAAAATAGTCTAAATCTTTTGGCGCTGCCGGCCACGGACTCTGGATTTGTTATACAGTACGCCGCTGCTGGGTACAACTTATGTTGACTTTGTTTTGGAATTATTCTTGAAACAAGACAAGAGAAAATCAATCCGAAAGCCGAAGGGGAGAGGCATTTCTGTCAGGAAAGTAACTTATGCCGTCACAGAAATGCAGGTCGGCGGGAGACTAGATATCAAGGAGAGAGCCGTTCCTACACTCTCTGAGTAGAGTGGAATAGTGTGTGGCACGAGGCAGCCAAGTGCCGCCGGTCAAGCCAAATCACAGAATTGTGAATGATTGCCTACACAGCAGCGTGCAGCCGTCACAAGTCGTCAGTCACAAGTGATCCGACTTCCAATAATGATGTTAGATTTGATTGTATTTTTGCCAGGGGCAGTTTGGGCCCCTTTTTCCAAGCCAACAAGGCAGGAAGGGAAGGTTGACGTGGGTGAAATACAGTTGTAAACCAGTTTGGAGACGTGTTGTTGAGGTTGAGGCATCTTCTGTGTGTGCGCCCAATTTCCTCTTTTTTGCTGTGTTGATTGGCGAAGGCGCAGGTGTGGAATCTCAATTGATGCGATCATCAATATAAGTTATGAGTTATGGTCCGGTCCTTCCATTATCTTGACCTTGGCTTGCTGTGGCTATGCTTCTCACACCTCACCCTCACACCTTGATCCCTCGCCGCCTTTCTCTGTCTGAACACACACACACACTCTCTCTCTCTCTACCCTACAGTTCATCTCGTCCTGCCCGATCTTGCTTTGGACCCAGGCGTCCTCCTGCTATCGTCGGCTCACTTAGTGACACTACCGCCCATCAATTCAATCACGAGCAGCATCGTACCAATACCATCGCTGCAACATCGATGAGAGCCTGATTCTTACTCCAACCCAAGCTTTGGAAATGCCATCCGACAGAAGATCTTCATCGGCAGGCTCCGGCCACAGCTCCCGCTCTCGTGCTGAGCGAGGAAGCGGCAGTATGGGTCCAGATGGAGGCGAAGCGGGTCGTCGCATCGCGGCCGAGGACGAATATATCCGAAGAGAGCTCACAGAGACTACTTCCTTCTGCAACGCCTTCTGGGGTAACAACGACGCTGGCTTCGAAGCCATCGCAGCCCGCATGAAACACTCCCAGAGAGCATTGGAGGATCTCAAGGCTCTCTACAAAGAACGTGCCGATATCGAAGCCGAATACGCTAAGCGTCTCGCCAAGTTATCCAAACAAGCCCTCGGTCAGTCCGAGACTGGAGCTCTCAAAGCCGCCTTTGACGTCGTCAAGATCGAACTGGATGCCACTTCGCGTACCCACAACGATCTGGCCAACATGATCAAGAAGGACCTCGAAGGCGCCGTCACCGATTTCGCCAACAGAACCTGGTCCGCTCGTAAGAACGCGCAAGCCAACATCGAAAAGTTGCACAAAAACAAGCAGACCCAGGAGCACTACGTCAACAAATCCAGAGAAAAATACGAACAGGACTGCATCAAGATCAACGGCTACACCGCCCAAAGCAGCCTGGTCCAGGGAAGAGATCTCGACAAGGTCGCCTCCAAACTCGACCGAGCCCAAGCCACCGTCAATCAGAACGACAAGGATTATCAGAACTTCGTCCGTGCACTCAAGGACACCACTGTCAAGTGGAATGCTGAGTGGAAAGCTTATCTCGACCAGTGTCAGGATCAAGAGGAGGAACGCATCGATTTCACCAAGAGCAATCTCTGGAACTACGCCAACGCCGTCTCCGCTGTGTGCGTCGCTGACGACGAGTCGTGCGAACGTGTCAGAGTCAGCCTTGAGAACGTAGAAACGCCACGTGATATCCAGTTCTTCATCCAGTATTGTGGAACAGGCTCTCTGATACCCGCCCCACCCGAATACGTCAACTATGCTAAGGGTCAAGCTCCTCCGGCTCGCCCAACCTATCACACTGCCAGATTCCAGCGTAACACCACTCGACCTACTTTACTGCCCATCGCTCAGCAGCCGACCACTGCTCCGTCTCCGCAGCAACCACCTTCGCAGCAATCGCTTCAACAGCAACCACCTCAGCAGCAACCACCCCCGCAGCAACCATCCACCTTGCAGAACGTGGTTCCAGCTAACAAGCCTGTTCCGCCAGAACCTTCCCATTCTGCCAGTACCCAGCAGACTTACATGAACGGCGCTCAAAACGGAATGAATGCTAGTCACTCTCCCTCCAACGCTACTGCCCTTCCAACCATGGCCTCTTCGTCAGCCACTCCCGCAGCTCAGGTGAGTCCCGAGCCTTTCGACCCCACTCACTCTCCCTCCCCATCCAAACCAACTGCTCAACGTCGAATGTCGGCTAAGAACTTCCTCGCTCGTACCTCCTCTGTATCCCACTCCAAACCTCAGACCTCTCGAGTTGCGCCAGTCGCGCCCTTGGGCGGTGACGCACACGCTGTATCACCACAACAACAGCCGATGGCTCACAATCCTCAACAGTCGCAGTCAGGAGAAGAGGACCCCATTGCGAAAGCTCTTGCAAGTCTCAGGATGCGACCAGGGGGGCGATCGCCGGGACCCGGTCGACGCGAAAGTCTCACTGCTGAGCCGCAGCCGCCTGCTCCTTTCGCCCAGCCCGGCCAGATTGTTCCCAACACGGCTCCCCAGCGTGCTCACTCTCCATCACCTTCTATGGCGCAAAACATGCCGCCGAGAGCAAGATCGCCCTCCGCGGCTTTCATGCAGGCACCTGCACGAGCCACTTCACCAATGCCTGTCGAAGAGGTCGTTGGCCAATACGGTCAATCCTTCCCTGGTGAACGCAAGTCTTTGTCACGACAGAACTCGATCGCTTCGCACGCAGGAGTCCAGTCACCTCAGAGTCGGCCCAAAAGTCCGATGAAACCAGAACAAGGCTTTGCAGGTGTTGGAGCTCGAGGCCGAAGCCCGAGTCCTCAACCGTGGTCTCGACCCACGCAGGCACAACAAGCTCAGCCGCCATATCAGCAGCAGCCACCCTTTGCTGCTTCGAACGCCACACCTGCGACCGACCAGCCGAAGACAGGTACACTATCTCGTCGTCAGTCCAACATTCCGCCTCGAAGCACAACGCCTTTAGGAATTGCGCTCGATGCGACTGGTTCCGTTACTCACGACCAGATGGCCGTCGACTACATGCGCAGGGCTGGAAGTGTTCCCCCACAACAGCAACAGCAGGCGCAGCAGGCGCAGCAGGTGCAGCAGGTGCAGCAGGCCCAGATCCCGCCTTCCCATGCCGGAATTCCGCCTTCCCAGACGCAGCCACCGCGACCAGCTTCTGTCGTCCATGCCAACTACCCTGCCAGCTCGCATCACCAGGCTCAGCCCTCTATTGCAAGCCACTACAGCCCAGCACCGGCACCGGCACAACAGCCTGCTGGTCAGATGCAAAGCCCATATTCATACCAGGGCTCATTGTCCAAGGCTCATCAGCCATACCAACCCCAACATGCGGCACAGGCGTCGGTATACTCCACGTCTGGACAGATGCCAGCTCAGTCCGCCCCAACGCCCTCTCCCAGTCAGTACGGTGGCTATGCTGCCGGCTCTCCATATGCGCCCGGCTCCCAGGGTCACCCTCCGCAGCAACCACAGCAAGCACCTACCCCGAGCCAAAGTGTGCCTGCGCACCTGGCTCAGCATCAGCAGCATCCTTCCCAGTACACAAGCTCACCCGCACCTCTACAATCCCCCTACCATCAAAGCCAGCCCTCCTCGGCTTACTATGGTCATCCGGCCCCTCCAACTAACGCTCCCATGCAGCAACAAGTCGCCCCCCACGAGACACCAGCGTCAGCTTACATGCACGAGTATCTGCAACAGCAGCAACAGCCGCAGCCACCTCATGGCGTCTCGCCAATGATGAACGGATCGGGGCATGCACCTCAGCCTAGTACGATGAGTTTGCAACAGCAACCACAACAAATGAACCCAGCTCAATCACAGCATCATCTCCAGCAGCAGCAGTCGCATCACCAACAGTGGGGAGGAAGGTCGACCAGTCCAGCTCCCGGCATGGCAGCAGCTGCTACGGTGCCACCGGTGCAAGCCCAGCAGCCTGCGCCAGCGATGAGCGGAGGACCGCCACAACCCCAACCGCACGCCCCAACAGGTCAATATAGCGACTCTGGAAAACCCATCCTGTTCTACGTCAAGGCTCTGTACGACTACCAAGCTACCAACCCGGATGAGTTCAGCTTCACTACGGGCGATATCATCGCAGTGACCCACACGGAAGCCGATGGGTGGTGGCAAGGCGAACTCCTGGACGAAGCAAGACGCAAAGCAGGCGCCAACACCTTCCCCAGCAATTTCGTCGCTCTCCTCATGTAGCATGTAGTCAGACGATCTAGATGCAGCAGAAGCCAATCCAAAGTCAATCAGACAACTTTCACAGACTGAGCTCATTTCATCGCGCACACACTAACGTTAGAGAGCGTATTCTGAGTCTGAATCGTCATGAAAGTGTGTCATTCAAACATTCATCATGAAAACATAGAGCAATGGTCAAGACGAAGGTGACAAGTTAAGGGAAGAACCGAGATCGCTAGACTGTAAGAACGGGGTATGTAGTGCGTAGCGCAAGCGTGAAATTGAACGAGTCGTTACATGATTTTTTAAAACGGTGGTGATCAGATCATCATCGACAAGATAGCCGCTTATGTTTGCCCAGTTAGAGATTGGAGAAGAAAAGGAGGTAAACCGACCAAACGAAAAGCATGACGTAGAGTACGACAGCGAGTTTGACTCTGGGTCCGGTGAGGGGGGCTTTCTTTCTCTGTTTGTTTCTCCAAGCTTCGAGCTGTTCATCGGTAAGGTTCTTGGTACCTGCTTGTTGGATCACCTGCTCGTATCCTCGTACGGGAGCGTCCATGGCATCCCACCATGTCTTTTTGGAGGCGTACAGGACAGCTCGTTGTCCCATCACGGCTCGAGCTTGTCGGTCCAGAATCAAGCACTCCAAAAGGGTCGAGTAAGTCTTGGCACATTGGTGGAACCACGGTGTGTTGGGCGTCATGGATGCCTTGAAGTCTAGAACGCTGGGAATGGGAGAGGCCAGACCAACGGCGGCAGAGGATTCGGCCTTGTTTTGGATGGTGGACGTAGGGGCACTCTCGTTGGAGGACCTGCTGGACGAGGTCTCTGCGGACTCGGCGCCGGTAGTCTTTCCTTCTAACGTCGCAGCGATAGCAGAAGTGACGGAGCCGGCCTTTGCCACTGCATTGACGTCCATCAACAGACCGGTCTTTCCATGAGCGACGAGGTCGGAAGTGCCCTCGGCATGGAGACCTACAACGGGCAAACCGGATGCGAGAGCCTCCAGTACGACCTGGCCGAAGGTCTCTGTGAACGAAGGGAAGGCAAAGATACTGGCCGAAGCGTACATGGCTGCGAGGCGCGAGCCTTTTTGGTGGCCCATGAAGGATGCGTCCAGATCGAGCTTGTTGCAGAGCCGAGTAAGATCTCCTCGTGCTGGCCCATCGCCAACGAAGACGAGCTTCGCTTTGCTTCGAACCGAGGTGGGCAGAAGCTTGAAAGCCTCAATCAACAGTCGCAGGTTCTTCTCCCAAGAGATTCTGCCCACGTAAAGGATGACAGTCTTGGAGTCCTGATGCTCAGGTTCGACCCGTAAGGGGATGGATGCTGCGGTGGAAGGGGAAGAAGTGGACATGGCGGGGGGCGGAAGGAGGAAGCCGCCAGATGGCAAGTCTGGAACACCACTGAGGCTATCGTATGCAGGGGGTGGAGAGAATTCGGGTGATCCAGTCGGACCAGTCGGGGGTGTGCGAATGAAACTGTCGTCCTCTGCTGCGATGAGTGCAGAGGATCTTCGAGAGGTAGCAGAGGAAGACAAGGTTCGTCGCACACTAGGGCTTCGAGATTTGGGGAGAACGGTGACTCCCAATTTACCGGCAAGGTGGGCCAAAGCTGCTGCTTCGGATCCGTATTGGGAGGCGACATCGACAGCAGCCACTGAGGGAGAGAGAGGCTGTGTGAGGCTGGCAGGCTTGGGAGTGCATCCCCAGCTCTCTCGAAGATTCTCGTCTCGGGCCTGAGGGTTGAAGAGCTCGACGTCGACACCTCGAGACCAGATTTCGACGTTGCTGAAGCCTTTGCCTTGGAGCATTCGGCGGGTGCTTTCAGAGGGGCAGAAGATGATCTCGCATCGGTCGTGGAGGTTTCGAGTCAACTTCCACATGGTCTTCTCCAGCCAGGGCATGCCGAAAAGAGTGGCGTAGGTGGGCAGGTTGGTGTGGTATGATGAGACGCAGGGTACTTCGGGGAGCCATTTCTGGACGGTGGGCAACATCTGAGCGCCCAACCAGATGGGGTCAACAAAGTGGATCACGTCTGGCTTGAACTGCTGCAGACGTCGAATGAAACGCGGTCGCATAAAGTTGAGCTTGAGACCAGGGTAGACGACCAGCGGTACACCGAAAGTGCCAACAACGGGATGACCAGCATATTGCCGCAATCCAGTTTCAGGACCGAGTACCATGGCTTCATGGCCTTCATTGTTCAAGTGTTCCAAAAGGCGGGCGAGCGTTCTTGTGACACCATCTACCTTGGGCAGGAAGTTCTCTGTTACGATTGCCACTCGGAGTTTTGGTCGCTTGACATCGCGTGGATAGTATGAAACGGGGTCGGCAACGACGATAGGAGCATCGGTGATGCGGCTCGCGACTTCCATCTTAGTAGTGGCGTTATAAGTCGTGTGACCAGTATGGATGATATCTAGTTCAGTGGCAGATGCCTCGTAACGTTTATCTTTATCTAGTCGTATGTATGTCAGGTGCTCTGAGCAGGACGATGGGAGACGGTGTGGGTTGGTGGCAAAGGATGAGACGCGATGGTGGTGACGGGAGACAAAGAGTGAAGCCAAATGAACGGTTGCGAGATGTAGCCTTTCTGTCGGTTTGGCAAAGAGTACTCCAGATAGGGTTAGGGTTAGGCTGAACTTCGAGAAAGGATCCTATGGGTAGCAGCAATGCATGTACTGATCAGACGAGGAAGAACCCCAAGGGAATTGTAGCTGGCGACGAGGATCAGCCTAGCTGCAGGTGACTATTATTGAAGAGCGAATCTAGGGTTGGCTCGCCTTACGTTGATTGGCACTTCACGTCATGAATCGCCGGGTCGTATTGCTGTCGTTACTGAGGCTGTTGCCAGTTCTGGAGTCAAGCAGGACAGAGTGCAGATGACAAGGATCAGAGCGTTTCTGAGGACGAGGGAACGTTGCCTCGTCTCTGCGTTTCAGAGTGGCAGGTGCTCTCGAAATGTTTCAAGAGGTGACACGATCGCCTTCACCGGTTCAGCGAGTGCTTGCGTAGTTGCGAAGAGCGTGTTTGTCTGAGGTGTATTCAACTACAACGCCAGAGGGCCAGCGGACTCAGACATTTGGAGGACGCCATCATCGCACGACCGGCCAGGAGACTCAAAAGAAGTGAGAGACGGCGAAAAATAGGGGAACAAAGCACAGCGAGCATGCATTAGAATGGGCACGTTGACATCCGAAGTCGGCCACGCCGAGAATGTTGAAGGCAATGTGAATGGCAGTTTACGGTCACTCGCCGATACTGCTCCTGTGACAGCGCGTGCGCGCTATCTTCTTTCCCTCCCTTCCAGACATTTCCGAAACCCCTAAGAATAAGTTAACCTCATCCTCCAGATAGCTAGCTTGTCCCCATGACCTTCCCCAACAAAGGAAAAGGGGAGCCAGAAAATCCATCGAAAAGGAATGGCGCAGCACTGTCGAGTATAGTCCACTCGCCTGTTGAACCTAGTTGTGAGGCCTCCAGAGATAGAAAAGAATGCATGACGGCCGATCAGCCATCTGCATTGGACCCTGCCTGCTCCCCGCCCTTCGCATGTTAGCCGTACCCCTACATATTGTAATACTTCGTCATGTCCTCTGCCATCTTATCGGACCCATGACGGTCTTATGGGGCACTTCTCGTTGCTGCTAGGATGCTGAGATATCTCACCAATGTCCGGAAAGCGCCACAACACTACACTCTCGCCCCAAAGAGGCGTTACAAAATCAACAGCCAGGGCAGAGTCGTTATTCTTCTGTGGGCCTCGGAGCGGCTTGATTCTTTGGATTTAAGTGCGGCACGCACGTTCTTGAACTTTTTCGACACGTGCCAAGAACCGTGCCTCCCTGCCATCTCGTCCATTGTTAATCTCGATCAAGGTCGATCAGCCCCCGATCTCTTCAGATCCAAATCTGATTCGGATCTTCCTCCCCCACCCTACCACCGGCTCCGATCTAATCTTCATCCCTCGTTCCATATTTCCTTCCTCGCCAAAAGGCTGGCTATGCATTACTACTCCGTGAGTCAGAGTACCTTTATGCCCATTGATCAGGATCAAGATGCCAAATCTAGACGGTCTATTGAGCTTTCCGACCCCTCAAGCCGGCCCTTCGTCCCCTCTGGAACGCACTGCCATCCCACCGAGGTCCTCCCACATCGTCGTGACCGATACGATCGATTCACCTGCGTCGTTCGTGTTGGTCCATTTTGTGCGGGCCGCACATGCCGCCTCCAAGATCTCCCGTACTGCGGATCACAAGGGAAAAGCCCGGGACCACGACATCAAAGTGATTTGGGTTCAATGCAATGCTGACGGTACAGGTCACCTGAAAAATGTACTGCGCAAGTCGGGCGTTCAGCTTGACGTGGAAGCCCAGAAAGGATGTTTTGCATTCATCGATGCCAATGAGATAGCGCTTTCACATTCGGAACAGGACGACAAAATCGACCTTGCCGCGCTCCGGCTGAACGAAGACGGACGGAAGCCTCAAAGAGCGTTGGCTGACATCTATCACGCCGTGCGCACGGAATTGGCCAGGGGCTCTCGGAGCGCACCCGAAGCTGAAGAAGAGGACAGTTGGACATCAGATAGCATCGTCATCGTTGATGATCTCTCGTCGCTGTCGTGGTGTCTCGACAACAGCGACGCTTTTGGGAACCCTGTCGATGTAGCTCACCAAGTCAAAACTTGGGTCCAGGCTCTTACCGACTTGGCCACCAATAGTCGAGCGTGCGTGGTCACTCTTTCGCACGTCGATGCAGCTTCTCTTGGCAAGGATCCTGCCTCCGATAGCGTGGATGACGCTGTTCTACGTGGTATGCTTCAAACCGCAGATGTTTGGATCGAAGTCAAGGAGCTAACCAGCGGAAGAGCCAGAGACTGCGATGGCGAGATCACAGTACATCCCCTCCTCCGACCTTCCCTTGCCCAGTCGCTCCCCTCGAGTACGAGTGAGCCCAACTTCGCACAAGACAGGGTCCCGCCGCTGCAAGCTTTCAAAATCGAAACACCTTGCCCAAATCGCTCAAAGGCCGTCTTATACCGCATTGCACCGGATGGTCAGAGTGCAGCCCTGGGAGGAGCTGGCTCCGGCTCCAATGCCGGCAGAGTGCAAGTCTGGGCCCGCGGAACAGGTAGAGGCTTCTTGTGAAGGAGAAACTTCAAGTCAAGCCTCTTGAGACGATGCTATTACATTGGTAGAGCCGACCGCGACGAAGTACAAGTACATTTTGAACAAACTGCAAATGGAGCGATTCAGTCTGTCAAGTCTCGACAGCTTCGAAGGCGCAACAGAACAGATCCTCCGAGGCCACCAAGATCTTCTGTCCGTCAAAAGACCACCGGATGTCCGTTGCTTTGAATGACTTTATTGGAATGGGAATAGCTTCGGCTCGCTGCCGGTAGTCTCGACCTTGATTCGAGGTGTCGGCGATCAACTCCCATGTGTAGACCGCCTGATCGTCGCAAACGACTCCCATTTTTCCAATGTGATTTGGCTTCCAGCAGATCCGGCGAATTGCCGAATTCAGCAGAAGCATAGCGAGCAGATAGGGCCGTGGCAGTTGCGTACCGTCTTGCTCGGGCTCTGCGAACGCATAGATAAAGATCGTGTACGGCATCCGCTCGTTAAAAGCAGCAATGAGATTGCCGTCCGGACTCCATTCCATCCACTTCACACCGAACTTGTGGTTCGACTTGGTGACATCAATCCTCAGCGCTGTGGATGAGATGGGCAAGCTGGCTTGCTCCAGAGCTACGATGCCACGCGCTCGGGTTTCTTCCAACCAATTTGTGGGTTCACGCCACGCTGTCAGGGGTCCATAGATGGACATATCAGCCGTGCTGACAGAAGCACGGAACGATTTGGCCGACGTGTCGAAACAGCACATCTCGGCCCACTCGACGCTCTCCAGGATGCGAACCTTCTCGTCCCATCCTCCAACCGCCAAAAACTTGGACGAAGGATGCCATTTGACTTCACGAATCCCGAGTCCGCCTCCAGCAACGAGATGTGGCAGCTCATTGGCGTCCTTCTGTTTCCGTGTAGCTGATCTTGATGCTGACGCACCACGAGCATCTGACACTAGGCCCGATCGTGTGACTGGTTCCCCGTCCGCCTCTGGCTCTATCAGGAAAGTCGCTCGAAGGTGACCTAGGGGTGTGTAGATCTGTAGTCTGTATTCTAGAATGTTCTCCCAGACTGCCAGACAGTGTCCATCTGGCGCCCACAAAGCATCCGTCGCATCGTTGAGGGCTAGATTGAACGACTTTTCCGACTTCCATAGCTCCTCCGATCGAGGCACGACCGACAAGGCCTTGAGATCCTCCGAAGGGATTCGCTTGCAAGCAAAGATGTGCATCGAGTCTCGTTCCGCCCCTTTCAGTATGACCGCAAAGTAGTCGGGCCTCTTGCTTGTCCAGATCAGCCTGTCTCTTTTGGGCCCATCGATGGCCGAGATCGTTTGGTCCGATAAGCTGTAGAGAGATGCCCTCAATTGATTCTGGCTGAACATGACGAGAGTCCGAGGACCGTGTGGAGGCGTCCATGTGGCGTGGGCTAATCCTTCTGCGCCAGAGGCTATCCTTGCAACCCACCCTCTATCGTCATCGGATCCGTCGTTGGCTTCCTTGCTTGGATCTAAGGACAGAATGTAAACTATCCCGTCTTCTTGCTGGCCGGGATGCGACGCCAGAATGTAGAAGCCATCTGTTGACCATTCGAGCTCGCTGATCGAGGTATCGAGCGTCCAGCTGCGGATCACTTGCAGGGTCGAGCTCGCGCGTATCAGAACGGTATCGGAACCATCTCCCGTCACGGAAGCAATGAACGTGGATCCGGGCGAGAAGGCGAGACACTTGGAGGAAGCATGTCGAAAAGCTGCTGTGAAATCCATCACCACAGGACTGCAAGCATCGGTGAGGCCCGCTTTCCGTACGTTGCCCTCCCCTCAGAGATGGGTGTGAGTAGCTGAGCTGAGACAGGGCGTGCGAAGGTGATTTTCCAGGAGAAATTGACGTCGGAAGGTCCGATTCGATTTCCATCACAGAGTCCAGATGATGTGCTGAACAGCTCTGCAGCAAATCTGTGTTGGGTGTTGGTCTCTCGTGGATCACATGTCGGAAGCAGGGCGACGGGGCGCGTACCATTTTACTGTTAGATCTAGACGCTTTCGAATCACAGAAAGTTTCATAATTCGATCGCATCGCAAGACTCGCCCGCTCAGCTTATTCTTTCCTCCGCTTCCTTCACCTTACAGTTCTCGTCGTCCATACAGTGCCAGCGACCATCCTACCATCTTCACATAATCTTCCAGCATTCTCTTCCGAGTCATCTGGAACCGAACGTAGATAGATCTTAAAGGGATTCGCTTGCCATCAACCATGTATGCCGACCTGGAAGAAGCGCGTACCCGACGAACTCAGGATGCGGCAAGAACTCCTGATCTAGATGTTCAAAAGAGCTCCAGAAGATCGATCCGTGACGGAGACGACGCATATCGGTCACGAGAAAGGGAGCTTGCGGATCAGCTGCGGAAGAGAGCGCAGGCCTCTCGACACTCCAATGGCGATTCGGATCGAGGGCGTAGACCATCACCATCCGCCAGTCGAACTCCGGAATCGCGATCTCCTTCGTCACCTCGAAGGGCCCGATCAAGGTCTCTCAGCCGCAGCCGTAGCCGCAGCCGCAGTCCTGATAGTGTGCGGAGTCGAAAGAGTCACCATTCACGAAAAAGCTCAATTCGAGCGGATGAAGAAGCCGAGGAACGAAGGAAGAGACGCCGTGAGCACGACGATGATTACGAGGGTGCCCGTTCTCGTCGAAGGGACCGCGATTCAGCAGAGTACGACGAGGAGGAGCGACTCAGAGAACGACGAAGACGTCGAAGTGACCGACGTGACAACGACAGAAGCTTAGAAGACAGCAATGGCCATAGCTCTCCCGTCCATCGGGTCGACCGCGATCGTCATAGCTCCTACTACGATGACCGAAGTCGGGACAGAGACCGTTACGACCGCTCGTACGATAGAGGTCATCGAAGAAGGGGCAGCCGGTACGACGACGACAGGAGAGTTCCGCGAAGACAGGGCAGATACGACAGTCCCGCTTTATCCGTCCGATCACGGCGCACGCCGTCTCCTGAGGTGGATGATTACGAGGAGAGGTCCGTTTTCTGCACGCAGCTTTCATTGAGGCTGGGACAGCGAGATCTCGGAGAGTTCTTCGAGGAGTATCTTGGGGAAGGCTCTGTGAAGGACGTTCGTATCGTCATGGACAAGCTCACTCGTCGAAGCAAAGGTGTCGGATACGTTGAATTCGCTGCCCGCGAACTCGTTCCTAAGGCCATTGATTTGACCGGCAAGGTCTTGTTTGGCATCCCCATAGTAGTCCAGATGACGGAGGCTGCACGAAACAGAGCACAGCAGAATGGAGGCGAGATCCACCGGCCTAACCTGCCGCCTCATCCGGCTGTGCCTGTAGCCCCGATCGATCCTTGCATTCTTGCCAACATACCCCTACCCATGCAGTTCCACACGGCTGGAGCTCCAATTCACCTCAACGTCGCTGCACCAACCCGTCAATCACGTCCGGGACCTGGAATGCCCAATCAGGAAGCCAGACTTTACGTGGGAAGCTTGCACTTCAGCCTCACTGACGAGAACGTCAAAGCCGTCTTCGAGCCTTTTGGAGAGATCGAGTATGTAGACCTGCATCGAGAGCCTGAGACTGGCAAGAGCAAGGGTTTCTGCTTCATCCAATTCAAACATGCGGAGGATGCTAAGAAAGCACTGGAACAGATGAATGGATTCGAGCTAGCCGGTCGAGCCATCCGGGTTGGAAACGTCAATGCCAAAGGCTCTGGCGGCGGTGGCGGGGGCGGTGGTAGTGGAGGTCAAACAATGTCTCCCAATGGCGGGAGCAATCAAGGTGGTGGCAATCTGCCTCAGCTGACCTCCGCTTTTGACGACGGAGGAGGCGCTGGGCTCAACCCTGAGCGACGTGCAGCTCTTATGGAGAAGCTAGCTCGCAACGAAGCGCCCGCTGTGGCTGACCCACCGAAAGAGCAGGAAAGACCTGCCAACATTCCACAGCCCGTCACCACATCATTACTGCTTAAAAACATGTTCAAGCCGGAGGAGGAAACCGAACCTGATTGGGACAAGGACCTGGCCGATGACGTCAAAGAAGAATGTCAGGACAAGTACGGCCCCGTGTCACTAATCCACGTCGAGAAGGATTCAGCCGGCGAGATCTATATCACTTTCGCCAACACCGAGGCCTCTAAAAAGGCAATGGAAGGTCTCAACGGCCGTTTCTTTGGAGGCAATCCAATCAGTGCACATTAGTGAGTATCCAGGCATGATTCCGTTCGAGCGGTGACTACAATGACGACCTTGCATGCTAATCATGATTCTTCTCATTCTTTCCTCATCAGTGTACCGGGCGCTTTCGTCAAAGCGAAGTTAGGGTGAAGTGGCTTCTAGTTCCAGATTCTTGCTGCATCGTTGGTCAACTTTACGCCAAAAAAGAAAGTGGCTTCGAACTCTGCCTTTTTCTACCAAAATCCGCCCTTTCAGTCTGCTTTGTCTTCATCCGATTGCAGTGCAGGTTTTTGTTCATCACAACTGACAAGAGAAGCACATCAACAAGGGAGTTCCGAGATTCCTTTCAAGATCAGTACCGTCAGAGCAAGCAAATTCGCAGAATTTCCCATTCATGGTAACAGTTTTCAGGAAGACTTTTCGCTCGAACAATTCTGCAAGCATGAAATCTTACACTACGCACATTGCTCAAGCCTTGTGGTTTTGTTGTTGACAAGTGCACGCCAGCTCATCTTCGTCTCTCTGCCCCCTTCCCTTCTGGGAAATGCTTCCCCCGTTCCTTTCGCGACAGGACACCGGAGCTTTCTCCTCCTTCTTTCTTCCGCTATCTGCGTTTCGGAAATGCCGATCCTCTGCGATCGGATGGTCCGACACGGGCGGTGCTGACTTTGTAGAGCGTCGCTGCTCGATGTCACTTTGGGTATGTTCGCTCCACAGCTTCCTGCACCAGAGCAGTGAAAGTCGGACCTGATTTTCTTTTGGTTGAGAGCATCGACGAACCAACGAAACCTTTTCTTTTACCTTTCCTTTCTCACGCCCTTACCTCCCTGCATCCAATCGGATGTCAACCCTAACTTTACATGATTCTACTTCTGATCGAACGGACATTCTTCTCATGCATCCTTGCTTTCATCCTCTTGCTCTTCACTTTCTTCCCATGTCCCATGTCTCGCAGTTCCCTTCAACTTGTAAGTGCCTTGTGAAATTACATCTCCTCATCGTCATCCAGATCAAGGTCAAGATCCTCGACGGGAAAGTCTCCCACCTGGACCTTGTCGGGCCTAACGAAACTGCCAAAGTTCGGCTTGCACGTGAAATAGCGTTCACCAGAGACCCTGTGCATGTGTTGAGAAGGAGAGTTCAAATTGTGAGCGAAGGTGTAAGAGAACAGAGCTTCGCTAAAACTATGGAGCAACTTACGATCCATCGTTCTTTCCCACGGGCTCGTCGTATTCTACGCCAACCCAGGCACCTGCTGCGAATTGGGTCTGACCAACGTATCGGATGGTTCCACGCCTCTTGTTCGTGCCGCCACCCGAACCTGCACCCGAGAGAAGGTCGACTTGACATCTGGCTCCTACTTTGAGATCGTCTGAGATGCCGTCACTATGCTCTGCTGAAGCCGTGCTGGAACTTGCATCCTTGGATGGGTCGAATCGTCCCAGCTGATTGCGTTTCTTGTAGGCCAACACCGTATCCCTTCTCGCTGCATAGGTGTCATCGTCCATCACGTACTTTTCCACCAGGCTTTCGTCGGTAAAAGTTTGTATCAGCTCTTTGGGTCTTGTATCCAGCACCTTGATCGCCATCTGATCGTGGACCCCCAATTCTTCCAGACTACGTGTTTCTAGCTCAGAGCCTTGCGGTACGGAGAGAATCAAAGTGGACCTAACCGACGCCGCAAACGGTCCAGGTCCGGGAAGGCTCTGTTGCTGCTCATGGTCGGTGCGCGATGAATGGATCTCGAGGATTTGATTCGATGGTGGAACTCCAACGATGGATTCGAGCTTGTATTTGAGGTCGGACAATGGTATCGAGGAGGGTAGACGACGCTCGGCTGATACGAGCGTCGATGGGGCATGAATGAACAGATTAAGCACTGACATGATGATGTGAGCGTACCCAACGAGCAACAGATACGAGACTACGGGAGAAGGTGTGAGAAGCAGGAAGTCAAACGTGCAGTGTCTCGAAAATGTTTAAGGCTTCCGGAGGGAAAGTGTTGGTTTCGCTCGAACCTTGTTGGCGAGAAGAAACGCATTTTTTGCGTCGTGACAGGCAGAGACCTGAAATGCACACGCATCTTGGCCCGGTAATCTATCCGGTGTCTAAATTTGTTGTCCTGACTCATGTTGAACCTATTCCTATTCTTCCTTCTTGGCCCATATCAGCTTCGCTCTCTTTCCACCTTCTCGACACCAGCGTACAGGCTATCTTTACGTCTCGCAACTCATAGGCAGGCTTCTTCAAGATGAGCGCGGATGGCTATCAGGTGTCCCTGTGTACGTCGGCAGAGCAGCTTCGAGGTGTCTGCAACGTGCGTATCGAGGTGTTTGTCAAAGAGCAAGGCTTCGATCTCAAGGACGAGATCGATCAATACGACCCCTTAGCAGCGCACTTCGCTCTCACTCACCAGTCCGAACCGGAAAGGGTGCTGGGAACACTTCGTCTTCTGCCTTATCCTTTGCCCATACCCAAGCCGGATGAGCCAGGATCCGAGCCAGATCCCAACTCTTCCTTTCCGCTGGGTGGGAGTGGTACAGCATCTGCTATCGCCAGCGACTTTATCAGCGCTGCGTGGGCACATCGTCCACTACCGGCGGCACCGTCTCTGGATCCCTCACAGTCCAAGGCTGAAGAAGAGCAGACAGCATCGAAATTGCGAGAGACAGGAGGAGCAAAATTGGGTCGTCTAGCTTTGTTGAAAGAAGTCCGAGGGAAGAAGCTTGGTCATCGACTTGTCAGAGAAGCTGAAGCCTGGCTGATCCAGATATTGAGCGACAACGAGGCTCAAAGGCAAGGAGCTTTCGGTCCACCTACCACAGAAAGAGCTGCTGAAGATGCAATACTCGAACACGAACAGAGGCTGGATAGCATCGTGATCAAGCTGAGCAGTCAGCTCTATGTGATTGATTTCTATAAGAGGTACGTATTGAACGGATCCAGAGGTATACCGAGACCGGCGAGATTAACTTTCTGTTTCTCCGAATTCTGTTCTTTTGGCGTCTAGGCTTGGATATGAGCCTGTCGGTGACCAGTACGATGAAGACGGGGCACCTCATCAACTGTGTTGCAAACAGATCTTCCTTTCCAAGCCAAAGTGATGCATGCTCTAGAACGCTTTCCACACACTATGCTCACGTTTTAATCTAACATCCATACTAGACGAAAAGGACTTTTTTATGCTCCACTCACATGGCCTTTTGAGAGCAGCCGCGTCCTACGCGTCGAGAGTCACCGCTACATAGAGAAACGCAAATTTGACTCAACCGTGCTGCATGCTGTTGGCTTTTGCTGAAGCTTACTTAGGGTCACCTCCTCTTCACCGCGGAGGCTTTGTGTGAAGCGTGCGATGTCAAAACCACACTCTTCTGCTGAGCACTGAGAAGGCTGCGCTGAGTAGAAAAGGAAGCAGCACTGTTGAATGCTGTATAATACCTGTGTCTGTGGTTGGTAATCGGCATTCTGGTCCCTGGTCCGATTTTACTTTTCAATGTGACACTCCTTTTCCCTCCCAAGGTGGGGTTTTTTTTTGATACCATACCCTGTACGAGAAGGAACCCTCGTCCTTCCCACCATCCCGATCATAGGTTTCCCTCCGAGTCTTCGTCTTCGTTCCCCACGGCGTAGGGAAACTATCGACATCACCCTCGCCTTGCTAACCCCGGCGTCACCTGCGTTCTTCCTGAGGAAATAGGATCGGCGCCTTTCCAGAGTAACAAGCCCGGAAGCGTCTCGACCTCTGTGTCACACCTCGTTACTATTCACCAACCGTCCGACATGACCAGATAACCCTCTCTCTGCTCCATTGTATCGCCATCTCCCTACACTCGGAATCGCTCCCATTTCCATCCTTGGATTCCTCTCGGCGGATACGATACCAACACCATGTCGGAGCTTTTCGATTCCCTTAATTTCAGTAACTCGGCAGGACCATCTTCCTCGCAAACATCCTCGCAACCGTCCGGCTCGAAGGTATATTGGCACACCTCCCCATCACCAGGCATTCTGCAGCAGCTTCGAAGTTGGACACCATCGAAAGAGCAGGAATCTCCTACCGTCCCGCTCTGCACACAGGCTTTTGTGGGAGAGCTGAGGAAATTCCCGGGAGCCGCAATCGCCCAGTCCCCTCTAGTCGGTAGGAGCACAGGAAAGAGGAAGAGTACAGCAGGCCGTGGTCAAAGTCATAGCAATAGCGTCACTATCGATGATGAGGATGACTCTGAATCAGAAGCCAACGGACACGACGGTCCCATCGCTTCTGGAACAAAGTCTGAGCTCGAACCAAAGCGACTTCTCTTAGGGGACCTCGGCGAGTCTTCTCCAGAGTCCAGGCGTCGACGAACGTTGGACGCGGGCTTCACCGGACGGTTGCGAGATGCGTCACCTGACTCTTGCTCGGCAGATTCTGGTCCGACCAACTCTTTCCGCCCTTCATCGCTGCACAGCGCTACCACAAAGCGGCCAGACCGCCGTCCTCTTCGCAGAAGAAAGAAGGAGTCTTTTGTCGCTGGTCTGGGATTCTCCGAGGAACAGATGGACGGGACCAATTGCGTGAAGCTCTTCGAAGATCTTCAAGCTGCGATTCAAAACATGAATTCGAAAAGAAGTGTTCCAGTCAGCATATCGAACGAAGACAAGGAGAATGGGAATGGCGTGGATACGTGGCCTACCAGACTCACGCCTCGAGAAGGCATCAACAGAACCACATCTGCTCCCACACCAACGAGGAAGGAGCAGCTTTTGGATCCACACGGATCACAAGAAATGCAATCGCGACCTGCGCTTCGAGAGAACGTTTTGCAGACAGGCAAAGCGGGAGTCAACCCGAGACGCCCGTTCACCTCGGTCAAGTCGGATCACGACCCGTTCCGGGTAAACGCAGCTCGAGCTACGACGAAAGCGGTCTTGCCTTCGTTCTCGAATACTCAGCCATCGGCGTCACCCGCAATTGCGCCTGTGACTAGCCAGCAGGCAGCAGAGCAGGAAGCCGCAAGAAAGGCTGTGCTGGAGACTGCGCGTGTTGAAGCGCCCTCATCGGATGACATCCAGATTGTAGCGGTCAAGGCTGTTCCGACACCACAACGAACCAGCGTGGGAACGGGATGCAGGACAACTCTTTACCAAGATGCAGCACAAACTTCCCCCTTGAAGAGATCGGAACGCATCGAAGCCAAGCGACAGCAATCAAGCGCCGGTACAGGTAAAAAGTTGGGAGTTCGAGCGACTGCGATTGTGACTTCGACGCGTTCTTCGAAAACGGCGTCCCCACACAAGCCTGGCTCTGGCTCTCCCGCCGCCGCATCTTCTGGTCTGGGATTGAACAAGCAGCGATCACGGTCGTTGCTTCCATCAGGCTTGTCTCAAGCGCGGCAACCGGGTTTGCCACGAAGTTCATCGCAGTTTCCTGGTTCCCAGCCCCAAAGCGTCGTTGGTGACAGAATTGGCGGGACGTCAGCATCAAACAGCGGGCTCAGTGCTCCGTTTCGTCCCCCCGCGCGGAATGTTGTCAACTCGGTCAACAAATGCACATCCAAGATCACAGCCAGTACTGACACGCGAAGAGGACAACAGCCTTCTTCCTCCGACGACAGCTTTCCGGACGAGGACGATGCTTTCTTGGCTCTGGCTTGCGAGCTCGAGTACTGATCGATTTATGACGGGGCTATCTCGTAATGCTCCTGCAGCTTGTATCTATTTTTCCAGCCATATCTGTGCTCTCCCACAATCTTATTTTCTTCATTTCGCTACGCCGCCGTTAAAGGTATCGCTAAAATGTCTGAAGCTGATATGCAAATCGTGACTGATATGTACACATAGACTGATGATCGGACCGGTAGTGACCCGACCTTGGTGTAATCAAGAAAGATCTGGTTCATCCTGGATGCCCTTCCTAACAGATCTTAGCAAGGACGCTTGCCAGCCTTGGATCTTCTTGGTTCGGTCGTAGTCCTGAACTCGGGTATCGAAGGCTTGCAAATCGCCTGCTTCACAAGCTTCCAGGATGGAGTGCAAGAATCGACCTTCCATCGTGGGTGGGAAAGAAGGGTCTTGTTGAGCGTAGAATGCCATCGCTCTCCCTGCTGCCACGTAGTCCTGCAAGAAGCGTGGGGCGAGAAACAAACGGGGAGAGATTAGCACACGGTTCGATCTAGTGTCCGCACTGAACGTTGAAACACGCTGTCCTCTGATGTATACTTACGGGGATAGCAAGGTAACACATTCCAGCATTGAGGTAGTAATCCTTCACACTGTACCTAGTCAAGTTACTTTCTAGGGACATGCTAGCGACCTGTTCCCAGCGTTCGATTGCTTGTGGGAACTTTCCTAGGTCTGTAGCGATCTGAGCGGCTTCTCTGAAGCAGCCGCTTGCTGTAGCGTTTGCGCTTTCCTGCAGGTACCATTGAGCCGCTTGTTCGTACGCTTCCAGGGCCTTTTCCGGGTCTGCCGCATCGTTCTTGTACAATTCGGCGATGGCTTTTTCTCGATCAGCAGCTTGTCGGAATCTTCCCCTCTCGATCAGGATCTCTCTAGCTCTAGTCAGAGCGACGACGGCCAATTCCGGGCGTGACATTCGAAAACACTTGTTGGCTTCAAAAAACGTGTTTGCTGCATAGTCCTTCTCGCCCGTTTTCACCTCCGTTTCGGCTGCTCTCATATACGCATTCCCTGCTTCCTCGAATCGATTCGCAATCCGAAACTTGTTGGCTGCCGCTTTGAACAATTCGACCGCTTCTTCTTGTTTGGATGTCGCGGAAGAGAACCATCCCCCCGATGCTGAGGCTTTCTTCTCGGCGGTTTTTAGAAGCTCTTCCGGGGTCGAGGTGGACATCTTGGTTCAGAAAAGTGGCGCAGCAGAGGTCTTGAAGGGCGTTGTTACTATACTGTGTGGCTTGGAGAAGGAGGAGAAAGGCAAGTGGGCTGTGTTGGTTCTGATGATCGGATTGGGATTGATGATGAACATGTCGAGAGCATCTGTCTATCTGCGTGTTGGTGGAGGAGCATGCGTCGAACCGAGGCTGAACTTATTTCGTACGAGTGATCAGAACCCAGCATCCCCGCATAAAGTCAGCGCAGGGGCGGTTTCGGAGCGCGAATCCCTTTTTGATTGCCGATACACTAGAGTCTGAGCATATCGCCCTCCCTGCCTTTGCCTCACATACTATGCTACCTCCATCTCCTAGTTTGATCTAGCCAATCAACGCAACACTCGCCATGATGCTGATCAAGGCAGCTCTCCTATTGGTATCCACGGCAGCATCGGCAGTCGTTGCGCTACCTGGAAGCCCAGCAGCCTGCTCTTCCGCCGCTTCGCTCGATCTGCTAGACTCGTCGATCACGGCAGCCGATTATCACACGTTCAACGGGACTTTCTCAGAGGAGGATGTTTACAATGCTGCTGATCTGGATGATGGAGATGGGACCGGAGATCCCGATCAACCGGGCTGGGTGGATCCACGCAAGTACGGAGGATCCATGTTGGACCTAGTAGGCAATGGATTGCGGGAGCCCATCAATGTGATCATTTCGGGCAAATCCGATGCGCACGTTCTCTCAGACTTGGGGCTGAAGGATTACATCCGTACCATCGGATTCTCCTTCGAATGTCTGAACCTGCACATGGGAAACTTGCAAAGAGCAGATCTGGGAGATGGGAAAGGTTGGGTACCCGAAATGTTCGAGTATCGAGAGACTGGGTTCCCAGGTGCTCCAGGAAGATGGGTCGGTGCTTGCTGGGAAAGTCTCTACGGAGGTAATCATTTCAGAGCTTGGAAACAGAACGGAACCCTAGCTAACACAGGTGCATGGTTCTTGGCTGTTTCAAAGGAGAAGAACCTCAAATATCATCACACGATCGATAAGGACGGTTACAACGTGGGTCGAGATCTGCTAGTTTCTGCTGCCGAGAAGGGTGGCAGGTGGAATGGAGTTTTCTACAAGGCCGAAGTGGAATGGACCGAAGGTTTGCTAGAAGCAGGACGACACGGCATCAACCACAATATCCCACAAGACGGCAGAACGGCCATCCTAACGGTCAAACAGGTCAAGAGTCTCTCTGGACGCTTCTTCCTCTGGAAGTTCCAGAGCTTCAGCATCTGGATTGCTGAAAATGTCGGCAGATTGCTAGAAAAGTGGAGCATGACCAGCAACACTTTCGCCTTGTATCTCGGAGCCTAATCATAGTCAACGCCACTCAGCTCTGAGCTGTTCGATTGGCTTTCTTTTGGATCGATCCTCTCAAGTGTACAGTACAACGACCAGACCCACACCACATCTTCGCCATACATTCTGATCCTGTATTCAATCTTTCAGCATCTTTGAGCACATTCGTTTTGCACCCGCGCGGTCTTTTTGATCTTGAATCCGGATATAAATTATCACGCACGTACCGAAGGTGTGACCTGTTGCAGGCTTACAGACCCGGTCAAAGCAGGCAAAAGGAACTGGGGCGAATGCTATATATTATTCGTGAGAACAAGCAGATACAATTACAGAGCGCGGGAATGATGAAAAATAAAAGGCAAGGGTACCACTGGAGTGACTCTGACAAGGCGTCGCACTGAGGAATCCAATGGACGGAGATCGCTGTTTAAGATAGTGTGTGTGCTTACTGTGCCTTTGCGCCTTTGTTAGCTTTCCTCTTGTAGCTGCTGATGTAGAAGCTGACGAAGAGGTAGATCAAAGGAATGAGGTAAGACACGTTAAGAAGAACTGCGAACAGCTGACCAGAGGTCGAGACGCAGGATGTCTTGGTCTGTCCAGGAGCCAGTCCCTTGAGAATAGCTTGCTTGATAAGCTGCACAGCTTCGTTCGTGTTGGTAGCAAGCAAGTTGGAGGAAGCGCTCGTGCCGTTAGCAGCCGAAGCGAAGGAGTCGTAAGCTGCGCTTGCAGGGTTGAAGATGTGCTTGCCGGGGCTGGGAACGGATCCAGTGGGGTAAGCTGCTGGATCGTACTTGAGGAAAGCATATGAAGTTGCCAACCCGCACCCGACAACTAGTTGGGTGATCTGAATGGTCGTCATGCTTCTTTTCAGACCACCAGTGAAGGGAAGCTTCATAGCGGTCATTGAGTAGTAGGTGTACATCAGAGTGTGCACCAAAGAGTTGAAGAGCAGGAAAATGAACACGGCAGGTGCAGAATATCGGTAAGCGGCCCACATGCAGAGGATAGCGCCCGCATGGTGATAGGATTGGAGGTTAGAGACGGGCTTTCCCTTCAGAATCAGGATGATCGAATCGACGATCTCATAGTATTTGGAAATGTAGAAAAGCCAAACGTAGAGTCCAAGCCCAGCGAAGGAGGAGTCGGCGATAGGGACGGTGCAGTAGGCGTTAGTGAGGCCTGCAAGTCCACCAGAAGCTACACCTCCGAACAAGTAGCTGAAAATTCGAGTAGCGGCATGCACAAAAGTCCAACCAGAGTATACGGCCAAAAGAATGTTGTGTCCAAGAACGGTCTGGGAGAGACCGTAGGATTGCTTGACCAGATCGGCAGGTTTTGGCTTACCTGGACCAAATCTGTTGTTTGTGGCGTGAGTGGCGAATAGATAAACGACGGAGGTCGCAAGGGGCACCAGGGGCGAAAGCGAAAGCTCGAAGGCCCAGTCAGCGACAGGGAGACCCTCTGGCTTGGCTGGGTAGGGCTGGTGAGCCAGCTGCTGAAGAAACGAAAGTCGCGGGTTGTCAAGTGGGTACAACATCTTTGGGGATTGCGGACTTGCGAGCTGGTCTTGAAGATGGGGAGCGAAGAATGGAAGGAAATAATGCCAAGATGAGTGGCAAGCTATATACTGCAGGGCATGCTTGGAACGATTCAACAAAGATTGAGCTCTTGGCGTAACAGGTAGTAGTTCCATCGATGGAAAATTTTGACGGCTACTGAACCCCTTGGTTTGTAGTCGGTCCGGTCAAACACCGGGCTTTGGGGAGCCTCCTCATTCATGACCAACTTCATTCTGCTGCAGACGACCGTCGAACTGGGTCTCCAATCCCCACAAACAAATTTAATTTTCGTCGTGACAGTTCTACATCCGTATTTCGGAAGCCATGCGACCGCCAACTAAGTGGATGGCCAAAATGACAGTAGTGTCGAGCCGATTATTTTAGCTTGTCTCTGCTGACACCATCTCCTGGCCTTGGAAATAAGGCGACGTTGTGTCTCAATTTCTCCCCCTTTTTACCAGACTTTACGTCCCCTGATCACCTCCTCCTTTTCAGAGTGTCAAGGTGTCGTAGCCTAAATCCCAGAAGGTGCTCAAACCACATGACCCTGAGAATCAAGCATCCGATGAATACACTTCAGATCCCGACCAGGAGGCTCTTTCGAAGCTTGCTGGTAGGCTTCTCCTCTTGGGAAAGGCAAATAGATTCGTTCTGGTGAGAATGTCCCGGCAACCTTGTGTTGGCTTTACGTTTGCTGGCCTTCGAGACTGTTTTTCAATGGCCAGAAGATTACACTACTCATGGTGAATGCTGAACGCTGCTGTAGTCAGGTCACACGACCTTCCAAAACAATAATCATGATATCAAATTCCGCTTGGGTCAAGATCTGGCGCAAATCGACAGAGAGAGGGTTGAGGGAGGATCCAAAGCAAGAACGAACCAAAGTCGGTTTCGGTTAAAATTCTTGACGAAATCAAATTTCCCAACAAAATGATTTGCGTCACAAGCTTAGCTCGCGTGGGAACGACATCATCATATTTATTTGAAGCAACCTTTGAGCTTTGTTCCTCGTCACTGTATAGCGCTTTGTTCGCTCTTCTACCAGGCTAACAATGATTGCGGTGCAACGTAATGGTCCTCAGAACAACGCCCCCGTCTACCTAGCGTTCTGCTCATTGGCATCAGGTGTTCTCGATCCCAGCGAAACAGGGAGGTGCATTGGACTTGGCCCCGTCTACAACCCCTAACTTTAAAATACGACCCAGAGGAGCGGGAAAACCGAAATGGGAACGGCGTAACGCGTTATAAGTAATTTGGGGCGGATAAGTGTGGGCAATCAAGTTGCCGGAATTCTCCAACAAGTGAGCGAGTAAAGAAAGTTGAAAATCAGAGTCACGGGATCTAACAGCTGAATGTCCGAGCTTGTTACAGATGCTGACTGTACGCACACGATCCACCGGCTAATTCCGGATACCGCAACCGCTACGACGGAGATGATCGGCTCATCTCTCGACGTTCGCCGTTTCCTCCCTTTCACAGAGCGGAACCCTCTTGTCAAGCCCTCCGTCCGTTCGACCGGAACCAGGGCACACACAATGCTCGTCAGTCTTCCGATCGACAGCAAGGTTCCGAATCCTCGGTCCGTTTATCTAACCGATCCAACCTCCGACCCATCTCCTTTATCTAAAGTTATCTTTCTCTCCAGCAAACGTTTAGACCCTGCATTTGTCTTTCCTCCGTTGCGAGCTCACTTCTCTACTGTCACATGTTCTTTATATTGAGCACAAGTTTCTCGCTTCTCTCACTGCAGCCCCTTGATGATTCTGAAAACGCATGGACACAATACGCACGACCTCCAACGACTACCAGAAGACGATTCTGTGACACGATACGAAAATTGCAAGGAAAAGCCAGATGAAGTACAGACAGATAGGCAGAGAACGGAAACGCAGAAACAGAAGGACGCCAACCTCCGGCAAAATCTATGTCAAAGGCGTAACTTGTTCCCTCGATATGCTCTAATTCTGGAGATCCTGGAAACGAGGTCCAGGTTCAGGAATTTACTTAGTCGAAGTACCCTCGAGCTTGAAGTCCCTAGCAGACTCAGGCACCGAGAGGATTCGAATGGTGTTGGTGCTTCCACTTTGCGCCCTCCATCCTTGCAGAGTGATGACGACGTCACCCTTCTCAATGATGCCAAGAGCAAGAGCCTCAGAGAGACCGTACTTGATTCGGTTGTCAACGTCCTCCTGCCACTTGGAGTTGTCCTCGGGTCGAGGGTGAGGGTAAAGGAAGGGGTAGCATCCTCGGTACAGGTGGACGTCTCGGGCAGTGTGAGGGTTCCGTGTGATGGTGATGATGGGGCAGCTTGGTCGGTACTTGCTGACAAGTCGAGCTGTGACACCGCTGGTCGACATCAGCAGGATGGCACCAGCGTGTTGCTCGAGCGAAGCGGCTACGGCGGCCATGGCGATGGTTTCGTTGGTGTCAGTTGGGATAGTAGCGAGGGTTCGCATCTCGTTGAAGAGGGGAACGTAGGAGATGGACTGCTCGGCAAGGTAAGCGGTCTCAGCCATCATCTTAACAGCTTCGATAGGGTAGGCTCCCTTGGCGGTCTCACCGGAAAGCATGACGCAGTCAGCTCCATCGAGAACGGCATTGGCAACGTCAGATACTTCAGCTCGAGTGGGTCGGTTGTTGTAGATCATCGATTCGAGCATCTGGGTAGCGCAGATGACGGGCTTGCCGGCGATGTTGCACTTGGCGATCATCATCTTCTGCGCCATGAAGACCTGAGGAGCAGGGATCTCAATACCAAGATCACCTCGGGCAACCATGATACCATCGGACTCCTTGAGGATCTCATCAAAGTTCTGTACACCTTGGTGGTTTTCGACCTTGGAGATGATCTTGATGTGGGCACCCTTCTCACCGAGGATCTCTCGGATGGTTCGGACGTCGCTGCCCTGTCGGATGAAGGATGCGAAGATCATGTCAAGGTCCTGCTCGACAGCGAAAAGAATATCCTTCTTGTCCTTCTCAGAGATGGCGGGAAGGTCGACCTCGGTGAGGGGAAGGTTGACACCCTTCTTGGAGGAGAGAACACCGTTGTTAACGGCTCGGACTCGAACGAGCTTGTCGCTTTCGATCTTGAGCACTTGAAGGGAGAGGATACCGTCGTCGATGTAGATGGTTCGGCCAACCTCGACCTTCTTGGCAAGGTTCTTGTAGTCGATGTAGAGGTATTCGAGCGAGCATTTCTCAGCGTAGGCATCGTCGGTGGTGACGTAGAATTCGTGTCCCATGGGGATCTTGACATCCTCGCCGTTCACCATGACACCAGTTCGCATTTCGGGACCCTTGGTGTCCAGAGCGATAGCAAGAGGTCGACCGGGAGTTTGAGCAACGACCGCTCGAGCGTTGTCCACGACAGACTTGAAGTATTCGTGGGATCCATGCGAAGCGTTGAGTCGAACAATGTTCATTCCGGCCTGTCGAAGGGCACCGAGCATCTCGACAGTGTTGGTCTTGGGACCAATGGTGGAGATGATAGAGCTACCAAGGTGTACAGAAGGACATAGTCTTGCGGTCAGCCGCTGCCAGAGTCACAATACTTGGAAAGAAGGATTCAACTTACGTCTTTCGGAAGAACTTGTTGTCGACGCCATGCTCGAGCGGGTTGAGCGAGGCGTACCACTCGAGCTGCGTCTTGGCGATAGGAGCGTAGATCATCTTGGATATGCTAAGCCCAGACGAGAGAAAAGAGACGGGGATGAAGGTTTGGTGGTGGGGATGGAGGTGGTGTTCGAAGGATGCTCAGCAAGGATGCGTGCTCCTCATCAAACAAGGTGCACGGGTCAGATATCGATGCAGAGTTCTTCCAGCCAGCTTCATCAGAAGGATTCAAATTGCACTCAGTCTGTCGCGAAGAGAGAAAAAATATGCACGGTACAAGTTCAGACCAAGCCTACTCTCGGAAGAGGCAAAGCAACAGGCGCAACTTCTAATCGTTCAACGATCTGTGTTATTCTGACGAAGCTTCCACATTTACAGATGACGGCGGATGCCAGATCATTACCGCCGCTCGTCAATACAATCTTGCTAGATCAGAAGCGAACATTGGGTTGATGCTGCAGGCAGCAGACAAAGGCAAACGAACCAACCCAATCTTTTTTTTTCTTCTTCTCGCCTGTTATCCGCCACGCTTCCCTTCCCAAAAAGTGACTTTTTATTTCTTGATCTGGGAAAATGCTTGAATTCAAAGATTTCGCCGGTCAAAGAATTTAAGCATTTTCCAAAATAATCAACAAATACACCGCTTATCTCGATTTGTGATCATGGCGAAGGACATATCTCATGCTTCGCCGCAGGATGATCTTAGTCATGGTTCAAGCTGCGTGGTTAGGCTTTCACTTCCATCTCGGTCGAATGTGCAATGGAGATTGCAGGTGAGAGTCAGATCTGGCGAGAGATTGCAGACGAGAAGAGACGAAGAGGGACGTCTCCAAGGTCGCCGTGGGTCGGCAAAGTGAGAAAGTTCAGAGCAACGAGGAAGACCGAAACTGCACCTTGACCAAACCGATAAGGAGATCTCCTTCTTGTTAACCTCGACGGAATCTCGGAAAGCCAGCCGCGTCGTCGAAGCGTTCTTTTGAATTTTCGGGCCGTGCGAGAAACGTGTCTGATGTGAAAGTCGCTATGGTTGTTAGATCCTGCCCCACACGTTCGGACATCTCCACCTGGACCCTGACTTTTCTGCAACCAAAATTTGAATAGCCGGTGGCAAAGCATCATCGTGTACCGCGGTCACTTCCACAACATAGAGAGAAGAACCAGCAGCAACAGGTTGCATCTCAAAGATCGATGGCGAGATCTAACTTCACACCGGAGGCAGCAATTTCTCAAGCAGGAGAGGCATCGGCTTCTTCTTCTTCACCGAAACGGAACTTCCAGCCCACCTTGTTTAATGTCAAGTTCGGTGCTGAGCGGAGTAGGTTGCCACCGTCCAAGTCTGCTCCTTCCTTGCAACACGGAAAGAGGACAAGGTCACAAAGCACGCAAGACTCCGAAGAAGACGCTAAGCAAGAAGACGAGTCTATTCTAAAACGTCCAAAACAGAACAGCCATCGCTCCAGCACTTCGGCAGCTCCGAAGTTTCACCATCGAGGACCTTTTCATCAAGTGACCCGGGCGGATTTCTGTGAACCGCACCGTGTCGAAGGTCTTCCCGATTCCGAAATCTACTACAAGCAGGACTTCATTGATCCCATATTGGCGGAAGAATGGAGGCAAGAACTTGACTCGCTGTCGGAATGGTACCGACCGAAGCTGAAGGTATATGGGAAAGAGATCACTCAGAGTCGAGAGATCGCAGCCTACGCGACTGCTCCGGGTCTTCATCTGAACTACAGCGGTCACCCAGTCGAGATTCATTCGCCTTTTCCTCCATTACTCAATCACATCGCCTCGCTTCTGTCGAGCGATGATTGCTTGGGGTCAGAAGTGCGTTTTAACCACTGCATGCTGAATCGTTATGATGATGGAAGCATCTACATCGGGCGACATTCGGACAACATTGAGAACAAGGTTATCGTCACTGTCTCTTTAGGTGCAGATCGCAGCTGGATCATGGAGCGCAAGATCCCGCGAGGTAAGAAGGAAGAGCTGAAGGATGAGCCGAAGACGAAGAAGCGGTGGACATTGGCAAATGGCAGCTTGCTAGTCATGCAAGGCCAAACACAGAAACACTATACACACGAGATCCCCAAAGAGCTCAGGGTCAAAGGAGCTCGCATCAGCATTACTTTTCGGCAATTGGTCTATGACAAATGACGGGCTCATGCCGGCTCTCCCTAACTTGCTATCTGACCAATTGCTCAACTATCCACGCCGCGGTCACACGCCAAGCCGTCTGCTCTATCTGGCATATCGGATGAAGCGAACTAAAGTACAGATCAATGCGATGCATGCTAATGGTACTCGTCTAATTCTACACTGAGCGACTCTAATGCAAAATGGACGTTGGGTATCTACGAAGTAGGTCGACCGAAAATGGGGTTTTGAATGTCTTAAGAAATGACACAGTCCGAGGAATCGGCTTTCTTGTTGCCGATCTTGGCCATGGCCGCCATCTCCTGAGCCAATTTGAGTTCATCGGCTTCTGAGAGGATGCCTTTGCGTTGACGGGCTTGCATGGCTCGGATTGCAGACATTCGCTCCGCTTTTGCGCGTCTAGATTCGAGAACAGGGGAAAGATGAAGGAGCGGGGAGGTCAGATCAACGGACATCGCAGAAACAGAGGTCATGAGCACAGCCGGTACGTGCGGTAATCTGCAGATTGGGCAAGGATTGAAACGATGTAAATTGAGCACCGCCACGGAAAGAAGCAGACGCCCGGCAATGCTAATGCTCAAAGCTGGGTCTTCTTGTCTGCGACGTTTCCGTATCCTGCTTGAGACATCTGTTCATGCTTTGCCAAAGATTGGCTTGGGAACCCACTTTTCGGTCTTGTCGAACATTTTGCTAAAGGGCTTCGAGCTGGATGCTGAGCTGCCTCCGGTTGTTTGATCCACCCGAGCATTGGAGGCAGCGGAATTTCGGCGCCGCTCAGCACTAGAGCTCGATGTGGCCGCCGCCGATGAAGATTGCACTCCTGCTGAGGAAGTTGCAGAGCTGGTGAGGTTCTTGAAGGCACCTTTGAAGGCCGAGCCTGAGCTGCTTGAGCTTGCTCCTGTGGTCGATTTGACTGATGGTGCGGGCTTTGCAGAAGCTGCACAGGCGTGCTGAGTGGGTGCACGGTGAGATGGACAGAATGAAGCCGAGCATTGCGGGCACTGTATTGGCACAACCATGATCTTCGAGCACTTGATGTAGGTGCACTCGTTTGTCTTCTTCGGCCGTGTCTTGGCTTGTACCTTGCCGTTTTCTAGCTTCACAATGCCATTCTGATCCAGCATCGGACACTGTCCGGATAGATGGCGGTCCATGGCAATGTTTGGATCCTCGTCCCTCTTCCAACCTGCAGGCGGATTATCGCAGATGGGGCATAGCGGCACCCGGTAGTCTTTGTTGCCAGCTTCGTAGGTGGGACATCGATGCGTCTGAGGTCGGAAGTGATTAGAGCAGAAGTGTAGACGACAGTCGACGCACTTGAAAGGAAGGAAGTCTTCCCGATGGCATTCATCGAAGGCACAACGCTCTCCGATGAACATCATGGGACCTGTTGAACGTTCCGGCATCTTGCGTTAACGTCGTCGTCGTCGTCGTCGTCGTCGTCGACTTGGATCGGAATGGCAGACTACAACAGGAAGAGGTTGAGATGGACGATGGGAATGGTCTGATGACTGAGGCGAAGAATGATCCTTGAAGATGTCGCCTGAGAAGGGTTGAAACCTTATTTGTACCCCTCAAATTTGCCAAGGCCGCGTAATAGTATTCTGACTTGCTGGACCTACCGCGCTGCAGGGATCGTCGCCCGGCTAACTAAGCAGATCTGAGCCTTCTCATGCTAGACGTCTGTACTGCGCCGCAATTTCGGAGATACCGAAGGTGGAATGTCACAGAGGCGTCACTACACTGAGTCTCGGTCCCTGCCGAAGGGTCTTCATCCATCTGTTTCTATGGTTTTCGGTTGGATTTGTAGTTCGTCGACTCAGCCCTCGGTAAATCTGGCTGGCCCGAAAGCCAAGAACAGCATCAACACCGATCTGACTTGCCGAAACTCGGAAACATTACTTGCTGTTAGATTTTCTTCCAATTCAGGCTCAGACTCAAGCGGAAGAATGTGCCAGGGCCGAAAGTATCTTTTCGATCCATGCTCAGAATCGGGTGGAGGGTTGAGCTTCGAAGTTGCGCCTCTCAAAACCCCGCCTAGCTGTGATTTTCACAACGCACAGTCATCACCATATCTTCGCCTCCGCATCTTCGCCATTACACACCTCGGGACATACACACTCCGCCTGCTACGCTTCCCTGCGGAAGTCAACGATGTCCGCATAGGACCAAGGTGACCAAAGGGATCTGTCGACCGACCTCTAGCCTTCATCATGACGACAGGATATTCTGCAGCTGGCAATGGGGCTGGCACTCAGTCAGCTTCCGGCTTCCATCAGCCTGCTGTCTCTCAGATTCCACCAAATATGGCCCGACGGCCCAGCATCGCTAGAAACACTGACGATGAGAATGATGCCGACGACGTGGAGGGTGATGGAGATGGAGATGAGGATGAAGAAGACGGCGAGCACATCGACGGCAGCGAAGCCCAGCACAACATGATCAACGAGTCAACCGTCAAGTCAGGCTACCTGGAAAAGAAAGGAGAAAAGCGAAAAACATGGAAGAAGAGATGGTTCGTTTTGCGATCCTCCAAGCTCGCGTACTACAAGAACGACAAGGAGTACCAATTGCTTCGATTCATCGACATTGGAGACATAAAGACTGTCGCATCGGTCGAACTTAAGAGAAGCGTCAACACCTTTGGTATCGTCACCCCTAAACGCACCTTCTACGTGCGGGCTTCTTCTCGAGCGGAAATGGAGTCTTGGATCGAGGCGCTCAACGAGATCAAGACGCAGTATGCTCAAAGCAGTACCATGACGCAGGAGATGGCTGCGATCCAGCTTGCCTCAACCGAAGCCCCTCCTCCGTCAGCAACCATTCAAGGGCACCATCAGCAAAGATCGGGATCCCAGGAACGAGCGGCGGCTGTTGGCGCTCGTCCCATCACCATAGGCATCCCTGGACAGGGCACCTTCGTCTCGCCCGCTCAACCGCGGCCCATCCCCGGCAGCAACGCATTCAGTCCCCTCACCATCACCAGCGAAAGCGAGAACGGGGCAGAGCGTTTCGGTCTCAGCTATACCAGCTCCACCGGCCAATCTTTATCGGGAAGTCCAGGTCGAATCGACCCCTCGTATTCGTTCATGTTGGCAGGTCAATCTCCTGGTGCGGGCGGACACAACTCTGGAAGCGAAATGAGTGACTATGGCGGCCACCAGCGCCGTCCCTCGGCCGGCTTCGGCAGTCTGCCGCGTCAGCGAAGCACCAGTGCCACCCGGCGTCTCGCAGGAGCCGCAGGCTACGACCCTCCTGCGAGCCCCGGTGTTCCTCAGGGAAGCGGACAGGTCTTGAGCAGTTCAGATGAAGAAGATGATTGGGACGAGGAAGAGGTTGCTGATCAAGCCATGCCGTTACCGGCTCTGGGTACATCTCAGCAGTCTCAGCAGCAAGGCTTCCAGCAACAGCATGGTGGTTTCCAGCAGCCTTCCGTCACATCTCCTGGCGTAGGTCCGAGCAATGACCTGATCCGCGACCCGAACAAGGTCATCACCCAAGGCTACTTGATGAAACAGAGCGGGCGACGAAAGGTGTGGCGTAAGCGTTGGTTCGTACTGACGCCTTCACGGCTTGTTTACTCCCGGAGCCACATGGACGCCAAGGCACATCGGCAGATCCCCATCTCCTCGATGTTGGACGCACTCGAGTACGAGCCAAAGAAACCCTCTGCAGCTGCACCCACATCTCCGGGCATCGGATCGCCCAACATGAATCCGTTCGGTCTTGAAGGAGAACGGGAAGGCGGATCCGGTTTCTCCTCCAACATCAACTCCTCCGTGCCAGAAAAACCCGAACGTAGAGGCAGTATGGTTGCAGCAGCTGCGGGCGTAGCATCCAACATGTCTGCCGGCATCGGCGGATCGAAAAAGAGGAAAGAAAACTGTTTCCAGATCATCACGCCCAAGAGGACTTTCATTCTGTGTGCACCGGGTGAGGATGAAGAGATTAAATGGATCTCTGCGATCAAGACGCTGATCAATCGACAGAGGAACGGTCAGACTCCTGGACTCAATCCGCCTTTGTCTCCCACCAGTCAAGGGCCCGCCACTGCGTTTCCCTTTGGCAACGTCTCTTCGTCTGCCAACGCTTCCAACGTTACTGCTGCAGGGGGAGGAGGTGCAAGCAAAGCATCTGGTACGACTTCATCGCCCACTTCATCCACTCTGAATGCAGGAGCCGGATCTCAATCCAATGCATCTCAGAGTAGTGGAGGTCATCCCACTCACCTCCCATCCATCTCAGCTGCTGCACAGACCCTTTCACCCTCATTGAATAGTGCATCTCTCAACACTTCCTCGACAGGCACCGTGCCCAGCGGACTGCCAGCATCAACATCAACAACAACAATGTCACCTCAAACGCCTCGAGAGCGACAAAGAACGCATTCTTCGAATAGTCAGAACCAGCCAACCCCAACACAGACTCAGTACCCCATCTCATCATAATGCCTCGCTATGCCCTCGGAAGCTTCAACCTTTTTCCGCACATACCCCTCTTTCCATCATGAAACTTGACTTTGTTTTGCATCGCCGTTTCCGTAATCTGCACGAAATTGTAAGCTGTTCAGCGCTCAGCGTGTTTGATGTACCATCGATTCAGATGTAGGTCTTTGTCCGAAGATGATGCTCTAATAAACATGAGGAACTGAAATCGATAGACGGGCAGGATAGCTCAATGATCGGGAGTTTCTGCGTGGGAGATTGGAATGATTGAAGGCAATACATTATCCATGATGGATCATGGACGTGGAAGCAAGCGTCCAAAACTCTAGGCGATGGTGTCCAAACGGACCCTAACTTCCTTGACACCTTTAATCGAACCCATGATAGCGTCCTTAACAGCTTTCTCTACCTTGCCGGCTTCTTCCAGCGTGGTATTTTTGGGCATTTGCAAAGTGACATCAGCGAAGGTGGAAACGCCGGATTTGACGGCTCGAAGATCTTTCCAACCTTTGAGCAAATCAGGAAACTGGTTTTGGACTTGGGAGATTGCTTCATCGAATGTTTGGAGTGTTGAGGGTTCTACGCCTCGATCGGAGAGTTCGCCTAGTGCAGCAATCAGCAAGTCTGCACCTTGTTTACCGATCAACCCGGCGACTAGGAGTCCTCCTAATGGATCCAGCACTGGGAAACCAAGCCAAGATCCACCAATGGCTAAGAACGTGACTGCAGAAGAGAGCGAATCGGATCGGTGGTGAAGAGCGTTGGCTTCCAACACCGAGGAATTCTCCTCCCGAGCGATCTTGAGCGTAGCATGATACAACCATTCCTTGACGACGATGGAGAGTAAAGCAAACCACATCGCGTTGGGATCCAGAATCCCACCAGACTCGGTTGTTGAAGCATCGTGGTGGTCGTGTAATAGACCACCCGCTGAAGCGATGGATCCGGTGAACTGACCAAAAGCCTTCAACGCCGCTGGTGCATTCTGCAACGTCGGTTGCAATGTTTCCAGCAACAGACCGTAGGAGTGAAAACCGATACCCACAGCACCAGCTACGAGGACCAACGAGACGCCGAGAGATCCCATCGTCTCATACTTCCCGTATCCCAAAGGATGGGATGCGGAAGGTGGTTTTTGTGACATCTTCCAACAAAACAAAGTCACCAGATCCGCAAACATATCGGACAGTGAATGGGCGGCATCAGCTAGCAACGCTGCCGAGTTCAAGTAGACTCCTGCCACACCTTTCGCTCCACAGAGACCGACGTTGGATACCAGACCTGCAAGGGTGATGTTGGATCCTCGATCACCTTTTCCTTTCAAAGCAGCTAGAAGTGCATCCGCCTCTTCGACCGATCCGGCATGATCGTGGCCGTGATGATCGTGGGAGTGTGAATGGGAATGGGAATGAGGCAGCGCACCAGCAGTAGAAGCAGAGGCCCCTCCCACCTTGCGCTGGTGAAGCTCAGCTTCACTGGATTTAGCTCCATTGATGATGGACGAGGTGGAAGCCGCCATCTTTGTCGTAGTGCTGACCTCGCTGCCTGATGGCTGTTCGACGTTAGGGGAGGGCGAAATATAAGTGGGAGAGACGACGCTAGTTTGTGTCGAGTTGGGGCCCTTGTAAGCGTATGGATCGCTGCTACCTTTCAGTCCAATTGCAGTAGCTGTTGTACTGGGGAACAGTCCAAATAGACTTGCTGGCGCTCTTCGGTTAGAAAGATGGGCGCGATAGGACAGAGGGTCAGGATAGGAGGTGTGGGCGTAGGATCGCGGATAGAGAGAGGCGTCCTTCTGACCAGTATGAGGATCTTGTTCGTATCGGACCAGTCGAGGAGGTCCTTGTGAAAGCGGAGGTCGAGGATGATGTGGGTCAAGTTGGGAGTTGCGTTCTTCGGGTGGAAGAGCAGACGAAGGTTGGGAAGGTTTGGGAAGGACGGGCGATTTCGAAGAAGGGGGAAGGGTGGGATGATGTGTGCTTTTCGACCTTGAATAGAGAGCGCTGCTTGGAACGCGAGACGGTCTATGGGCAAGGCTCTTCGGTGTAGCGATACTACCGGTGCCAGTAGCGGTTGCAGCTGTTGAAGATGATCTTGCCAAGAGAACCGAAGGCAGACGAGGGGTGGTTCTGAGGTAGGAAGCTAGACGAGAAGAGTGCGCAGCAATGGTGGTGGTGATGGTCGTCTTGGTGGTCGTGAGTGCAGCAGGAGATGGTAGCATCAGGTTGAAAAGAGAAGAGTAAGATCTGAAGGTGGGTCAGGCCCGGGTTGCAGACGTGGAAGGGACGAAAGTCGATTGGCACCAAGATCCAAGGCCAATCTTCACTCTTCTCCTGTACGAGTCAACGCCTTCACTTTATAAAGCCTTCCCGGTCTGTCTAATCCTGGCTGTGGATGAGTGCTCCGTGTGGATAAAGGGCGGACGATGCGAAATGAGGTGGGACGGAGGCGTCGGGATTGGGTTGCGAAGTCGAGGTTCCGATAGACACGCAAAAATATTGGATGGTCCAAGCTCCTTCTTTTTTCCCCAAAGTCACAGTCACACCTGCGGACGGCAGTACAGTAATGCGATTTAACAATTCTACTTCGGGTGTGAAACCGCCGACGGACGGAGCTGCCGTTGAGTTCGGAATCTCCCGCTTGCCCTTCCGATACATTTACAAGGCAGCATCTGCACAAGCACAGCCTACAGCATTCTCAACACGACACACGTTGGATTCGGCAAGCCATACAGAATGAAGGTCTTAGGATGGACTGCCACACATTTCAAATAACCAAAGAATCATATTCCGGGACCAGGTCTTTTCTGTTAGCGTACATTACCGAAACAAAGAGAGTTCAAGAGATGGGATGAAGTCTCAAATTTACTCGTCAGCGAGGGTGACCGCTGCGGCACCGAGAGCTTGAGTGTTTCGCTCAACGACACGAGTGACAAAGATGACCTTGTTGCCCTCCTTCCACATGCTCGTCTCGAGCGTCTCACCGGGGAAGACGTGACCAGTGAATCGCACCTTGATGTCCTTGAAGGGACCGTAGGATCGGAAAATGTGCTTTCCGGAAATACCGAAGGAGCAGAGACCGTGCAGGATAGGCTTGTCAAAGCCACCCACCTTGGCAAAGTTGGGGTCGATGTGCAGAGGGTTGTAGTCTCCCGACAATCGGTACAGAGCAGCTTGAGATTCGGTCGTCTTCTCGGTAACTACCTTGTCAGCCTTTCGAGACGGAGGCTTGTTGGCAGCTGAAGCAGCTCCTCGGTCCTTACCGGTCTTCTTGCCACCAAATCCACCCGAGCCTCGGATGAAGACAGTGCTTTGGTTCTCGAACACGAGGTCTCCACTGTCCTTCTCATACGTGTGCGTGATGGAGGTGACAGCCGCAGCCTTGCCCTTGTCCAGCACTTCCATGACCTTGGGCTTGTTGACCAAAGTTGCGCTCGTAGGGATGGGCTTCTTGATCGCCAGGTACTGTTCACCATGCAGCAGCATCATAGGGCTGAAGTTGGGCAACCAGTCCAATGGAATACCGCTGCTAGCCATGAATTGAGGGATCACACCGAAAGTAGGGACGGCCTGGAAGTTCTCGTCCTGCTCGAAGGTCAGATCCAGATCCTTTTCGGTAGCGCCGACACCCAAGTTGTAGAGGATGACATCTCGGTCTTGGTACTCGAACTCAGATGCCTCGACGGGTTCCTTCTTGGCCTGCTTGACAATGTCAGGGTCCTCCGGGTCGTCGTAGTTACCATCGGCTCCTCCCTCGTCATCGTCGTCGTCCTCCTCGCTCGCTTGGCCGAAGTTGGATACGATGTCTCCAAGAGAGTCGCTGGTGCTGGCGGGCCACGAAGGGTTGGTTTCGAAATCGGAAATCTTGCTCCACTTCTTCTGGATCTTTTCAGGGGTGCAGGGCTTTCCGTGGCTGAACGAGTGTCCGCCGGCTCGCTGCCATCGAACAGCAGCAACCCATCCGCCCGAAACCTCGTAGAGTCCCTGAGTATATTCTTCATTGGCCTCGCTGGCGAGGAATCCAACCATCGGTGCTACATAGTCGGGCTTGAATGCATCCACCATCTCCTGAGGCCAAATGGTAGCTGTCATGGCCGTACCAGCATTGGGTGCGATGGTGTTGGCAAGGATACCATACTTCTTGCCCTCGATTGCAAGAGTGTGCGTGAGACCGATGATACCAGCCTTAGCCGTAGAGTAGTTAGCCTGGCCGAAGTTGCCATAAATACCGACCGCTGAGGTGGTGTTGACGATCCTTCCGTACTTCTGCTTCTGGAAGATGGGCCATGCGGCATGGCAGACCTTGTAGGTACCTCGCAAGTGGGTGTTGATGACAGCGTGCCATTCCTGATCAGACATGGCAGCAAAAGACTTGTCTCGAAGGATACCGGCGTTGTTGATCACGGCGTGGAGGGAGCCGAAAGCATCCATGGCAGCCTGAACAACCTTCTCGCCATCCTCGACAGATCCAACAGCGGGAGCGGCTTTACCGCCCGCCTTCTTGACCTCGTCAACGACGGCAGCGGCATTCTTCTCGAGGAAGTCGTTGACCACAACGTTGGCGCCGAGCTTGCCGAACATGAGCGCATAAGCTCGACCGAGACCTGCACCAGCACCGGTGACCAGGACGGTCTTTCCCTCGAATTTCACAGGACCGTCGCCCTGGTCGTTTTTCTGAGCAGCCTTAGCTCGTTCGAGGAACTCCATGTGGTTGGCATCCGTCAATTTTTCGGGATATTCGGGCTTCTCGTCGAAATCAAGGATTTCGTCGATCTTGGCTTTGATAGCTGCGGGTGTGAAGGATTCGTCGGTCTTGAAGACAACGCCTCGGCTTCGCTCTCGTCGGAGCATGGCAAAGAATCCGGCACCGCACTCGAAGACTTGGCCGGAGACATCCTTGTTCTCAGCCGAGACGAGGTATGCGACGATAGGGACTACGTAGTCGGGAGTAAGGTTCTCGAGCATCTCTGGTGGCATAACAGTAGCCGTCATCTGCGAAGCAGCGACGGGCGCAAGGATGTTGGAGAGAATGTTGTACTTGGCACCTTCGATGGCGAGGGTCTTGCCAAATCCGATCATCGACATCTTGGCAGCTGAGTAGTTGGCCTGGCCGAAGTTTCCGTAGATACCTGCGGCAGAAGCGGTGTTGATGATACGACCGTACTTCTGCTTTCGCATGTGAGGCCAGGCAGCATGAGCGCATGCATAGGAACCAGTGATGTGAACAGCCACGATTTGATCCCATTCCTTGTCGGTCATGCTCTTGAAGCTGGAGCGGTGTTCGGAATCAAAGAATGCGAGTGTGTTTGGTCAGAAGAGCTGAGTTGTATTCCAAGCGAACCAAGAATGTATCACTTACGATTTGTCTCGAAGAATACCAGCGTTGTTAATGAGGACATCGACTCGACCCCATTTGTCGATAGCCTGTTGAACGATCTTGGCACCTTCTGTGTTGGAGTCGTAGTTGGCGATAGCCTCACCGCCGGCGTTCTTGATCTCTTCTACGACGACATCGGCAGCCTTCTTGTTCTTGTCCTTTGCAGCAGGGCCGAGATCGTTGACAAGGATCTTGGCGCCTCGGGAGGCAAAGAAGAGGGCGTAACTGCGAGGCAAGACGGATGACGACAGAGAATACCCTTGTTAGTGAGAATGCACTTTCTTGTCATAGTATAGCATCGCGATTTGGTACTTACGCTCGACCAAGACCGTTACCGGCACCGGTTACGATGACGACTCGGTTCTTGTATGAGAACTTGCCGTTTTCTGTGCTTGGGAATTCCGACATGATGAGTGCTTCGATCGACAGGCGATTTTGAAGAGTGTCACAAATTTACTTCGATCTAGGTCGGATCCAATCTCGATGATGAAACAAGCTCAGCGTAAGATCGACGATGAAGAATCAGACAGAAGGGGGAAGGGTAGTAAAAGACTGGGAGCTGTGATAGGTCGATATGATGGAGGCAGGTCGTGGAAGCCAGAAGCAGAAGGTTAAGGATGAGGATGAGGACAAGGGTGATAGTGCGGGGTGATGGCACGGCAAGAGGATGGTCGTCAGTCTGGGGATCCCAATCGTGGGGTGGGTTCGTGCTGGGTGTATATTTGAATGCTGAGACGAAAGTGGACTCGGTACGAGGATGAGGGAGCGTAGAAATTCCAGGGGAACGGACAGAGGAAATTGGTTCCGGCGACAGCAAGAGCAACTCATCCGGAGACTTGCTTTGCCCTCATCCACATGATGGCTTCTTACCCCACACCAGAATCCATTCAGTCAGGCTACATGCGCACGATACTTTCGATCCCTTCCTCCTCCTCGTCCGTATAGTCCATGCTTGTTTCTTTGGCAGAATGTTCAAAGTAAACGGTCACGCATTCGTTGGGTGCATTTCGTCGCTCGGATGTTAGAGACAGGCGAGCAACGGTAGCCGGTTCACGAGGCTGAATCTCGAAGCTTCCGAGAACTGCTTCCATCTCTCAACGGAGCTGACGGGAGTGATGAGTTGAATCGAGTGTCCCTAACTCTACACTCTACACTCTACACTCTGACTACTGTTGTACACTTGACATCGAAAAGTTGTATTCGTCGTGAAAGCATCTTACCGATTTAATCGTGCTCCTCGCTGCTTCTCAATTGAAAAAAGGACTCTCCGATCTGAAGTCAAAAAATACCGATGCAGCCGGCTCGCAAAAGCGACTTGGTCCGGCTAGAGCGAGTCCCTGCCATTCCTCCACAGTGTTCTCGCCTCTCGCTTTCACGGTCAATCCTCAGCACGCCCTTCTGATACCCGTGCAGGACACTCCTCAAAGATCACCATAGATGTGCTACACCATCCTGCTCGACTGCTCCTCATAATACGCAATTCGAATGACAGATACGGTGAACCGCTTCGTTCGTGGCAGATCAAAGAACTCGACGTCGCAATCCCATCGGCCTGACTTGTGGTTGGGGATCAAGGCCGGGTAAGAGGAATGCCTGGACATCCGGTTCTTCGACGTGCCGCAAGTTCCATGTTGTCCGAGGCGCGAACAATAATCTAATCGGGCGATTGTTAATTTCAATCGACGTATTCGTACGATAAAACTCTTCGCTTTGCATCGAGTCGCGCGACTGAATTTGGAATGTCATGGCATCGTGCTGTTCTTCGGTGCGGTACAAGTATAGCTACTTCGTCTACACAAGCTTGGCGTCCGCTGCCCCACGTTGCTGTCCCCAACAACGTGGGGAAATAGCCGGAAGCGGGCAAAGAAGATGATAACACTACTTTCCATTACTAGGCGCATAAAAAAGGCAGGAAATGGTATAGACAGGAAATAGATGCGAGATGCTACGCAGCGAAATGTCAAATAAAGCAAAAGTAAGGTAGAGGTGAGATAAAGGTGAGGTAGAAGTGATGATTCCAAGCCGCCGCACAATCACTCCTGAGACGTGCGAGATTTGAACTTTCTTTCCGTAGCTTCTTGCAGTTCGTTGGGAGAAGGAAGGTCGACCAGGCTGATCCTATTCGAACCTTGTCGCGCCACTTGGCTCAGGTCCCAGTCTTCGGGCACTTCGTCCGCCCTTTCTGCCTCGCCTCGACCCTCTCTCTTCTGCGAGTCTACAGACGATCGCGACGATGCCGCAGATTGAGCCGGCGAGCGACTCTTCGAGTTCGTGCTTCGCTGCTTCTGCGCTTCCAGGCGGCCTCGAACGTCTACGTCAGCGCTGGCCTCGCTATCAGCAGGAGGGTTGGACAAGAACGACGAGTCGCCAGTCATCTGTGCTGGGGCTGACATGACAGGCGACTCATCCGCTGGTTGTTCAGAAACGGCGTTGAGGTTCATCTGATTCCGCTGGTGCGACGCAGGTTTGGTCACTTTCCCGCTCATCAAGCTGGAAGAGGCGGACTGGTTGCTACCGTCGACTCCAGGACCAAAGATTTCTTCAAATTGTGCCTGTGATTCCGTGATACCTCCCATAGCTAGCAATTGCGGGGTCGCTACCTGTGATCCGGGCATCTTGCTGGCCGCTCGTAGATCCGAGGTCGACAAATACATCGAGGGCATCAGCCGTCGAGCCACCCTCTCACCAGCTGCGAGATCCAGTCGAAGGATCTTACATCGTGATTCTGCCTTGGCCACTTCGAGACGCAAGCTCCGAATCTTGGAAGAGAGAGGCAGTGCAGAGAACTCGATGCGATCCCGAGTCGATTTCAGGAAAGGCGTGAGGATGGCAAAATGACGAGCCAGTCTGATCTCCTCGTGTAGCCGCTTCTGGGTTTGTTCCAGCTGGGTCTCAGTTTCGGCGATCTTCGTCAGCATGAGCTCCTTGCGAGCAGCCACGCGCTTTCGCAAGGCGGATGACGCCGGGCTTCTCCGTTGGGAGGCCGACGAACCTGGCCGAATCGGGCCTTCACCCTCGCGGCCGAGTGAATCGGCAGTTGTCTCGGCTGTGCCGTCACCAGAGTCATCGGCATTGCCGCTGGGGCCAGTGCTCTGCCTGGCTGGCGATTCGATATCGTAGCCGACAGGAGGATCCATATCGGACAAAGAAGACTGTGACGGTCGGGGGCGGGCGCTGTAACGATCCATCGAAGGGTCTCGGCCAGGTCGGTCTGCATCCGCCGAGCCGCTACCAACGCGTGGTGCCAAGTCCAAGCCCCGGATCTTAATGTTGGCGGTCCTGAAGCTGGCACAGAAGTTGATCTTGTGGATCCAGTCGTTCATGTCATCCTCGCTTTGCGCTTGAACCAAATACTGTCGGCCCTTGGCGGCCAACAATCGGAAGACGAAGTCGTATTTGCCGTACGAATGGTCTTTGACTGCTACAGCGTCCGCCAGGGAAATGACGCCATCCGGGCGGAAGTAAGTGATCCTCGGGGAGATGACGATGCCACCTTCGACGTAGTTGGACAGATCATCTTGCTCGCCACTATGGATGCCATTGGAGAGGAGGGAGTGCCCCACCTGATCGAGGATCTGGGACTGCAAAGCATTGATCCATACGATATCCTTGAAAAGAAGCAGCTGAGATCCTGTGAGCAGCAGTCCACTCGTCTTCCACTTTCTCGAACCAGCCTTCTTCCCACCGTCCGACATGTCGTCTTTGCGATTCACAATCCCGACCTTAGTCACCTTGAGCGACACCACTTCCTCTTCACCGCCCGAGGGGGGAACCACCGCACCAGATTCCTCGTTGGACGTCTTGGTCGTCACGATCTCGATGCTGGGAGCGTGCAAGAAGGCGGCGTTGAGTCTATCGACATCGAAAGACGAGAGCGTGCCCGTGTATGAGAAAGGGGAGTCTTCAGGTATGAGATGTTCAAGATCCGGTCGCAACTCTCCCAAGCGGCCTTGGGCAATAAGGAAGTAAGGATCGATCTTCATCCGATTGCCAGCGCCAGCGTTGGGCTGCGACAGGGCCGACACAGTTGTCCCACCGATAACGGAAGCGGAAGAGTGCTCCGAGGCCCTTCTTTGGAGATTGTCTTCATCTTCAACATAGATGAACTGCGTGAACGTGAGATTGTCGTAAAGATACTCGAGGATCTCGGTAGGCACGCCGCTAGATCCTGTGTTTCGGAGATAGTCGGCTTTGGTCATCTTGTTCTTGGCGTTCTTATTGAACGCATCGGTGTGCAGCATCATTAGTGAGAAGGCGAGGATGTAGGGCTGGTCGTCGGATGCGAAAAGACCACTGTTGCATTCGTTGTAACGCCTGGCAAAGGCTTCCATGACACGATCAATCTGCTGCGTCTCTTTGGGTAGATGCAGATCCATCAGCAGCTTCCGCAGGGCGATGTCGAGCGGAATGCCGTTGAACCAAAATCGAGTCATGTAGTGTCCCAAAGCCTCGATGTAGAACGTATCGGAGCTCGAAGCCAGGATGGCCGCGATTTGATTCTTCGGCGCCGTGTCCGAGATTCTTTCGGCGTATTCCTCGGCACTCTCGTCGTCGTACGGCAAAAATGCGGAAGCCGAGAACTTCTTCTCGGTCTTAGTGGGTGTCTCAGCTTCGCTCTCCACCAGCGTGTTCGCCGCAGATCGCTGCCTGTTCAGGGAAGGGCGCGACGATCCGGCTGAGACTCGAGGCTGTGCACTACTGGAATCATCGTTCGACGAAGCCAGCGCGTCCCCCTTCTCGTTCTGTGGAGTCAAAAAGACGTCGGTCGAGTCGCGAGGTTGAGCCGCAGAAGCGGACCTTGCGCCGCCTCCGAACTTGCCGGGGCTCTTTCCCGTCCCTTCCAAGCCAGAGGAAGAGCCGGTTCGGTTGCGGCTGAAGCCAAATGAAGGGAGCAAAGAAGAAGTTCTAGGGCGGGCATTTGTATTTCCGAACAAGGATGCCGCTCCGCCCTGAGATTCCAGACGTGAAGAACTTGGCGTACTTGCGCCTCCGTTGGTTTCGCTGCCTCTTCGTCCACCCAGGCCAGAGGAATCTCGACGTTCAGACAGCAGATGGCGGGAATGCGACAAGGAGTCGAAAGAGGTGGCGGAACCTTTGCGTGGCTGCGCGGAACCATCCGCACTCTTCAAACGAGCGAGGGAATCGTAAGAATCGAGCAACTCGAAGTCGGCCTCGGAAGGCGAGGCAGCGCCTCTCTTGCGTTGCGCGGCCTCGTCGAGAGATGCCCGTCCGGGACCCGAGCCCCGTCGCGGAAGCACCGCTTGACTCGACTGCTTCATGATTTGATTCGGTCCGCGAAACAAACTTGAACCTGTTTGCGAATCAGCGGCACTCGTCTTCGGTCGACGCAGGAGGCGCTGTCCAAGGCTTGGTGTCCGAGCAGCACCATCCTCACGCGAGGAGCCCTTGTTGCTGAAAGGAGAGGCCTTGTGCTCAGAAACAGGCGACACCACCTGCACCTCGCCGAAGGCGGAGGGGCCTGAGCTGAGGGATGCCTGCGATGGCAGTCTCGAAGTGCTGGCGCGAGGCAAGGCCTCTTGTGCCGCCCCTTGGGCGCTCATACGAAGATTGCCATGAGATTTGACTTTTCTCGCCTTCTCCACGTTGGTGAACTCCCTCGAGCTTTCCGCCTGACCTCCCTTCGCCGATTCTACATGGGAGGGCGAGGAATCTTGTACTGTATTTTCAGGAACCGCCAGCGATGAGGACCCTCTCCTTTGCCCGCCTCCTCCCTTTACGGCATGGGAATCGTCGCTGTTGATCGACTTTGAACCAGCGCTGGCGCGTCGACCGGAGGTCCGCCCTCCTTTGTTCGCGAGCCCCGAATCGACAGAGGTGAGCGGGGCTACGTAGAATGGAGACACGTAGCCACCCATGTTGGGCCCGGCGGGTGGAGACATGAAGACCCCTTTGGTGGCACGAACAGCCTTGGGAGAGCTGCTGAGCGATGATTTGTGACCGTCCGAGTTCCCGCTAAGAGATCGAGTAGAGCTGGGACGAACCGTCGAGTCAGGTTCATCCCGTGCTTGTGACCCATTCCCCTTCGATTGCGCCGTGTCGATGGACAGTGGCTGCGCCTGGGATTTGCCCTTTCTCGATTCCTTGGCGTCCATGTCGATGAAGTCTGACAAGATGCTCGGGATGTGATCGTCCCGGGTAGCCGATTTGGCTACCAGTCTACTCCTCTTGGATGATCGAGCCGCGATGATCGGAGCTTCGTCCTTGCTTGCGGTCCTTCGTTGATGCGGGATCGAGCTGCTGGAGCTTGAACGGGAGACCGTGACCGGCATCGAGGTCAACGATGGCCTGGAATTATCGATGTCGCCCTCGTCCTCGTCCTCCTTTTCAGTGTCAATCGTACCCAAAGCAGTGTGGGGCCGGGATAACTCTACGGTATCCTGCGACTCTGCTTGCTCTCCGGCCGTCTCTCCTTCTTTCCCAACATCGGCGATGGCGCCCATCGAGATAGCGGATGCCAAGAAAGCCAAGGACCGTCGATGAGCGCTGGACGTCATTGAGTCCGTTGACATGGGTCTGCTGCGAGCGCCGTTGACCCTGGGCGTTGGTGTAGAAGGTTGTGATTGGGCGAGCACGTAGTCAGAGTCGGTGGACAGAGGCACTTCATCGACGTTCAAGTCTGGTTGGTCTTTACCGCCTTGATCAGCTGCTGGCTGATCCTCCTGAGCGGAGTCCTCAGAGCCGTTGAGTCGCATGACCGCCGCGTTCTCGGTGGCTGGCACGGCGCCACCAGCTTGAGACGCCTCCCGATCAGGTAGCTGAGATCCCCCTCGCTCGCGTGGGAACTCTTCCTTGGCATGATTCGAGTCCTGTGACGTGGCGTTGACCGCCGAGAGGACGACGAGCGGAGCTGCCTCGGGCACCGATGGCTTCCGGGAAGACAGACTTGGCCTGCTGGAGATGTTGCGGGGCGTTTTGGGCAAGGGTGGAGCGGCCGCCGCCTCTGCGTTGGTATCGACTCTCAAATCGCTCCCGGTCTTACTCTTGCGTCGAAAAGCACGACCGAGACGAGCGAAGGCCGATTCAGACTTGGGAGTCCTCGGCTGGTTCGTGGCTCCTAACTCTTCGGCGATGCTGATGGCGATGGGATCTTGTGAGAGCCTAGGTGGAGCTGGAAGACCCTTGCGTTGGTTTCGCATGCGCTCCGGCAAGTCCAGCTCTGAGGACGACTTGACACCGAGAGCTCGACCGAGTCCATCTCTGGGGTCCGTTGCCTTCGTCTTGGTGCTGGATCCTGTCCGGACCCTGCCACTCGCTTTCGATGCTTTCTGATCCTGGTCATGATTCCATCCGAAACCCTTTCCCTTGCTGAACTGAGACACATCTGGCGAAGAGTCGATGCCAAGCCCTGAAACAGCTTCGGCGGCGGGGATTCGCTGTTTCGGATCAATCTCATGGTCCTGGCTCGGAAGAGGAGGCGGTCTGGGGCTGGCGCTCGAAGTTGCGATCCAAGGTGAAGGTGATGCGAAGAAGCTCGGCATCGTGGCTCTGGGGGAGCTGAGACCCTGATGAGAATCCTTGAGAGACAGATCCGAAGTTCTCCGACTGGCGCTCCGAGGTGAAGATGACTGACCTGCGGATAGGCTGGATTGCATCCTTTGCGAGCCCGTACTGCTATGATTCAGTGCATCATCCATCGAGACGGGTGCAGCACTGATCCCAGGGATACCAAAGTTGATCTTGCGACCTCCTGAAGTGTTACGCCGATGCATGTTCGGCGTCGCTGCACCAGTAGAAGAGGTTTGAGGGGAGGACAAGGCGGGAGAATGCTGTCCGGAAACTCGACCTGGTGAGCCGAGTGAGAAGGCAGCCTCGGACGGGCGCTTGTTGAGGGAAGAGCGAGAAGCTGAAGCTGCTGCTGCCGCTGCAGAGAACGAGTTGTACAGGCGGGGTCCTTTCGAGCCCGATGCGTTGGAGGAGGAGGCATCGAATTCATGCTCGACATCGTCAATCTCGTTGGACTGCGAGCTGGAGCTTGCTCCGATGGAAGATCGTCGAAGGTTGCTGATGCTGTTTGGGAAGGATGCGTCTGTGAACTTGTTTCTAGCAGAACCTTGATCTGTTGAGTAGCGCCCGTAGAAATTGGCGATGGCTTCAGCACCTCTGCGTGGCTCAGGCGGCAAGCGAGATGGCCCGGGAGCCGATCCGGAATCGCTTCGTTCTCTCGAGGGCATCTCTCTGAAAGGCAGCACTGGGCGATCTTTTGCTTTGGAGGAGGAAACCGAGTATTCAGCACTGCATCAAGGAAGAGGAGCGTTGGTACGTGTTTGCAAAGAGAGTGGTAGCGGAGGCAAAGATCGAAGTCATGGGGTTGCCAAGAAGCAAATCGTCGGACCCGAGCTTGTGCCGGGTAAGAGAAAAGCCCGTCTACGTTGGTGCAAGTGGACTCGAGAGGATGATTGGGGAAGAATCTATGGATGATGAAGCGTCTGGCAAACAAGAGATGCGACGAGATTCTTTTCAAGCAAGGCTCGGGATGGCCGAGCAAAGAGACAGCGTCGATCGAAACGTCGAAGAGATCGAGCTTTGAATGCGTGAAGTCGGCTAACTTAGCAAATCTTGTGGCGTTGAAACAAATGGTGGTGCAGGGTACCTTCTGCCTTCGATAACGGCAGGACCGATGGAAGCACTCAAAGCCGTCCAGGCTCGGTGCGCGTGGCGCGATGAGAAGGGCAGAGTGAATCTACAACAGCTATGAGATTTCGAAAGCCGGAAGATGTCCGAAAGCCCCTGAGGCGCGACGGTCGAATCGAGGATTCGGCGGCAGCGGTCGTTTGCAGGAAGGTGATGATGAAAGCTCTGAGTTACCGTCGGATCTTCCTTTTGCGATGAGAGCTATCGAGACGATGACGCTTCAAATGAAGAGGAAGCTTGGAAAGACGAAGGATAAGCCAACAAGAAGGTAAGCGTTCGGGTCGGAGAGCAAATCCAGGTCTCACTCACGCATCCATGCCCCGCAGGACGCTTCATTTGTATTGTCAGAGCAGAGACAAGACAGACCGACAGAGAAGCGTGTCAAGTGCACGACCGTACCGAGGAAGGTTCCCCCAAAAGCCGAGCGCGCTCTATTCCGCCAGAAAAATCTTACATTCATTTGACGATCTCCCTCCCAGAGGCTTCTCCGCCTCGACACTGCGTTGCCAACGTCGCATCAGTACGAGCTTGCACGTCATGAGGCCAGCCACATCCGGTCTGACAGCTGAAGCTTCGACATTGAGAGTTAGACATGTGAGTGGACTGCGAAAGAAAGGGTGAAAGTCAATCTCCCAACAGCTTTAAACGTTCCCAGAAATTGTGCAAAAAGAAAAAAAGAAAAAAAAGGTTTGGTCGAACTGGGATTCGAACCCAGGAAAAACTGGAGGTGTTGTCAAGCCATACATGGCCAAGATAGAAGAATCTTGAAGCCAGCCCCATAACCACTCGGGCATTCGACCAGAGTTCGCATGGGAGGCAACAACAATATATAATGATACTTTGTGTACACCAACATGCGAAGATCACAAATAGAACGTTCGTAGCAAGGGCAGAACGGAACCTCTCCCAAATGTTTTGGACATGTTTGCTTCTCGAAGAGAAAGGACTACACATCGCATTGATGATTCTGAGAGAAAGAACAGGCCCTTTGGTGGGCAGTAATGATGCAATTGCATATTTTCACTGTGATATGGGGATGCCAAGATCTTCGAGTCTTCGTCTCGCTTGCCTAGTCGGGTAACCGTGCTGGACCACCGCCCCAGCGGATACGGTAGCCTTGCGAGGAGCACTTCGTCCGGAACGTCCTTCGGGTTTCGAGATTTTCGTACTTGCACTTCCTCCGTTTTCAACGTTAACGATTGCAGCTTCATGGCTTGACGCATCACCTCCCTGCGGCTGAGACTCTGAGACGGGCTTTTTCTTTGGTGGTCTGCCTCTGCGTCGTTTCGGCGGAGGCTCTTCAATCTGCTCGTTAGGATCCGCGATGGGTTGTGGGATCTCGCAGGAGCGGTCGGTTGTAGGCTTGCGCTTCCTTCCCCTCTTGACTGTCGATGTTGAAGGAGGATCAGCTGTGGAAGGGATGACAGACTCAACTGCTGCACAAAAATTTGCTTCTGGATGTCTCTCGAACGTCGGCAGCATCTCTGCCGCTCGTTGCTCATCCTGTCCACTTTGTTCTACCTCCAGTGTAGGCTCTGATGTGACCTGTGAAGTCGCTGTATGGCATGGATCCACTGCATCGTTTGTATCCGCTGTGTGACATGATGCTGGATCAAGCAACCCCGTCACTTGATCTGCCATCGGAACAACGGATGCTTCGGGCACAGGATCAACGGCGTTGGGTAGAGGAGATTGAAGGACCTGATGTCGGAGCAATGCATGTTCTCGTTCCCGATCCTGACGCTCGCGATCTAGCGTCTGCTCTAGACGAGCTTGTCCGGTCATCAATACGTCTAGTTTCTCGATGAGAGATACTAGTTGAGCTTGCAAGGAGGATGACTGCTACTTACATCGAAGCATTGGAAACAAACCTAGGGTCAAACGCGGATACCGGGCTCGGGACACAACTACAGACGTTTACGTACCTGAGCTGATTCGGTCTCAAGTCTGGGCCTGAGATCGTCAACACTCTTCTGCAGATTAGCCAGCATGCGCTCCAGCACTTCGAACCTCGGCTCGTTAATATCCAAGTTGAGAGCCGTCATCTTTTCCTCCATCACGTCTCTCACACATGTCGTCACATTGAGCTGAAAATCTTCTGTCAGTGCAACAGTGTCGATTCAAGTGTCGATGGAAGGACCTCGATCGTCAGCGAGAGACGTCTGTGACGGTTGTCTGCTACTGCGATGTTTCTCATACTGACCTATGGAGTTTTTGACTTCCTGTGCGTTCTGGCGGCAGAGATCGGCAATCACTTCGAGCTTCTCCTCAAGCTGCGATTGTGTGTCTTGCTCCCGTTCTTTAAATTCCATCATCGAGTTGAGGCTGGTGCTCATGCTGAGAAAATAGCTTTCCACCCGGCTCAGCATGGCACGCAGGTGTGTTGCCAGAGGGTCAACAGGCGTTGGAGGTCGTGAGGCCTTCTGTACAGAGGATGGAGCGTTCATCAACGAGTCTGGTGCGGTCCTTGGGGGACGATGAGGAAGCAAGGAAGTGCTGGAATGAGTTGTCACGATGCCGCTGGCTCCTCGGGTGTTGGGACGACTTGATGGTCTTTCGGTCGAAGTCCAGGCTCGAAGATCGTAGACGGTGGAAGTTCCGGACGGCTCAGGAGTTTCGAATGTCCTCGTCCTCAATTGCGGAGTCTTAGAGCCTGCATTGGAGAGTGGTCTTGTCATTAGCGGCTGCGAATGCGACTGGTGTGCGCTGGTTCCTCTATGGTGGTAGCGAGAGCTGGTGTCTGCTGAATGAACCTGACCAGCCAGGTCATAGCCACTCCGATACACGCCTTCAAGATCCGAGGACCCCTCCGTTGTTGAGAGAGCCATAGCGCTCGTCTCCGGGGGTAGCGAAGGAGTTTGTCTCCTCGAGCTGACGAGCTGTTTCTGGTTTGCATGCTGGCTAAGTCTGCTCATGAAGGAAATTTGTGTTAGCTGTTAGTACGAAGATGAGCCGAAAGATGGAGACGATCGAAGCAGGAGAATGATTCGTCGACAAGTCGAGGCAGAAAAGATGAGATCAGGCTACCTTGCTCTCGGACCAAAGCATGAAAAGTCTTGCTCTGCATGTATTCCTGATACTCAGTGATCGGGAAAGTGCTGGGACTCTGCTTCCAACATCAAGCGCATCGCCACAAGTCTCTTGATTTATTTTTCTCTCTCGTGTTCAGAACGATCATTACCTGCGACTAGATGCATGGACTTCTGATTAAGGTAGCATAGTACAGTTAAAGCGGTGGAATGAGTTGCGATTGAAGAGGTTGTTGACTTTTGGCTCGAAGTGATTCCTAGCGCTTTTCGGAAGCGCCGACGATTTTACGCCAAAGGGCTGATCAGCCTGCAAAAGAGAGTGTTGGAAAAGTGCCGGGTCAATGGTCAGTCTAAGCCGATCGGAAATGCGCTGCGAAACATCGCCAAGACTTGGGAAATGGGAACTATCTTACTTGATCAAGCTCGGTTGAGGTGCGCTTCGGGTGAATCCGATGTAGAGAACGAAGGGGACCCTGAAAAAAGAAGTCGAAAAGTAATGCCATTCATCTCATCAGCATCGACCAGCCTCAGACGAGACGAGATGAACGCCTGAGCCGACTCACCATCCATAGTGTAGGATTGTCTTTGTGACGTCGACCGCCTTGACAAGTCGTTCCTGTTGTACGCCGCAAAAGAACGTGAGAGATAATTTTTGAGTCAGCGAGGTACTGTCTTCACCATCTACCGGCATCGTCCCTGACCGAGAACTCACCTTGGTATCTTCGGAGAGAGGCATTGTGGCTATCTAGTCGTCGTGATGTCCAAAAGAAGATGGGGCACCAAGTGATGAAGGGAAACAGAGGGAGAAAGAGAAGGTGATGATGCCGAGGAAAGAGTGAGTACGGATCGGTAGCCGGTGACAAGGCAAGACTTGTTGCATTTCGAAATTTCTTGTTGCAAGGATATTCCGACTTCCGAGTCAAGGATTACTGTAAGTTCATCATCAACGCTCTGCACCCGAGACGCGCCTGCCATTATCTCGGTTGGGGCTTTTGTGTTGTTCTTCTGGAACAAGCTGACGCGAAGACTTCCTTCCAAAGCATGTAACGCTGATGATGCTATCTTGGTGTTAGCAATCAGATCTTTGAAGAATGGACGTACGGCTTACTCTGCCAGGAGAGTTGGATGGCGAAATCATTGCTATCCTCGTCCTTTTCAACTTTCACTGCAGAGTTCAGCTGGCGGATCATGCTCAGCATGTTCGGAAAGCGCTTCTATTGTTCCTCACGGATAAGATCTACCAGGTGAGTATATCATCCCATTCTGTGAGCCGCCAAGCGAGTGATTCCGGAGCTGATGATGCCCTTTCGAGACAGGAGATTCCACCTAGTCGATCTTTGAAGGCATTCGAAGAAGAGCTGAATGAAGCCATTGGAGCGGACTCGGAACATAGTAGGATCATCACGGATTATGTCGGGAACATGCTCAATCTTCTCGACGTATCGGATGGCCTGACCAAGCTCTTCAACGAGAAGCTCAGTAGAGTTCTACCCAGCTACGAGCCCGTCGGAGTCCTTAATACCACGGAGGTTTTCTTCGAAAGACGGTCGTTCTTCGGTCTGTTCTTTCGACGAATGAAGCTTGTCTTTGACAGCCTAGATCTTCAAGCAAGAAGTCAACTAGCAGCTTCCGCACGAGCCTGGAAGGATGGACAGTTACAAGATGACTATGTCAAAGAGGATCTCACTGCATCTTTGCAGCAGGACGCAAGGATCTCAGCCTGGCAGAACTATCAGCTAGGTCTCTTACGAGGGGACTATACGCTCACGAAGGAGAGCATGGAGAACTTCTTCGACTTCTTTGCCCCCGGAGCAGATCATGAGCTACATCAGCACACCTTGTTACATCTGGCAGCCTTCCATATACAAGCGGGTAGTCATAGCGCAGCCAAGACGGCCCTAGAGGAAGCCATCAGCCTCGCAAGATCTGCCAGCGATTACGAATGTATCCTCGCTTGCGAAAGTCTCATGAACCGCGTTCAAGGCGTAGGCACAAGCTCATTAGCAGAGAACGCCTCTCGATCACGAAGTCTCGATGCCGATGCTCCCAGAATGGGTGATGTGATTTGGAAAGCTCGATGTGATGCCGAGGAGGGAAAGCCACTCGTACATGTCATACAAGATCTGCAGTATTCGGCTAGACCCGCTAGCCTTGCCAGAGAGCCGCTCACCAACACGCAAATTTCCCTAGCTTTGATGGAAGATGCAAAGAAAAGATTCGGAAGGGATGCGATCAGTGAATCTGGCGAGCTAGCAGGTCTTTGGACCGGCCTAGGTCAGGAAGCTTTGTCCGACATCCACCTAGTCCACGCAAGTCGCTCTTTCGGAGCGAACCTCACGTCTTCATCAGAGGTACGGATCGATAGCCTGTGTCAGCAGGCTCGCAAGGTAAGTATTCTTCTGGATCTTCACGACCTCACCTCAAATTTCTGTGAGCTGACCATCACCCATTCGTGCGTCAATAGCTTTCTACAGCTGGTCGGTATGACGAAGCCCTTTCACTCCTGATGTCCCCGGAGACATATCAAGATATGTCCTTCTCGGAGTACAAGCCGTGGATCGAAGCTGTCGGTGACTTGCTCTGGTTACGCGCAACCCGCCGAGAAGAGACCAAAACGATACAGCTGCTGGCTGAAAGACTGCCGAGTAAGAAGCATGCCGTGCTGGATGTGGACGTGGAAGATTATCTCGATGCTCCCAAGGTTCTGGTCGACCTCGCGCTTCGACAGCTCCAATCCCAGAAGCCGGTGATGTTGCTTGCACACGACTTCGACATCAAACTCAAAGCGCCGTGTGAGCTGAGCTGGCAGGAAAAAGTTCAGTCTCTGCTCAGGAAAGCCGAAAAGCATTTACAGAGCAATCAAGCCAGTCTTGCCCTCTTCCCGATCCTGTCCGCTCTCTCACTTGCTAGGGAGAAGGAGTACGGCCGTTTGTCGCAAGCTGCAACAGTAGCACTGGCCGAGGTGGTGGCGCTGCATCTCCACATGCCCCAGCAAGCTCAAGCGGCGATGGAGCAAGTGATGCCTGTCTGCCTGGCCACCGAGGATCCGGAGCTTCGCGCCAAGGCCCAATGGACCTACTCGCGAATTCTACTCGCTTGCTTCGGGCAAAATACTAAGGAAGACTTGCACACGGTTCTCCGTTGGATGCGACAGGCGAATGAAGGTGAGTAGTGACAACAGGGGCTTTCACGGTGAAAAACCGATCACTGACTGTCTTACGTTCATTTTTTACGCTTTTACAGATGCCGAACTGGCTGAATGCTTGGGCCTGCAGAACAAGATCCTTTACTACATGGCTCGCCTCTATCATCACATCGGAGACGTTCCGAGCCGAGATGAGGTGACAAAGAAACAGGCGCAAGTGGAGCGTGACTGGATCAAAGCGACGGACTCTAAATGCGAGGACAGTTTGGTCCAAGCCAACCGCATCCTCGACGCGGTGGCCTCGGTGGGAGCTTATGTCGCTAGCGGAGAGGCTGCTCTTGTAAGGCTTAGCATCTCGTAGCGTCTGTGTTCAACGAATTATAGAGACCCAAGGATTATAGAAAGAAGCCAAGCCTCTCAAATGTGCATTCGTGACACGCTGCTTTATTCGATAATCCTGTCCCTGAACCCGATGCAAAGACTGCTCGAGCGATCTCAATCACCTCTTCAGCTTCCGCAGCATTTGTCCTCTTCGTCGGTTCGGAATCATCCGATGGGCTGAGCATGGTTTTGGTGCTATGGAGGATGCTCAAAGTGACGCAAAACCAACTTGGATTGTAAGATCACAAAAATGGTTGTAACCGCGTCTCGTGCGAAAATTGCTTAGCAGTTGGATCTCGGATGAGCCGAATCGCTCGCACCGCCTGGATCCAATCGCACACTCTCCAACTACCTCCGCTGCTTCTTCTGACCTAGCATCGAAAGCTCTTCTTTCCCAGATTCTTTCTTGACTGTCATTCCACCTCCACCACCACCAGCAAGATGTTGAGACAGGCAAGATCACCTTCCCTCGCAGTGGCTCGAACGCTGGGCGTCCAGAGGGCCGCCAACGCCCAACAAATCCGATTCGCTTCCGGAGGATCCTCTTACAACCAACCAACTGGATATCTGTTCGCTGAGAAGGTATGTATTGACGTAGGCTCAGGCCCGTTGTGGGCATCATCAATCTTTCGCGACCATCACGGAAGCCAACTTGCTGATTTCCTACGTCACATCTCTGTCGTTCGCTATTGAGCAGTTACCAAAGGGTCAGAAGAGACAAAAGGAGGACTGGGAGAATATGTGGTACTTTGGTCTCCTAGGTGGCCTAGGTTTCGCTGCTGTTATCTTGATGTACAAGCCCGATACAAGGTATGTCGCTTCGTACTGATCGTCGTCGATTCACACTCCAGTATGGTCCACTGACTTGAACTGACCACGTTAACGACCATCACAATAGCATTCAAACCTGGGCTATGGCGGAAGCCAAGAAGCGACTCGAGGCTTCTGGAGACGTCTGGCAATACAAGCCCTCACCAAACTCCGGTCACCCCAACGGCGCATAGCTGCTCTCTTTGTCAAATCTATGCTGTACCAAGAGAATCTGATCGCTTTCAAACCATTCTAGTATCTGGCGTATCTCGGAAAGGGACTGCACCACGTCTGATCACTGTCGCGGCAGATTTAGTGCTCACTCGCACAACACCACACTGGACAATGGGTACGGAAAGTGAAGCCCTGCCTTCAAAGGGGGCTCGCAGAAATGATATTGTCTGACAAAATTAAACGGGAAAAGAAGCCAAATGGATGGTGGCACGACGACTCGGTACAAAATGTTCGTTGTTTCGAAGCTGGTCCGGATCCTTTCACAAATTTGCGATGTAATCAAGACCTTTGCCTAGGGAGGCGCACTGGTCGTTCTTTTGGCCGACGGGGATCATCCTTTGCTGTTCGGGACCGAAGCTGAGACCTCGCTGATCGCTGGAGGTAAGAGAGGCCCAACGAGTACTGCTCGAAGTGGTCCTCCGCAGTGTAGACGCGTAGGCGCCTCCTCGAGCTAGCAGGTAGTTGGTGCTTGGCGAAGGATTCCCAGTTCGAATGAAGGCGGAGAATTGGTCGATGATGCTTGCCATCCATGGGAGGTCGTCGCTGTCACGGTAAGGTAATCCGAATCCGATCCCGGCAGTGTGGAAGATGGTCATCAGATCGCCAGAGTGGCACATGTAGTAGGAAGAAGGGCTAAGGTTGCCATCGGTCGGTTTGCAAACGTTGTTCGGATCGTAGTTAGGGATTTGGTATGATCTCTGATCGTAGAAGTAGGCCCAGACGGAAGGGAAGACCTGGTTGACAGCCGAAGCATAGGCCATGGCTTGAATTCCGCATCGGTAGCTGATGTCCGTGTTGACGGTCACGGTAAGATTTTGCACCCCGTACTCCTCAGTCGAAAAGACAGTAGGATTGTTCAAGACGATCTGCGAATAATTGGACGCGATTCCTGCCGCCTTCAGAGCATTTTGAAGGTTTTGCTCCGACGCTGGAGGAACGATGCCGAGGGCAGCCAACTCGTCTCTCATGGTTCCCCAGATCACAGGAACTCGGTTGACATGACCTTGGGCCGAATCCGGTTTTCGCATGTCTAGTCGCGGAGAGGCGATGTAAGTACCGTCGCGAGAGATGATGTTGTACGAATTCTTGAGGAAAGCTGAGACTGGCAAGGCTCGAAGGCAGGCGAGCACATCAGAGGCCGTGTCGCATCCTAGCGCCTTGACGACCTGTCCACCTCTCCCTGCCTGAGCCTCTTGCACAGAAGGATAGACGAAGGCAGAATCGTGACCTTTGCCGCTGAATACAATGGCCCTATGGAATAGGCCTGAAGCGGCCGGAGACGCCAAGAGATTCTCGACATGCTGTGCTCCGGCGGATTGACCACCGATGGTAACTTTGTTCGGGTCACCTCCAAAGGCTTTGATGTACTTCTGAATCCATTGAAGCACTGTGACAAGATCGCTGAGACCGTAGTTGCCTCGGATCTGGTCGTTGTAAGTCAAGTAGCCCAGCGACCCGAGACGGTAGTTGACCGTGAGTACCACAACATCGCTTCGACTGGCCATATTTCCGCCGTCGAAGGTGAAGTCGAGACCAGTACCAGAGTTGTAGCCTCCGCCATGGATGAAGACGAAGACCGGTTTCAGATTCTCTTCGGTCGAAACTTGCATCGAAGAAGGCAGGTACGGTGTGAAGATATCGGTCAAGAGGCACTGCTCTGTATACTCCGTATAGAAAGCGTCGTTCTGTGGGCACTGCAGGTTTCGGCCAGTTCGAAGGGCTGAGATGGAGCTACTACCAGCAATGGTCGGATCGAAGACGGTCGAGTACGAAAATCGTTGGGTGGGATTAGCGTAGGGGACGGCAAGGAAGCGGAACGACAGAGCATCACGATAGCCGGTATATTGTACGCCGTTGCTGGACGTTGAAACTTGCCAGCTCGAAGAGGTCTCGGTAGCATTGACCACATTCCAAGGGGCGCTTTGCGTGCAGAGTACCGGATACATGGTTCCAGCATCGGGATTGGCCGTCTTGAGGTTATCGCTGCTGGAATTGGATGAGATCACGAAAGCGGTTTGGCTTTCCGCCCAGAAGGATTGGCCGACAGAGTAGCTGCCGTCGTAGACGAGGTAACTCAATTGAGCTTGGAGACCAGAATGCGAGCTCGCTGAGGACGACACCAGGGATTCTCCCAGGTCCGCACATCTTTGGGCGGCTAGAGACGCTGTTAGGGGCGTAGTCAGAAGGAGATATCCAGCCTGTCGCGAGCTTGAGCTGGCCTTGTTCCAGTCGAGATCGTTCTGGTAGAGAAACCGCAGGCCCGAATTCAGCGAAGACGGCGATGGCACGACTGCTTGAGCTTGGCCAGCCAGCGTTGCCGCTACGGCCATGCAATACACGACGACGACAAGATTGAAGTAGTCCATGTTGTACCTCGAAGGAATTACAGTCCGCTGAGATTCCTTGATATGAGTAGGATTGCGCTGGCCCAGGAGATCAGGTATCAGGTGCAAAGATGGTAGCAGAAGGCAGAGGGCGAATCTCGAGAGAGGGGGGAGGGGGGGTCTCGATCCGTCGTGTTAAAAGGGAAGCACCATCACGAAGCTAACTTTATGGAAGAAAGTTTGGGACCTGGATACGGAAATTGGCACGCCGTCGGCCCATCCGCTAACCACGGCTAAGAACGTTCAGATGGAGTGGGTTCAGGCCTCGCTAGGAGATCCGTGACTCGCCCACACTTTCTTGGCAACGATAAGGTGCTGGGATGCATGGGAAAGAGGTCATTGGTCGATCTTTTTTGTGTGTACCGTGTCGTCCTTTTCGAGACGCCGTCGCTTAGCGTTTCTGGACGGGACTAAACTAAACGGCAGGTCCATGCCACTACTACCACACTACCGCTCTTAATCTTGACGCTCGCAAAAATGAGTTAGCCGAATACGTTCATTTTGGTGATTAAGTGCACGTTCGATGTTGTACAATAGACACCCTGATCGGCTAGTTTTTCTATGTCGGATCATGTGGCGGGAAACACTAAACACTCTGACTCGCGCCAAGTTTGACAAGCGGGACTACACGCAAAAAGGGAGCGACGACGAAGCACTTTCGGTATGAGCATATTCAAGCTTCGGCCACTGAGTTCCGTTCCAACTTTGCTTGGCTGGAATCCGCTCGGAACCAGTTTGCAGTAGTCATGATCAAAGCTCTGATATACAGTACTTCCTGCTTCAAGTCACAATAATCGCGAGAATCAAGATGCAGAAACAGTAGTGCTTTCATCGGTCTTCCAAGACCACTTCGGAATATGACGACCGAAGACATCGGCCTAAACGGAATGGCATGCCAACTTCAAGGGGACGTGACAGCATGGTCTTCAAAACCGATCGCCCTTCAAGATACAGCATGGTTTTCCATCTGAGGAATGTCTACGGCAGATGCCAATTTTCCGCGACGCGAGCGGCGTTCATTCGGTTGTTGAGGGCTCGGGTTTAACTTCGCAGATCGACGCCTCGTCCTGTTGGTACTCTGCAAAGAGTGGTGAGCTCCCCATTGTCGGACGTCGCAAGTCGACCAGATCGAAGAATATCTCAGGATGGCATTGAAGTTAGCTGAAGGCAAGCAGAAGTGAAAAAGTCACCTTTGTGACTTCCCGATTTTTAGATTTGATCTTTGGCTACCGGCAGATCCGGGCAATGTCGAGCCGATTCTTCCACGCGCTAGATTTCGCGGAGTTGTCCATCATTCAAATGCAACTTCGGGTGATCCTTAGCACTGACAGCAGATTAGTTCCTTCTCCACCATCGTGTCGGAACTCCCTTGACTTTCCCAGATCTAAAGCTCGGTGATTCCACTCGAGGCTGCAACCACTCAACTTGCTGTAAAGATGGCGCCGGCAATCCCAAAAAGCCTGCAGGCCAGCACACAGGATGCAGTCGATATGGTCAGCAGCCTCTCCTCAACACAGGGCTTCTCGCGTACAGCAATCGATCCCTCCATTTGTGTGGTATCCGTGGAGAGAACAGGTCTCGAACAGGATGGTAAGCTGTTCCGAGAAGCTGCTGATGTCAAGACTTCGCAACACCAGGCCCATCTGACGATGCGTACGGAAGGAAGTGCGGATCAGCCAACGAGGGTTCGCAAAGATATCCACGCCAAGTTGGTGCTACGAATGCGAGTCAATGAATCCATGGACAACAATCTAGGCAACATGCACGGTAAGTCTTGGCTCGGAGCAAGAGTACAGTGGTAAGGGCTGAGAAACGAAGACTGAACTTTCATGACGCTATGGTCAGGCGGATGCGGAGCGACACTCGTGGACAATATTTCCAGCATGGTGGTAAGTAAAGTGGTTTCACCGAGTGCAGCGAGACGGAAGCTTCCGAAAGCTGATCAGAGGATCTTTTGTGATCACCGAAATAGCTCTATCTTCACACCTCTGGAGAACCGGGATCTCCGTGGTCGTTCCTCGGCGTGTCTCAGAACATCAACGTGCTATACCTCAACGCCTGCCCCGTCGGAAGCGTCGTCGAGATCGAGACCTACTCCGCACAGGTCGGCAGATCCATCGCTCTGCTTGTAACTGACATTTGGCTCGTCAAGCGTGATGACGGAATCGAGGACGACGGGGAAAGACCTTTGCACGAAGGCAAGTGGAAGAGGACCAAGAAGACAATCAACGGTTCACATACAAAGGTAAGCTGTCCTCGTCCCCATCTTCGCCAGCCAGCTTTCTATCATCCTCGCGCTAAACAACTGTCCTCCTTATATCATCTTTTGAACTTTCTCAGGTCGACAACTCTGCGCATGTCAAGCTGTGAGCAGCTAATCCAAACAACACATATACCTAGGCAGCAGCCCTCGTCCATTTCTAGAATTCCTTCCCAAGCTGTGTTCTCAACAGCGTGTGTTTAGCTTGTTTTTGTTAGATTTTTCGATTTTGAAGTAAGAAGTGTGGAGGAACTCAGGATTTTTCGTGATCGAATTCTTATCATACGGAGGACATCCGAAATTAACTGTCAGCCGTTATAGCCTTCATTCCATGACTACATTCGAACTACTTGCCTCATCCCATACCTCTCTCTAACATCAGCTTGACTGAAGCACGGCTGATCGTCATGGTGAAGAAGACGAGCCATGCGAAAGAGGCGACCAACGACGCGCCGGTGCCTCGACTCGCCTTCCCCGCTACCAGATCCAGGCCGACGTCGATCGTAGATACTACCACGTTCGATACGGCGATCGAAGCGTCCCTATCCACTTCACCGTCCTCTTCGATCCTTTCGGCAGGAGCTAGTCCGCGTAAACACACACAGACCGTCATCGACAGGCTCACCAACACGCAGCAGAAAGATGCAGCCGCAGCTGCCAAGAGCCATCGAGTCCGAACCTCGTCCACGACCTCCCGTTCGAGTACCGAGGGTACGACCAAAACGAAGATCCCTGCGCTTCTGAAATCTACGGCCTCATTGTCACCTGCTCAGCCAAGTACCAGTACGACTTTGAGTACAGACGCGGACGCACCCTCTTCCTCAGAACTGAAAAAATCGAGTCCAGAGCAGCCTGGTTCGCAGACGTCTACAGCAACTGCACTGCTTACATCGATGGGAAGTGGAGAGTCCATGTCTCGGCGCAGCTCTGTGGACAGACGTGTTGCTGCAGTCAAGGTAGCGGGCTCTCCTTCATCCTCCAGGCAGAAGCCAAAGCCCAACGCTCCTCCGCTCGTCGCTCTCCTCTCTGATTCTACGCTTTCCAAGCTGATCAAACAAGGAGCTGAGGCGAAAGTGTACATCTCACAGATCGTGGACCACGACGTCCTCTCTTGGCCACAAAACACCTCCTCTGGCTCCTCTCTGACCTCTCGTCAAGTTGAATCCGTGGCACCCGTCCTACTCAAGTGGCGATTCCCCAAAACCTACCGACACCCCACACTGTCACGCGACATCACAGCTTCTCGCACCATCATGGAGGCAAGAGCGCTATTGCGATGTGCCAAGGCGGGCGTAGCGGTACCCAGCGTACGATGCGTCGACGAAAGAGAAGGTATCCTTGGCCTGGAGGTGATTGCTGGTAAAAGTGTCCGCGAATGGCTTGGTGGAGGAGCGGAAGGCGAAGATGAGACGATCATCGACGAGTCGGAAGCAGAACAAGCGATGGATGAGGAACAGGTTCTGTCCGAAGTGGATCAGATCAAGCTCATGAAACTGATCGGAAGGCAGCTTGCCATTATGCACGAAGCCGATATCGTTCACGGGGATCTCACCACCTCCAACATGATGCTACGCCGTCGTACCTTGCCGGATTCGGATGCTTCTTCTCACGACGTGACGGTCGATTTGGACCGGGATGAGATCGTGTTGATCGATTTCGGGTTGTCTTCGGTTTCGGGTTTCGCTGAGGACAAAGCCGTCGATCTCTACGTTCTGGAACGAGCTTTTGCATCGACACACCCCGCCTCTGAAAGTCTCTTCCAAACGATACTCGATACTTATGCGCAAGAGGTCACAAGGAGATCATCCGACAACAAACGAGGCAAAGGCGGCAAGCTCGGCAAATGGGAAGAGACAAGAAGGCGTCTAGAAGAAGGTGAGTACGAGTGATTGACGCTGCTACTGAGGCTTTGAAGATGATTTCAGGCTAACATTTGCATCCCTCCGGCTTTCGCGCTCTTACAGTGCGACTCCGAGGACGTAAACGCTCGATGGTTGGGTAGGTTCTCGTTCCGATCCACGATCTTGCACCCTCCATCCTCCCTCGCTCGATCTTGCTCTGTCGACGAACAAGGCACCCAAAGAGAGCGCAACGTCGAGCGCACGAAGCTGACGCTCAAATCCGCTTCCAATCTGCTGCCTTTCCAATCCGAATCCGATTCCGAATCCGCTCTTTTCTCGAGCAGACCGGCTCTGTGGAAGTCCAACCAGGATTCAAGACTGGTGATCAATGTCGAACTATCGCTCCAGATCGAAGCGCGGGGCGTCATTGCTGCAATCAAAGGTGCACCCGCCTTGGTCAAGACCATCCTCAGTTTGCGGCCTCAACATGCTCTTCGACTCTTGCCATCGGTTTCCACACAACGAACGCCGCGTTCGACTTCGAAAGGCGGAATGGAAAGCGAGCAATGGCAAAGACTCGCTTCAACTATGGATGCCGAACTGGACCATATTGGATCTACGAGATTGCTCTCTTCGCACACGCCGCACGAAAGCTGTGAGAGAACGGAGCCTTTGACGCGCCAAGCCTGGTTCGCTGTTCCGATCGTCCCGTTCGCCTCAACTGCAGTGCGAAAGCTGCCGCTCATGGGATACGCCGAAAGACTGGCCGTGGCTGGGCTCGAAAAAGCTTGGGATTTGGTCAGCCGATACGCACCTACAGGGCCTTCTGCTCAAGGCAGTCTCGGTCTTCGCGTGTCTCGTGGGAAGAGAAAGGTCGATTGAGCGTCCTTTCTGATCACATTTTGGCGATGTTCGGGTATGCCGAACAAAAGTGCATTCGTTCATTGTTTTGCAACTGTCACGTTTCTCATTGTTGTTTCGCTAATCTTTCGATTTTCTGCAATTGATAGCTCAGTCTTTCGTCCATAGTTCGCGCAAGGGGAAAAGCATAGAGGTAAGATTCATGGGAGCGAGACTATCCGGCAAAGTAAATAAGGATACAGTTGGTTACGAAACAGCGGAACCGAGGACGAGGGGGGAAGGGAAAGCGAGGGCCGAAGAGGCGGAATTGAGGTCGGGGCTGGAGCTGGGGGAGAACAGAAACTGAAACTGAAACAGAGCGGAGCGGGAATCGTCCCTCTCTCATGTCCCAACTTGTTGGAGTGGAAGACTTGAGGGAACGAAGTCCTGGCTTGGAAACAAAACTAAGTCTGGGGCCGTATCAGGAATCGAGGTGTGTGTGCGGATGAGGCGAGAAGGACTGAAGGAGAACATGGGAGGTTTAGGCGAGCAGAGCGAAGACAGCACCGGCGACGATAGCTGAGCCGACAAGAGAGATCCTGTGTCCGGCAGAGGCGGCACCGTTACCGCTCTCGTTTCGGTGGTTGATACCGCTGCTGCTGTTTGTGCCGTTGTTCATGGAAATGGTGCTAGCAGACGAGCCTAAGCCAGCGCCGGTTCCGGGGGCACCACCGCTGGTACCATCAGCACCGTTTCGGACACCAGTGGAAGTTTGACCGGTGCCACCAGAGCTACCGTTAGCGTTGGCTTGCTTGTTAGCATTGTCACCGTTCTGGGAAGCGGGGACGGAGTTACCCTGGGTAGTGATCGAGTTCGTGCCGCTAACGGGACCGGCGATGGATTGAGCCTTAGCAGCGTCGATGCTAGCCTTAGCTGATGCGGCGGCTTCAGCGGCTCGGTTGGCATCGAAAGCAGTGGAGGCCAGAACAGTGTCAATTCGATGGATAACACCCTGTTCAGCAATGATATCGGTCTGGAGGATCTTGGCAGTGTAGTTGCCTACTGTGACGGAACCCTTGGCGTTGTCAAAGACAATGTCTTGACCCGAAGTGGAAATCATGGAACCTTGGTCGATCAGGAGAGGAGAGTACAGAACGCGAGAGGCAACAACGTGCTGGCCCAAGATGGTAGGAAGATCGTTGGCGTTCGGTTGGGTAGCGACGAATTTCTCAATGGCGTCGTTGTTAGGGAGGAAGAGGGTCACGCCGGACATGGAATCCAGAGTCCTGAGCAAAGCTCCGTTCTGAACGTTCTGAATGACCTGGACGAGGGGGTTGTGGCCAAGGAAGACCAAAGTGTCGCTGATGGAGCCTGGAACTGTGATGGCATGGTCGATGGGCTGCACGGTGATCGATTCGACCTTGGTCGAGTTGCCAACAAAGGTACCGTTGTTGACCGCTTCAGCTACGAAGCTTCCGTTGACCGATTTGGAGAGTGCAACAGCTTGGCCAGCTCCGCCGGGAAGGTCGCTAAAAGCAGTCTCGTTCATCAGAGAGTGACCGATGGTGTGAAGCGGGTAAGCGTTGAAGGTGTTGGGATCGAAGTTTCCCCTTAGTACATGTTGGAGGAGGGTAGCTTCCAACCTGGAGCTGTTTGACGTGACCCACTGGGGCAGTTTCTCGATGGCGCTGTTAGTGGGAGCCAAGAAGTACTTCTCGCTGTTGTCGGCAAGAATCTTCTCGGTGACCGCTGGATGGTCGTTCAAGACGTCGGCAAGCGAGGTTAAGTTCGCATCACGGAGTCCCTGGAGCAAAGTGTTGACATCTCCTCCTTCTCGAAGCTGAAGGTTTTGGTAGATGGGAGAGGCGACGGCGCTCGAAGCGAGAAAGGCGAGGAAAGAGAGCGTGAACTTCATCGTTATTGTTTTTCAGACCAGATGGGAAGGGACAAGGAGATGGGGAATATGGGAAGGAAGAGGCTGGAAAGAGTGACAGCCTGAAGGGGGAACAAGGAATGGGGTAGGGATGGTAGAGGAGGGAATGATAGGGTTGTGAAGGAGGGGGGGCCTGCCGGATCCCTTGAAGGTTATATTGGGAGGACGACAACGGACCCGCCAAGGTTCTTCATCAGGGTGAGGGAGAGGAGTAGGCAGAACCGTGAAATCCTCGCTCGTCAAGAATGCGGCGAAGCCGAAGTGCAACGAGGCAGGAAAGTATTGGCGCAGATGAAGCAGAAGATTAAGCAGAGATGAAGGTGTACTGCACATAGTTCGGCGACATATAGCGCGGGGACGGAACAGAAAGCTGTGCGTCGGGAGGCCATAGGGAGCATTAGTAATGGAATCCGGCGATCAGCGTTCTCAATCTCAGATACCACACCAAGAGTCTGGGCCAAAGACCGAGGGAGTGGTGTCGTTCTCCTACGGTCTTGTATAGTCTGCTGCAAATGTTGCACTCGAACTACGCCGCTCAGGTTCTCGACTTTTCGGAAAGCTAGCCGCCATGCCAAGTAGGTTCAGACGCAAGACTGATTGACTACAGCTGCGACCTGAGGTAGCATATTCTGCCTGGTCTTGGCTCATTCCTTTTCGTGCAAGAATCTGAATGCTGGCTTTCATCAAGCTGGCTCTTGGCCTGCAATGCCTTGGCTGTATCGGACATCAGACGCCCTCGACACCGTCGCACGCCTGCTCTTTCGCTCCGCATTCTTTCAGATGATCTATGAGTTGATACATTAGCCTGTGACCTTTAATAGAAAAGGCTCGGTCTCTTAGCCCGTCAATCGATCATTGAAAAGCTTGGATGCGAATGGAGACAAGAAGCTACATCGAGACTGTGTATGGTTTGCCATCGAGGGAGAGGGGCTAAGAAGCGTGAGCCAAAATGGATTCTGCACCTCGCAGATCACACCTAAGACCGCAGATCCGTTGACAGCTTCGGTCTCAGCTGTGCGCTTGCAGGGCAGGAGGAGGTATGCAGGTAAGTGATTCGGCCCTGGTAACTTTCGTTGTGCTTTCCAAGCTCGAGACACTGCCCCCATCATCGGTGTAAAGCTGCATCCTCTCGGAGAAGTGTCAAAATATCTCTTCATTTTAGGCGCTTGTGGACAGGTAGGTTTGAAATTCGGAATCAGGAGTTCAAGTCGAAACGACGCGGTATTTACAAAATGGATTTGGTAGCTTGCAACGAGACTTCCAAGGTTAAGGTCCGCCCCGAACCTCCGACGCGCATCCTACAGCTTGGCGACTTGAAGCCGGGACGTGGCCCAATGCCTGGCTTCGTGCAGTCTCAACTTACTCTATCTCGTCGTCCGAGCAGATCAAGCAAAAAGGGAGGATCAAACAGCCGTTGGTAACCCGGGAGTCAGTACGGAATGAAAGCTACTTGGTATCCCTGTCCACAAAGTTCAAGTTAAGTTAAGCGTTCCTGACGCAAGGAGGTTGGAGAATTTAAGCTGGCATCTCGTCGACGTGAGGTTAATTCGAAATTGGGCTCAGAGGTCTGTCTCTCGTCATCGGTCGTTCCGCAGTAGTGTCGCATTCTCGACTACCCACATACTCAATGGTGCATCGGCTCAAGCTGGTCAAGTGCTGAGATGGCAGTCCCAATACAATAACTGAGTGATGCGTGGAATAGTGTCGCGATATGCTTCGTGGGGAAGAGAAGGGGCAGAGAAGCCATAGCGCCATATCGGGAAGCTAAAGAGCGCCAAACCATGCGAGATCTTAGAATCAAACAAATTCCAGAAGCACAGAAAAAAAGGTTCGAAAAACCACCCAAAATTCTGTACGAAATGGGAGCCAAAAATCTGAGTTCAGCACCGAGTGTTAGATCTATGTCGTGGGATCTTGTCTTAGAAAAGACGTGCATCACGAGGCAGTACCATCAACAATTCAGCTTCCAGATTCATCAGCGGAAACGCAGGCCGAGTCAACAAGATGCAACACAGTCAAGGTATCAGCAGGGCGGCGACAATCCAGCCAGACGAGAGGCAAAATATTTTTGAAGCATGCCATCACCATTGATTGACGTGCTGGCTCATATTAACAAGGTTGCTGTTGGTGGAGCGTCCTACACTTGACATATTGACATTCTTTATCGACCTACGCGAATAGAGAACAGCTGAGGATGTGTGCTTTTTGTTCAAGCGCTTGCATTGCAGTTTTTCATGTTTACTTGGAGAACCACCTCATGAACTTTCCGATGATGTGTAGCAAAACGACTGAGAAGACGAAGGCGATGGAGAGGACGAGTACGACGACGGGATCGACGCTCAATCCTTTGCTGTCATCCGTGTAGAGCCGCATCATTGTTGAGGAGGAACCACCTGCACCGGCCGCACGTGGCGAGTTGGGCTTCGATGCCGCTTGTTGCGCCGCTCGTCGTCTGTTGTTGAATCGAAAGCCGAAGAGCAAGTCAGAAGAAGCGTGATTGGTCAGTACAAATGTCATCGTCGAGCTGCATGTAGAGACGTTGCACTACACAGCAGGCATCCAAACGGGCTGATCCAGGCACGCAGACGTTGCTGAACCAAAGTGTGCTAGCACTTGAAGGTGCAACTTACCGAACAGCCTGGGAGTTCTTGCTGGCCAGCGCGGCCAGATTTGGGTTGGCGCCAGAGGCCTTTGCGTCAGACTAGTTGCGTTCCAAGGGAATCAAGGCGGGGTTGTCGATGTGTTGGCGACATTGGAAGCAGCAGTGATAACCAGTATAGAAGCGATTCCGAAAGGACGTTGTTGGAAGAGTACGAAGTGCAGATTGTCCAGGAAAATCCGCGGTTCAATGGCATCGGGATTGGCGAGAGGCAGCCGGAGCGGTTCAGCGAGAGTTGTCGGGAAGTCAAGCATGTTGAGGCAGCGTTATCGATACCAGAGTTGAGGTCAGCCATGGAAAGTATTCGAGAGGATATGAGAAGAGAGATTGGCATTCAAAAGTCAGTGTCTACGGAAGATCATCGGCCGTGGCGCGATCCAAAGCACCTACCATTTTGATTATATATGAAGGATTGAGAGCTGAGACTGCCGAAAGAACTTGAAGCTGACAGGTAAGAGGCTTGATGTGGATGCTGACGGTGGATTTGCAGGAGATAGATGGTGTCAACCAAGTACCGAGGAACAAGAAGATCTCGGTCTGTGGCCCACCCGCATTCGTGGGGTTCAACTTTAGAACTCTCTTCCCGCACTCTACCTCCAGCTCATGGCCCTGAAGTCTTCGGTTCCGCGTTGTGGTTTCTTTCGGCCGATACAATTTTTGTGTCCAGCTTCACAAACTTCCCAAACGTACCTGCCACTCGAGGCCGACTTCCGTACTGCTAGACCAAACCTTCCTCCCATCATCACACCCAACGGCAAATCGCAGCAAGATACGTATCGGTTTTGGGCGTCGATCAATCAGGATGAAGCTCAACAAGCTCAAAGTCCGTCCGAAGAAGGATGCTGCTGCGGCACCGTGTGCTGCCGAGTTCGCTACCATGTTGGCTTGCTGGGCTTCTTCCAACGATTTGAACAACGTTGGCTCGTGTCGTGATTCCGCAAAGGCTTTGCAAGAGTGCATGGCTAGCAGGGTAAGTATCGCTCTAACTCACGATTGGGCAAGACTAGAGGGCTCTCGGCTAACACTACTCTCATCTCTCTTTGCTCGCTCTTGCTAACATACCGCAGAAACCAAGAGGAGGCGTCTCCAAACCCACCATCAATTACCATCTTGCCCGACTGTCCAAACAGATCTAGATCTACATCGAACGCATCAAAAAAGGTTATCAGCCATGAACATATCACTTCAATTGTGCTAATTCGATACGTAACGTGCCTTACATTGGCGTTCCTGGCTCTCGAGACCCTCCTCTCAGGATGTCACCGTCAGTGGATCACCGTCACCGTCCTGGAGAAACTTATTCGCATCCCACAGTGCATCCCTATCCAAGATCCACGCCATCATCACCCAAAAGCATACCGATGAACTGTATCGCACCTCAGCAACCACCACCATCACCAACACCAACACCAACACGAATCGTGCCCCGTGGACAACAATGTACAATAGCTTCTCTTACTGCAACTAACGGCTTCCAAAACTTCCTTTGCTTCGATCTGTCCAGCATTGTCAATCGGCACAGAGATCGAACCTCACTTGCCAGCCAGGTTTGAATGAAAGACGAACCGTTGTTACATCGAACCTATTCATACATTGCATTGAAACTAACAACGAGGTATACGACAAAGGAGCAGCATGGGCAGGGTAAAAAAGAAGCCGAGGAACAAAAGCAGGATCTACTCTGGCTCTCTAGCTCTCTTAGCTATCGAAGGTTTCGATCGTCTCAATGAAAGCCTTACTAAGGGATCCTATAGTGGGATCTGTTTCGATGCAGTCCAGAATCTGCAACGACATGGCTTCTGCATCCACCGCCCCATAAATTTTCTCCACTTTGACGCTATCAGCCAGCAAAATGCTTCTACTTTCACCCGTTCCCTTGATATCCGACATTGCCGTGATTACGATCTTGCTCTTCTTGTTGGGTAAGAGGACGGTTGCTCGAAGCGATACTTCGTTCTTTTCTTCTTCAACCGCATCGTCGCCCCCCTTGGTCTGAACAAGATCCACTGGGAACCAACACCGAAGATGCTCGATCTCAGCGAGTAGAATTCGTTGTCGAATGAGCGTCTGAGATATCTTGCGCAAGATCAGGAGACCGTCCTGAGAGACACCTCCTTCAAAATCGGCGTCGAAATCGGTCTGCAGACTCTGTACGGCTAGTCTTCGAACCATGTTGGTACCGAACTCGACTGTCTGGGTTCCCCTTTGCTTCAGTGTGATCCTCTGGACCCTTGCGGTTGCCTGAGGAGTATTGTTGATTGCCAGAGACATCACCACCTGAAGCCATCCATCGAGGATCAGGATCACTTCGCGCGTTCGCTGTTGCCCCTTTGTCGCAGAGTCTTCCTCCAAGTCTTCCGATTCGAAGCCGTTATCGATCACTCTGACCAGATGTAACTTCTCCAGGTTTCGAATCTCTCTAAGTAGTCGTCCCGCTTCTCCTCTCGTGTAACCCTGGATCTGATCGACAGTGGCATGCGCTTTATCCACCATCTCCTGCGCCACGGCCATCTTCTCACGATTCTCCTCCAGTCGGATCAAGAGTCGTTGATGTTGCTCCTCCACATCCAGCAACTTTCCTCGCATGGATTCAAGCACTTCGTGTTGCTCTTCGATGCTCGAATATAGACCCTTGAGTTCCTCAGCATCGCAGGTCTCGATCTCGGCTTGTCTCTGCTTGGCCATCTGGAGGTCCGTCCTCAGCTTGGCGTGCTTAGCTCGGAGGACCGGCAACAGTTCCTCTTGCAGTTGCTGCTTCTTGGTGTTGACAATATGAAGGTCGCATTGGAGCCTTCCGTGGTAAGCCTCCAACGTTTGGATCATCTCCTGATCGAATTCCTTGTCCAGTCTCCAACCGTAGTAATCGGCGCAGACAAGAGCTCGAGCAGCCTGTTTCTGAAGCTTGAATTGCGCCTCCATCTCCTTCTTCTCTTCCTCGTTCTGAAGTCCCATGATCTCTCGAACGAAGTCGGGTGGCGAGTCATAGAAAGCCTGTTCCATTTCTGCCATCTTCTCCTTTCCGTCGTCGACCTGCTCCTTGATTTCGCGACAAGCTTCTCGAAGCGCTTCGAGCTGAGGCGCAGCTCCACAAGCCGCCTTCACCAAACGCATCATTCCGATCGGCCCCTCCGTTGCAGGAGCTACCATGTCCTCGTTGGTATTGCCGTCTTCGGATTTGGACGGAGGAATGGGCCTACGTCGCGAAGCGTTCATGTCGTCGTTGAAATGAACGCCCACAAAGCCTAAGAAATCGTTCAGAGGCATTTGCGCGGGAACTTGCGCAAGGCCTTCGTTGTTGCTGTAATCCTCGAAGCTTTCGATGCCATCGCCAAGGTCAGAAATAGTGCCGTTTGCGTCGCTGTCCTCGCTGCTCTTCCCACCCGACTCCACCGCAGAGTGAAAAGATTCGGAGGTGGCGCCCATGGAGAGGTCCGGGAGAACAGCAGCAACGAGAGACGATCGACCTGCTCGCCGTTTGGGGCTGTGATTGGCGCGGAAGAGTGAAGATGATTCTGCGGAAGCGACTCCTCCCAACGACTTGCGATCGCGATGAAGAGCGTCCATCTTGGCAAACTTGGACGAGGGAGATGGACTTGGCTTTTGCGCTGATCTAGACAATCCGGCGAAGGACAGATTGGAGGCTGTCAAAGGGGTCGGAGGTTGTTGGAGCTCCTGCTGGACTTGCTGCCCAGAGGCTGTCGGCACACGTCGAGCAGGTGAGTGCTTGTACGCCGGAGACGCCACACCGCCGATAATGGATCGACGGAAGGAGCTGAGCTGCTCTTGCGTCGATGCTGAAGGCTGCGCAGGTGGAAGGGGATTGCCTCCGACTCGCTGAGCAGAAGACCGATTCGGTGATTCGAGAGCTGCCATACCTCCGCGCAAGGATTGGCGAAATTTGCTGGGCGATTTGGGGGCTGCAGAAGAAGGCTGGAAAGGACTCGGCGCACCGGTCCCAAGTCGGGTGGCAGGTGATTTGCTGGGCTTGACTGGTGAGATAGCGGAGGTGTCTGCGATGCGACCAACAGGAACCGTCATGTCCATTGCCATGGAGGACGAATCGTCCGATGACGGTTGTGGGAAGGCCATGCTGGAACTCTGATCCACCAGGTCCATATCGCTAGAGGCGGCTTCTTTCTCACGAATGAAGCCCGTGATAGCTTTTGTCATGTCCATGGGCATGGTTGCATCCGCCTGAATCGTTTCATCCCCTTCCGAATCGATGCTGACGTCGGGCAACCCGGTGAGGATGGTTGTGGTCTCATCGCCGTTCCGCTTAGCTTCGATCTTGGTCGTAATGGCTTTCGTCATGTCCATGCCGTCCCCATCGCTTGCGTCTGTCATGTACGACTCGTCCCCTTCAACTGATGAAGGAGCGACATTGACGTTGGTCAGCTCCATCGTGGCGGTTTGATCCAGGTTCATGTTGGAAGAGTCGGCGTCCTGACCCATAGAGATCGACATGTCGCTGTCGTCGGAGCCGGGATGCAGATCCGGGAATGAGGATGAAGGGTTCTGCCCAGCATCGTAGTTGCTACGTCTCCTTTTCAGGGCGGGAGCAGACCCTATGGCCTGAGTCATGTCCATCTGATCCGCATCCGCTGCTGCGATAGACATGCTAGAATCGTTCTCCAGTCCTCGTTTATGCACAGAGCCATGACTGGCTGTGATCTGCATGCTGACGGTAGCGTCCCCTTCCAGCGCCAAGCTACTGCCGTCTCCGGTGGTGTCAGGATCCAAGGTTGAATCATCGTGAGGTAAAGAAGCGGCGATGGACGCAGCCAGGGAACGCCCGCTGAAGTCCATGACAGAAACTTCCAGATCCATGTCCGAATCGTCGTCATCATCGCTGTCCGTCGACTCTTCCGAATCGTCATCCGAAGCGACAAACGACGCAAAGCCTACACTAGCCACGGATGAGCTTGCTGGTGTCGAGTTCGGTGACGATTCTTCTCTCCTTAAGCTTCGTAATCGAAGTGTGGGTTCGTCTCGGGCAAACTCGGTTTTCTCTTGTCTTGCACTAAAAGTGACCCTTCTTTTGGGCCGGATCACTTGGGTCAGGGCATTGCGCGATACCGGCTTCTGAGAGGCTGATGCTGGCGCGTCGAGAGAGGGGTTGCTGAAGTTGTGATTGCCATCCCTGGCTCTGCTGCCTGTGTTCGGTAGGGAAGTTCTGCTGGTGGTGCTATTCGACTTGGTCGGTTCGGGTTTGCCGAGCTGAGCGATCTGCTCGGTCAAAGAAGGCATCGGAAGACCTTTCCTCGACTCAGGACTGGGAACCAGCCCAGTGGGACTGAGGAATACCTGTGGGACTTGTCGGATGGCACTCTTGCGGGGAGCTGGCGCGTTCCTCCTGCTGGTTGTCGTCGAATCTGCCTTGGCCTGCGTCTCTTTGAGTAAATTGTCCAGTTCAGAGCCACCGACGGAAGCAGCGCGCTTCTTGGAAGCCACCTTCTCCTTGGTTGCTCTCATGGTGTCTTCCTTACTGCTGCTGAGTCGAGAAGAGTGAGAGTTTTCCTTGGCAGCCGCACTGCTCAGGGACGATTTTGTCGTCATCGAAGATCCGCCCAATGGAACACCTCCTGAGCCGGTACCTGCCAGAGACATTCTGGACCGCGGCGACCGGCGGGGCTTGAGTGGAGATGGCATGGCTGAATTGCTTCGTGCTAGCGTGATGAACGGAACACGATAGGGTAAGGGTATATGGAGCAAGCACGTCGCCAAAGCGAGATAGATGATGGCGGTGAGGCTCAAGTGATATAGTGTTGGTCTCCAAACTCTTTCTGCATCCCCTCGACTCCACTGCAGCAAACCAACCGAGAAACGCGCAGTTTTAGGTCGCGTCCTCCGAACCAAAACTCACAACGAGAGCATGTCCGCAAAACAGTCCTTTGTTAGATCACAGAATTTGTCGCGACACTTGATTAGACATGCACGTGACCTGTCAGCCTTCTTCGAGGCATTCCATTCTATCTTCCCGTCATGCTCTTGTTCGTTCGCTTTCGCCTTCGCTGCCCTTTCAAGATGTGAAAATGGCGAAGGCATGCACAAGTCAGTAGATTAACCCCCCCCAGGCGGCCAAGCGAAGGGCTCGAGCCAAGGCGATCGAGGAGGATGGCGGGGCGGCACCATCTGGCGCTTGACAGTCTGCGCTACTGCTCAGCTCCTATGGTCAATCAATCGGATCTGCCATTCCGCCTTCAGACCGTCAAGCATGGTGCTACTTCGACGTGGACACAGATGTACCTGGCAGCAGACCTGAACGACGACCAAGATACGCTGGAGACGCTACTGAAAAGTCTTGAACGAGGACTGAATTCGTCCGATAATTTGATCCAAGACCCTACCAACCCTCTGTACGGCCAATCAGCACCTCAGGTGGTCCAGCTAGCAGGCAACGATATCGATGGATTGGTTTCAGCAGCTCGAAAAGTGTCGCATCTAACCGATGCAATCGACCTCAATCTAGGCTGTCCCCAGCGTCACGCTGAAGTAGGAGGATATGGCGCCTATCTCTTAGCAAAGCAACACTGGCCACTTGTAACGAGCCTGGTGGAAGGTCTTGCCCATTCGGTCGATGTTCCGGTCACAACCAAGATCCGACTCACGGTACCAAAGGAGCAGACGACGGCGCTGGCAGTTGATCTATCGAGGGCAGGTAGCTCCCTGATCACTGTTCATCCGCGCTTCGCTTCGTCGGTTAGGAGACGGAAAGGTATTGCCGATTTGTCCATGGTCAACGAGGTGATCAACGTACTGGACAAAGAGGGCCTGCTGAGAAGCTCGGAGAATCCGAACGGAGACACAGCCGTTATCAGTAATGGGAATGTAAGGTGCTGGTCGGATATTCCGGCTAACCTTGCCAAGACGGGCGCTTCGGGAGTCATGGTCGGCGAAAGTCTGCTCGAAAATCCGGCGCTGTTCTCCCCTTCTCTGATTGGGTCCACCAGCTCTTCGGTGCTTCCGGACTCAGCAGCGGACATGGTCAGCGAGTACCTCGATATCAGAAATACGTGCGAAGCCCTCGGCTCGCCCGTCAAAGTAGCTAAACAGCATGTTCACGCCATCCTCTGCTCACCGCCTCCGTCCCTCTCGCTACAAGATGACGTGGACGCTGTCCATCACAAGCAAATGCCATCAGATTTCCATCGCCTCCGCGCCATCCTGTCCAGCAAGATCAAAAGCATCGAAACCGAAGCTGACCTATCGAGTTTTCAAAAGCAGCTTCGCGCCGCCAACGATCCAGCTCCCGGTCTCACAAATGTATTTTAGCATGAACCAAACATCGTCTTCGTCGTACGCATGCATTCGCCTGATCTGGCTCAATTTGTTTTAGATCTCCAAAGATAGGTTAACTCCCGTGGGCTCGTGCGAAGGTATGAGATGCAAATTCAAGAGAAAGGCGATAGTCGGTACAGGGAACATCAAGTGTGCAATCCGATCACGAGACTCATGGGTAGTAAGCTGGCGTACGTCCTCCATCGGCATAAGGGTTGTAAGCTGGAGTTCTTCCTCCATCACCCAGAGGATTGTACGCAGGCGTCTTGCCTCCGTCGCCGAGAGGGTTGTATGCGGGGGTTTTGCCGCCATCACCGTACGGGTTGTAGGCTGGAGTCTTGCCACCATCTCCAGCGTAGGGGTTGTAGGCTGGTGTGCGAGCTCCCAAGCCGCCTGCTCCTCCTCCGTACGCCCCTGTCGAAGCTGTAGCAGCAGGCGGTTGGCTGTAGCTATCCCAACCACTAGCGCCGCCACCGCCAGCACTTCCGTAAGGAGCACCCGCGGCCACAGGTTGCGAGCCTCCGTAGGGGTTGTAGCCGCCTCCGTTGGCCGGTCCGACGACAGAGCTGCCCGAGGAAGCGTAAGGATTGGTGGACATGTTGCCCATTCCCGATCCCATTGAATTGTAGCCGCCACGGTTAGGAATTTGAGATCCACCCGAAGTGAGCTTGGTACTCCTACCCGTGATGGGGTCCTTCTCGACCAACCAGTCCAAGCTGACGGTGATGGGCTTAGGTACCGACTGCAGCTCGATCCTCGCCATGTTGCCTGTCGTCTCCGTGATTCGTCCTCGGAAAGTTTTATAAGGACCTTTGATGATAGCAACGTTTTTGCCTCGATGCATATCTCGCCCTCCGAAACGTTTGACACCTTCTACGCGTACGTCGTTGGCTCCTCCACCCAAGCTGGCGAGCGCAGGGTTCATCTTGGACAAGTCGCCACCGTCCTTTTTGACCTTGGTCGAGACACTCTTCGGCGCCAGAGGTTCCAGCGTACGCGCTCGTGCAATGAAGACACCACCGTTCTCCGGGTATTCACGATTATGCAGGAAAGTGATCATGGACTGGTAGACATGCAGCACTTGGCCTTGTCGCATTCGCGAGAAAGGTCCTGCCACCTCTTTGACCATGTCGCCGGCTCGAATCTCGTTGCCGTCATGATCGAGCGCGAACGCTCGACTGGTGTCCTTTTTGCTGCTAATCTGATGCGGCTTGACGGTCACCACCTGGCCGGTCTGATCCAGCACCTTGAAGCTCTCTCGTTCGATGTTGAAGATGATACCGACCGTAGAGGCGTCCAGCTGAACCAAGTTGTGTAGTTCGTATCCGCTGATTACGTTGACACCAGATCCCACCTCGGCTGCTTGTCGGATGTCCTTGGAAAACACGGACACTTCTTGCATGGATAGATCGGACAGGAAGGTGGTGACGTTATCTTCCACCTTGACAACCAGACCGGTCTCGTCTGCGTGCTTGCCTGACATGACCTTGATGTGGTCACCTGGTTTGAATCGCTTCCGAACGCTGCGCGCGGGCACTTCGACAATCTGCCCCATAAGGTCTTCGTGTTCCAGCTCGATCGTGATGACTTCACCATTGATCGCCTTGACCGTACCGTACACACCTGCCTGTTCACCTTCAAAGATCTCCACTTGGTCCTTGGGCTGGATCAAGGCTTCCGTCGCTTTCTTGCTGGCGTCGGCGATCAAGTTGAGATCCACCGTGCCGGCTTTGGGCATGCCATCTTGATTTGCATTTTCGCCGGCGAACTTGGTGATCTCGTCCAAGGTTGGATTGACATTTTCAGTGATAATACCCGTCACCCTCACATCCTTCTCGAGGAATCCATCTACGTAGGTGTCGCCCTGGAAGACCCAACTTGCGCCCCTCTTGGTTGGCGTGTCCTTTGGGTACGCCTTCTGCACCTCTTCGGGATTGAAGAATCGCTGAGGAGGGCGGAAGGCGACAGCCGCCGACGCCGGACCGGATCCCTTCTTCCTCTTTCGACCGAGACTGTCGGTGTACATGCTGCTGTCTTTTGGAGTGAGGTCGATTCGGGGAATCAGCTTGAGACCGACTTCTTCTCCATTTTCGGTGACGTCGAGCACCTGAGCCAAGTCACCTGCGTACTTTCCTCGCTTGATTCGAACCCAGCCACCAACCTGAATCTCGTTCTGAACCTTTTGTAGCTTGAGCAGATCCGCCATCTCCGAGATCGGCACCAAATAGAGCGACGATGCTTGACGAGCGTAGACACCCGCCAGGCCATTACAGGCTTTGATGACATCGTCGGCCCGCCTCGCTTCCACATAGACCTTGCCTGGAATGGTGTCTCTGCAGAAGGCCGAAATGATCTTCATAGGATGTGAGGTAAAGTTGTCCGCCATCGCTTTTCGAACCAGTGTCGTGATGATATCTCTCTCCCTTCCAGGCTTGCACGGAACACCCCACAAGCTCGGGTCCTCCACGGAAGGCATCAAGAGACGCTGTGGAACCTCGGCATAGTCGGACTGAGCTGCGTACCTCGCCGATCGACCATATCGTTGCCGCAGCTCTTCGGCCAAGGCTTCGGCGTTGGTATCTTCTTCCTGTCGACGGAAGCGATCTAATCTCTGGTTATCGGCAGCAGCTCGCCTCTGTATCTCTTCGGTATCGTCGGGGATATCCTCTTCGATGAAGCCATCCTCTCGTGCTAGCTCCTCCTCCTCTTCATCCAGATCCTCCTCGTCATCGTCCACTTCGGCTTCGACATCGAGGAAACGATTCCGTCTTTGCTTCTTGGCCCGTCTTCGACTACCACGAGCATCATCCTCGTCATCGTCCTCATCCTCTTCATCCTCTTCGTCATCCTCGTCATCTTCGTCCTCTTCGTCGTCATCATCTTCGGCGAAAGGGTCGATGTTGCGTTCATTGTTTCCCTCTCGTGCCTTCAACTGTTTTCTGCGGTCTTCCGCCGTTTCGCCTCCATCGTCGTCATTGTCGGAAGTATCCTCTTTGACTCGAGGAGTTTTCTCCTCACGCTCGCGCTTGATCTCCATGTCGTCCTCCATCGTGTCGTAAGGAGAGGCTGCAGGGAAGGAGAAGATGGAGAATGTAAAGAACGGCAGCAGGACGAGAAGCAGGTTGAGGACTGTCGTCGAATTCGAGACCACAAACTCCAACCCCAAACTGAACTGCGCGAACCGGCTCAGCTGCAGACTTGAAATGATGCCGACTTTTTGTTAGACTTGGCAACTGAGTTGAGAAGTTCTCGCCTCCCGGCGCGGTCTCTCGTTCGATTTGCTCAACAATCAGATCGGGGTGATTTGGTTGGACGCATCACATCGGCGATCCGAGAAGAAAAGTAGAAGGCAGGGAAAAAAAAAGTTGCGCTTCCTCTCTCTTCCGTAAGTCGAGAATTTTCGGAAGCCCCGACGGCGAGCAGACCTTGGTTGATTTCCTAGGATCGCAGCAGCTCGACCGATCTCATGCTTCTGTGCTCGATCGACTAATAATGTTGTACATAAGAAGAAATCCGGGAGTGTGGACCTGCATCGAATGAGTCCAAGTCAGTTAGTTACTGAAGATTTGACCAACGAAAGGACCGATTGTATGCGAAAAACAGAAGCATCTGTGTTATGTGTGTGTGTGTCTCTGTGACGATGTCGGGACTGTAGCACAATCGATTTTTCTTTCTGATCACACGGAGCACAATTATCTACGCTTCGCCTATCGTTTCTCTCGCTCACCACCATCCCTGCTCATTATCGCCTCCGCTTTCTTGCTCCCTCACTACCTTCGTCTGATCCAAGATGAGCCTTCTTCGATCTCAGGCCCCTCGATCCATCGCCAGGTCGCTCGCCAGCCAAAAGTCGGTGGCTGCCGCCGCCCCTGTCGCAGCTCGATCTTTCACTTCTCGATCCAACTCCAATGCTTTGTCCACCCGTGCCAACCGCGCCCGAGTCTGCGCTGCTCCCCTGCCCCGTATCGCCATCGCTTCTCAGCAAATCCGAAATTATGCTGCGGAGTCTGGCAAGTTCGAGCGAACCAAGCCCCACATGAACATCGGTACCATCGGACACGTCGACCACGGAAAGACCACCCTCACTGCCGCCATCACCAAAACCCTTCACGAAGCCCAGGGTACCGGTAAATTCGTCGACTACGCCTCCATCGACAAGGCTCCCGAAGAGCGAGCTCGTGGTATCACCATCTCCACCGCTCACGTAGAGTACGAGACCAACAACCGTCATTATGCCCACGTCGACTGCCCAGGCCACGCCGATTACATTCGAAACATGATCACCGGTGCTGCTCAGATGGACGGCGCTATCATCGTCGTATCTGCTCCTGACGGTCAGATGCCTCAGACCCGAGAGCACCTTCTGCTCGCCAAACAGGTCGGTATCAAGAAGCTCGTCGTCTTCATCAACAAGGTCGACCAGATCGACGACCCAGAGATGCTCGAGCTCGTCGAGATGGAGATGCGAGACCTCCTCTCCACTTACGGTTTCGACGGTGAGAACACCCCCATCGTCACCGGATCGGCGCTCGCTGCGCTCGAGAGCCGAGACCCTGAAGTCGGCCAGAATGCCATTCTCAAGCTCATGGAGGAGACCGACAAGTGGCTCGACTTGCCGCCTCGAGACCTCGAGAAGCCTTTCTTGATGCCCGTCGAAGACGTCTTCTCCATTCCCGGTCGAGGTACCGTCGTCACAGGACGAGTTGAGCGAGGTACCATCAACAAGGGTGCTGAAGTCGAGATCCTTGGTCTTGGCAACACCTTCAAGACCACTTTGACCGGTATCGAAATGTTCCACAAGCAGCTCGATCAGGGAATGGCCGGTGACAACATGGGTGCCTTGCTGCGAGGTGTCAAGCGTGAACAGGTGAAGCGAGGTCAGGTCATGGTGATTCCTGGCTCCATCAAGCCTGTCAAGAAGTTCCGAGCTCAAGTCTACATCCTCAAGAAGGAGGAAGGTGGTCGATACACTCCCTTCATGAACAACTACCGACCTCAACTCTTCATCCGAACCGCCGACGTCACCGTCTCCCTCACCCACCCTCCTGGCACACCAGATGCAGACGAAAAGATGGTCATGCCCGGTGACAACGTAGAACTGGACGGTGAATTGATCCACGACATCGCCCTCGAGGAAGGTTCCCGATTCACCCTCCGAGAAGGTGGCAAGACCGTGGGAACCGGCATCATCACCCAGATCATGGGATAAGCCACTCAATGCTTTCACGGCATTCTCCCCCTCTGCACTTAACATCACGAAACCCGAAAAAGAGACGCAGCTAGTCTTGCGTCTCCCCACACATGTACGAATACGTCTCATTGCTTGCACCACTCACTTCCGCCTCTCGAACCAACAGGATAGATGCCCTTCTATTGTCACTCTGTTCTGTCTCTGACTTGGTCGAGTGCTTTTGGCTTCACGAGTGTGGCTTTTGTGCTTCGATGAATGAATCCAGGGTATCGTATTTGAGCCGTAGTGTCTAGCAAATACAGTTCAATAAATGGGGAAGATGGTCCAACCATCTTTTCTGCTCTCCTCGCAATTGATCGCTTCCCAATCGATGCGTAGAAAGTCTTCGGAAGTGAGCGTTCTGGACTGGCTGCCTTGTTCGTCGTCTTGCGTCGAAGAATCAGGCTTGATCGTGGGAAAACCAAGCAGAGCCATGCAAGGAGGACAGAGGGTGACTAAATGCTCGTCCAAGCCTTCGATCGTTGCCTCTTGATTCCCGTCGTCGCCTTGTCCTCCCTGTTTTGTGTCGGAACGAAGTTTGACTCGATCTCCTCCCAGAATCCCGTATTGCGCTTTTCGCAGGGAGCAGGCAAAACATCTCCCGTGTTTTAGTCTGAGCAGACTTTCGTCCTTCCTCCTGATCCTTACAGATGAGCCAACGGCGGCGTTGTGCTGAGAACGGTCCGCGCCTCGGATCGATGGCGCCCCAGTGCCTACGTACGAATAAGCCACATGCCCCTCAGCATGCAAGATGCGTTCTCCAACACCATAGTTGGCTTTGTTGTCCGACTTGAAGCGCAAGATGGTTGGATGACATATCCATGTGATGGTTGGGAAGCTGGGCATATCGATCGCGCCTTGACCAGAGGTTGTCGGGCTTGCCTCCTCTCGGACTTTTGCCTCTTCCGGTCGTAGTGCTCGCACATTCTCGATGACGAAACAATGTACACAATCCCCCTGATGCAGCATCCAGTACGGATGGCCGATTCGAATTATATCGAGCTGATCAAACGTGACGTCCAGATCACCACCCACACTGACTTCCTTCAGAGGATGGTCTTCAGAGCGATTTCTCTTCTTCCATCTTTGCAGTAGGGTCACGTAGTCGGCTTCCGCTCTCTCATCCGATACCTCGTCGCCACTTCTGTAATCGCTTCCATAGAGCTTATTCTCGATGGTGATGACCGTGTCTGTCCGTCGATGCTTGCCTGTGAAGCGCGCAAAGCGAGCTTCTTGACCATCTTCTTCCGAAGCAGAGCCCAAAGCCTGCGTTTCGTCGTCATCATTCGGGTCGACGTTACTGTCATCTGGGCGGGATGGAGGCGTCGCATCATGGCTCGCTTTTGCGCGGAGCCGCTCCCTCCAACCGACCCTTTCCGGCTGCTCGTTCGACCAGCAGAAGAGTGAACGCTTCAGCAAGTCTAGCGGCTGAGAAGACAGAATCTCAATGGTCTGCGTTTTCTTGAGTCCCGCGGGTCCGTCACCAGCCACCTTGTTGACATAATCATCCTTGAGCTGCCCAGAGGAGGCTTCAGTATTTCTTGGAGCTTCTTGATCGGCGCTTCCGCTGGCATCGCCCTCAACCCCGGAGTCCAGGCTGCCAGCGAAGAAGGAGATCGTCAGCACAGACGACGCCGAAGTAGGGCTTGCGGTTTTACGAGCCGGATCATCAATTTGATCGTTGTTGGACTCGTTAGGACGGACCCGGATCGCATTGCGAAGCTCGCTGGGAGAGAAGGGTCTGTCAAGGCTGTTGAAAAACTTTGGTTTCAGCCTCTTCGCGTAGACCATCAGCTGACGTTCGTGGAAACGAAAGGCAGCAGGAAGATTGGAATCCAAGGCATTGAGCAACTCTTCCCTTCCTTGACGTACGTCGATCGAGCTATCCGGTTGTCGCAAGTACGCTTCTTGTGAAGTACCGCTGGTCTGCAATCCGTCCGTAGCCTTCCGTGCCTTCTTGCTAGCTGGAGCTTCTGAGTCTCCTTCGGTAGACTCGTTGCTGCTGTCGTTCCCGGAAGAATCGGCTGAGACTTCGGATTCGGCCAAATCTTCGGTTGGATCTCTTTTCAGCTGAACAGTAGCAGAGGAAGCCAAATCTCGGCGAGCTGGTTTCGCTTTGCGCGACCACTTCTGCCATCGATCCCGCACCGCTACAGAAAACTGATCGTCGAGTGCTTTAGATCGTACTAGAGCATTGACCGTAGAAATGGCCTGGTCGATGCTCGTTCCAGCTTCATGCTGTCGACACGAGCTCCGTAGCTGATTCAGATCCTCGAGACGCTGCTCTCTTCTGTCGAGCTCAAGCGACCTGAGACGGATCGGCTCCGACGCGTAAGAAGGTCGATTATGGCTGTTGCCATTCGAGGTGCTCATGACCTCCGGCGCGCCATCCACGACATCCGTCCGGATGGGATGTAACCGAGGAAGGCTGGCCCTTTCGGTTGTCCTCCTATTTCGGTGGTCTTTTGCCTTGGTGAACAGAAAGATCGGAGCTGGGTAGAGTGAGGAAGTCGAGAAGGAGTGACTTTGGAAAATGAAGGCAGGGTCCAAGAATTCACCGGCTGAGCCGCGAAGAAATGGATGGAAATCTGCAAGCTCTAATTTTATGAAATCACCGGACTGCTCAAAAAAAAAGTTCTCACCCTTCTTTCCACCTTCTTTCCATCACCTCTGACTACTAGCCCCTGGGCGGGCCTCCTCACAACGAGCTCAGCACAGGCTCAAGCCAAGTCTACACTATTGCCGCCATGTGGCTGCTAGTCACTTGTCGATTGCCGCGATGACGCTGGAAGAGAACAGAACACATTCGTTCGGCGACGCCGACGGTCCGACACAGGCTGCACCATCTTCTCTCAGCGAGCGTCAGGGGCACTCTTGCCCTTATGATGGATGTGGCAAAGTCTACGCCAAGGCATCTAAGCTTGCCCAACATGTTCGCTCCCATACTGGCGAAAGGCCTTTCCGTTGCGACTATGAGGGATGCGATGCGAGCTACATGCGAAACGAACATCTCAAAGCGCATCAAAGGAGGCATCTGAACCAGGCAGACAGACCATTCAGGTGTACGGAACAGGACTGCGTTCGCTCCTTTTGGACTTCGAGCCAGCTGAAAAATCACATGCAAGCCTGCCATATCGATCACCAGTCTGTCTCCACCACCAACGAAGAACGAGACTATAACTGCACAGAAGATGGATGCCGGCAAAGCTTCCACAAACGGAAGCAGTTGCGCCTACACATCCGAGAGCAGCATTCGGATTCTCCGCTGACCCCTCAGTCTGAGGCTGCTGAGACGACCAGCTGCAGAGAGCTCAACAATCTGACCGCTTCGGAATCGAATCTGCCGTTTCCTTGCGGCCATTCCGGATGTCAGATGCGTTTCCCTACCAACGCCAAACGTAAAACGCACCAGCGCACCCATGAGAATGGACGGTATACGTGTTCCATGGAGCACGATGCTCCTCAAGAGGGGAGCGATCAATCACTTCAATCCCGGCCATACATCTACTTCTTTCCGAATTGGTCTTCCTTGCAATCTCATCTCAAGGCATGCCATCCTCCGGTATGTCCTTGGCCTGGGTGTGGCAAGCACTTCCGCCGAAGAGACAACCTGCGGGCTCACTATCGCAGACACGAAGATCGGAAGTTGCGACTCGAGATGGAGGCAAAAGTGATGGAAATGAGTCAGGAGGCTCGCCTCAATTTTCAGAGAGCAAGTTCGTTCGACGAGAGCGCTTCTTCCGACGATGAGGAACAGGAAGAGAGTGATGTCGAGCAAGATCAATTTTTGGATCCCGTCCTTGATACCCACGCTTCTGTCTCGACCTTAGCCCCGCCAAGGATCATCGCCGATTCGAACTCGACTCGTCCCTCAGACGACGAGCTTGTTCGAAGAGCCGCTGAGCTGCAGAAGATCCGGCCCAAACGGAGCGGTCTGTTCAAAGATCTCAGCTCACCCGCCCTCAGCGTGAACGGCACATCGTCCATCCAGGATGGCGGAGATGAAACCCACTCCCATCTCGACGGTGCGTCGACGTCCACCCTGTCAGCGTCGAGGTCCGCGGGCCCTTTCGCTTGCTCCTGGAATGGATGTCACAAGATCTTTGTTCGCAAATCGGCACTTTCCATTCACATTCGAACTACCCATCTCGGAGAAAAGCCGTTCGAATGTCCAGATTGCGAGAAGCGCTTTGCCCACAAGCACCTTGTGTCGCGACATCGTAGAATCTGTCCCGCTCGACAAGGCTCTCCGCCTCCGGACGAAGGCAGCCGACTCCGCTTGATGAGCTACATTCCCGATGGGCACGTCTCTGAAAGTTCCGGAGATCTTGGATCCGACACAGAGTCTCACGCCGATGCTTCCGATGCTGCTTCGAGTGATGAGCCAGGTCATGCGAGCCAGCTTACGATAAAGACAGGCTCCGCTCCCAGCAACGAGGTAAGGCTAAAGCTGCTGGATCTGCTGACGGGCCGTGGCTATTCGCCGTCTGGCGCGGCTGGTTCAAAGATGCCGATCAAGAGAACTGCTACAGGGTCTCCTCGAGCAGAGGCACCGCCAGCGAAACGGAAGCGGTTTTCGAGAGATCGTATCTTTGAATGTCCTTGGACCTCTATTCAAGAGCATCTCATCGGACGTCCAATGGATGCTACGATCCCGCATGTTGTAGGTGATCAGAGCGGAAGCAGATCGCTCGGCCCTCCCGAAAGCGATGACGCAGAGCCGATATCTCGATGCGAGTTCCGTTTCCAACGCATCTACGACCTCCGTCGTCACCTTCGAGCGCAACACGGTCTCGATCTCGAAGATCGACAAGTCAGAGCATGGCTGCGATTCGAAGAGCAGCAACGCCCCAGAACCGACCACCCAGAACGTCTTGTCACTTAGATACCACTTGTACACTAGTCAAAAGCATAGAATCTATATATGGACACACGACCCCAAGTCATATTCGACCGACCTCGTCTGAATTGAGTCTTGAGAAGTTGTGAGCACCTCTGGCATGAGGGTTGGAAAGCGGTTTTGGTACACGCTGTGATGATGGGGACGCCAATTTCTTGCAAACTTCCGCACGAAAAAATAGATGGCGTCCACGAAGAAAAGGCAAAAATGGAAGATCAACGCGAATTTGGCGGAGAAGCCGACTCACAACTCTGAATCCACATGCAGAGTGATATTCTTGACCTTAGTCGAGCAAAACTTGGCTTCATCCACTTCGTTTACCACCATATACCCTCTCTGGTCTCACAGCAAGCATCAGGATGTTTTGCGCAAGTAAGTAACCAGTCGCTTCCCTCAAATCGCAACATCACCCGCTGACTCTTTCGTTCTGTGAATCTTTTAGTCTCGGGAGAACCGCCAAAGGTTCCAGTCGTGTCCAGAAAGAGCGGTCTCGTCTACGAACAACGTCTCATCCAAAAGTACATTGACGAGAATGGCAAAGATCCAGTCACGGGCGATACATTGGAGCTCGATGACTTGATCGAGATCAAAGCCAGTAAGTAATCCCTGATACATTTGGAGGCCCAAATGCGTAGCGGATGCACAGGAAGCAAGGTACCACGTTGGCATACCAACCATGAAGCCACACACAAATAGGATGAAATCGCTTTCTCAAAAACTACATATCAACTAGAAGCTGTTGATGAGCCCATTCGGGCGACGACTACACCACGAGTTCTGACACGTTGTACTTCAGGCGACCCTTGGAAAGCGCAACCTGCGCCTCCGCTACGCCCTCTGTTTCGCATGCTGGGAAGGCTCAACACTGACCAGTCTCTCCTTTCATCCTCTGCAACGCAACAGGTCCCAAGACTGCTGTCCCTCGTCCACCGCAACACAGCTCTATCCCTTCCCTCCTGACATCCCTGCAAAACGAATATGATGCGATCATCTTGGAGACGTTCACTTTGAAAAAGCACTACGACAACCTCAGGCAAGAGCTGGCTCACGCTCTCTACGCTAACGACGCAAGCGCCCGAGTCATCGCTCGTCTCTTGAATGAACGAGATCAGGCACGCGAGGCCCTTGCCAGTATCCAAGGCACCATCGGCGCTGGACCGTCTCGACCTGACCAAGATGTTGACATGGCCGAGTCGACCGAAAAGTCCAACGGCTCATCGGTGCCAGCTTCCATCGCTTCTCTAATCGAATCTACAGCTCAGCAGCTTTCATCGACGAGAAAGGCCAAATCGAAACGCAAGGCGCCAGAGGGCTATGCCACTCTTGAGACCATCACGGAGTTCAGCGAAGTGCAGAGCTTGCCGTCCATGCACAACGCAAAGCCTGCAGGCGTGACATGCCTCGATCTGTCTTCTGATGGAAGCATCCTGGTCACAGGTGGAAACGACAAGAACGTCCAGGTCTACGACAGAACGAATGGAAAGGTGCTAGCATCGCTGAAAGGGCATACGAAAAGGATCACTAGAGTGGCAATGTCTGGAAGTAAGAACGAACAAGTGGGTGGAGGTGACGAGGTGCAACTACCTGAGCATGTTGTCAGTGCGAGCGAAGATGGCAAGGTGAAGGTATGGACGCAAGCAGATTCCACTGGAGCTAAGGCGCAAGCGTACGCGCTGTCGCAGACCGTTGAGACGCATAAAGCAGAGGTGCGAGGACTGGACATCCATCCCTCAGGCGCCTTTTTCGGTTCCGCGAGCAAGGACGGCACGTGGGCTCTTCACTCTGTTAAGGACGGAGAGCCGTTGCTGGTCGTCGAAGAAGCAGGATCCGGCGACGGCAGCAAGGGCGGATATGTCTACGAAAGCTTCGCCTTCCATCCGGACGGCCAGCTCGTAGCCATCGGTACAGCGGAAGGAGCTGTCCGGATTTGGGACATCAAATCAGCTGAGAATGTTTCCACTTTCGAAGCTGGTGTCTCTGGAAGGGTTTCATCTCTGCATTTCAGCGAGAATGGATACTATCTGGCTATCGCCAGCGATGAAAGCAATCTCGTCGAAGTCTGGGATCTTCGAAAACTGAGCGTTGCTGGATCGATCACGGTAGACGGCGCCGCAAAGTCAGGTATCTCGGCCGTCCGATTCGATCCTACGATCCAATTCCTTGCCGTCGCCAGCGAGAGCATCGACGTCTACGCCAACAAGTCCTGGAATCATCTGACCACAATCCCCTTAAACAAAGCCATCACGGATCTTCGTTGGGACCACCGAGACGGTCAGATCGTCGCATCCTGTCTCGACAGAACGGTCAGATCCTTCGGCATCTCCTCTTAGCCACTCTGAAATTAGGAATCCAGACCTACACCCACATGAAACGATCTTGTGTAACCACCATGCTCGCCAGTGCTGTTGAACATGCGGTCACGTTCCTGCCAGATCAATGAGTTCTTTGAGTTAGGACCTTGTAGACAGAAACTTGAAATGCTAGGTCGTCGGCAATCCTCACAAAGTGATGGCGTATGGGTCGGATGCTGTTCTCTCAGAGAAGACTTTCTGAGGAGTGTCATCCTTGACTTTGGGCCTCCACGGTACAAATACTTGCCATGTCGTGATCCGCAATACCCTAAAAGAGATGCGAACACTTCGGTTGAGCCTAGTTACTGTATCGTAACACTCGTGCTTGTGCGTGGTGAATGGATATCGAGATGAAGACGATGCAATTACTGTGTGAGCTTTGCCCGCGGCTCCAGCTTGGACCTCGTCCCACCGACCGATGTTCATCAGCTGACAGAGTGATGTGTCGATCAGGATCGGTGTCGACGTTGACAGTCCTTCATTCCACACAAGCTAAACGATGGCCCGGGCCTCTTCATCGAATCTAGATGTCGTCACAAGTGCAGGCCCGACTCGTCCAAACGAGGTCTTTCCAACCGAGATATGACGGCTCTCTACCTCTTTCTCTTGCTTGACGAGTCTTACCGACTCTCGAAGTATATATGAGGTGTTCCCATGCCAAAGATCTAGAGTGTGCCGAAGGACGGAATCCTTCTTGTACTTCTTTCGACTCGGTTTGCGCCCGAGGTCTGCTATCCTGCTCTTTGATCTCCTGTCCCCCGATCGCACAGAGATGAAGGTTTTGTTCAGCATCTTCAGTTTGCTGGGCTCTTTTGCCGTCAACGCCGTAGCAGCGCCAATAGCTTCCGGTCCGAAAAGCGATGCACCGTTGACGGTATCGGCGGACACGGTTAAGAAAGCGATCACCTGCCCCAAAGACATCCAGAATCGGGCTGGAGGAGTGGTCCTTCTCGTACACGGAACAGGTTCAGATGGGAAACTGAACTGGGAAGGGGGACCCTACCTGGACATTTTACCTGATCTTGATCCTGGCTTCGATGTATGCTACGTCAACTTGCCCAATCATGCCTTGGACGATGCGCAGATTTCGGCTGAATATGTCGTGCAGGGTGTCAAGAACCTTTCGGGTCGATCGCGCACCAAGAAGGTGCATCTAATCGCCCATTCCCAAGGCAACTTGAACGTGCAATGGGCATTAACGTTCTGGCCCAGTATACGATCGCAAGTTGCGGACTACGTTGCCTTGTCCGGCGACTTTAAGGGTACGACGAATGGAAATTTCACTTGCGGATTGCAGAACTTGATCAGCGGAGGATGCATCCCAGCGGTGATCCAACAGCTACCGGGTTCTCATTTTGTCAAGACGCTGTCCAACGCAGGTGGTTTAAACGCATTGGTGACCACAACTTCGTTGAGGACGAAGTACGATGAGATCGTAGCACCAGAGACTGGAGCTGCTGAACAGACAAGTTCGTTCATCGTAGGTGCAAGCAACATAGCGATCCAAGACGTTTGTGGTGCTGGTCACATCGTCGAACATTTCGGTATGGTTACAGACGCCCCAGCTTTCGAGATAGCTTACCAGGCGATCAAGACAGGCAAAGCTGTCACCAAGGACCAAATCAAGACTGCTGCTTGTCACTCTTTCATCCACGCCAAGGGATTCAAGTCGAGCACCTTCAGCACAATACCTACAACCATCAAGAGCGCATTCTACGATCTCTTTAGCCTCTCTTTCGGTGGTCCCAGGGTCAAGGACGAGCCAAAGATTGCCGCCTATGCTCAGCCTTACGATCACTAGAACGCGAGAACGACGGCTTGTTGTTTTACGCACGCACACGAAAGATACGAATAATGAGCAACTTAATTGAATGTCAACAAAGCGCAGGGTTCCCATGCTTCGGCTCGACCCCGACGACTAGAACGCTTCCGTGAAAGCCTCTTTTCGTGCTGAACTGTCAGCTGTCGCATTTGTGCAGTACAGCCTTCGGGACGTCCGAAAAGAATGTATAAAGTAGCTCGGCTGTGAACGCCACTCGAACGAAGCACATATATTATTGTTCACAGCCTTGTCTCTGTCTCGGAGTCATGCACGTCGGTGGGTCTCGGGTTGGAAACCAACATGGTTCCAAGAATCGAGCGTGTCTCAGCATGGATGCGGAGACAGCTGACAGGTCGCACCTCGTTCCGTTATGCTCCTACTTTGCATTGCTTTGCTTTGTGACATCTTCTCGAAGTCCTTCCAAGACGGACACGAGCCGATCCTAAGCGTTCTCCATCGTGATCAATTCAGATTAACGTGCAACCCGTGATAGGCGAAGTCCGGAAGGAAAGGCTAGGACCAAAGGGTCTCGTGCGCTCGTGGCTGCGGAAGCAGCCAATTGTGCAACACGAAAAGTTCCGAGAGATACAGTAGACACGCCATGCACCGCAAGGATGTGTTCGGAGCGTCCAGCTGACAGTGACGCTGCGCAACACGAGACGTGTGGTCGTCGTGCCCAAAGCGCGAAACGTCTGCGTGATTGTAGACGGACCTTAGCTTCTACAGCCTGGCGGATCGGTTAGGGCCCGCCGTCAGCGTTCATTCCCACCGTGCGCGGCTATCGATTCTCACAAATTGGTATGAAAGGGTTGAGAACAAATGATACAAACTCGTGATTGGGTCGAGAACCGAGATGCGACTTCCGGACTAACTCATACGGACTATCGCCATGATTTAATATTCGGGGATTGACAGTGCACGCACCGCCTTTGTCGATAGAATTTCACGTGAAGTCTTGGCTGCGATTGAGCATGTTCTGTATGTAAGTCAGAACAGGAAGAGGGCCGAGAAGCTCCGATCCGTTCGTTGTTGCGCTGTATTGCAGTGTAGAAGAGTGACGATCGAACAAAAGGAAATAAAGCTGTGTGATTCGATCGATCAGGCACGGTGATGACTTTGCGCTTGGCAGAAAAACGCCTTCTTTAGACTCTTCAGGCTTCGATTTCACCTCGATGGGGCGGGGCATTGGGAGCATTCGTCTGGTTCTACAGCTTGTTTGACATTTCCGATACTTGCTTCAGGCTGCAACCTGGTTCTCAATGCGCCAACGAACACCGCCTGATTACTGGACTAAGCGTTGCTTGGTTTCGATAGTTCGATCTGGCTGACTATCCAAGGCAGTTTCTTCGACCTGAAAGAACATATCATGACCCGCTGATAATCCAATCTCCGACGGAGGGCATGACGAAATGAGTGGTACCATACACTGTACCGAAGCCCCAAGATCTTGGAGAAATTTGCCCTGTATCACTGTTGCACTTGTTCGACTTTGGATTTGGTTCTGGGCTCCACCTCGATGCTCAGCACAAAAGAGCAGCGATCTTAGGGTCCTTCGGGTCACGACTCCGAACGATCTCAATAAACAACGTATGAGCATCAAATCCCGTAGGAAGGGCCAAGATCTCTTTTGCATTTTCGAGGGCCTTTCGCTGTTAGCAACTTTGGGGTAAGCAAGGTCCGCCGGAGGAAAAGTCCAATTCCACCTTTCGGACTCGCCGAGAGGCAGTAGTCGAGACTTTTGCAGCCGCTTGTCAGGACGTCCGTAGCTCACCCGCACACTTCCGCTCGGGTCAGATAGGGTTCTGGACGACACTAATTGAGAATCGGACAGGTCGGGCTAGGAAGGCTAGGTGATTTGCCTCTGTTTGTTAGCTGTCCTAGCGGGCCGGAGCTATGGACAAGGCGAGTAGCTTAAAAGGCAGAAATCCAGAGCTCCAAGCTCCACGGAGATTTTCACCCGCAGACGCACGAATTTTTCAAGCGAGTCGAGTCTCCACGATTCGTTCGACTTGAGGCTCGTGCATACCGGCAACTGCGTGCTACTCGCCGTACCAGATAGAGCATCCTATGAAAACAATCCTTCTCATGACGGGGATGGAGTCCGCGGAATGTCCTGCTACCATAATAATGAGAAGAGTGAATCGGTCCGTCTATTGGCTATTCACGACGGACTTGGTTCAAGTGTTCTAAACTGTGTTCAGCCAAGGTTTTAGACTTGCCTGTGCTTCCACGGCCTTTTTCACTTCATTCGGCGCTGCGTCTCCACTTTTCGCTTGATGCGGTCACCTTTTTTTCTGTTCGGTTTCCTTTTCTTTTTTTTTCAAGCTTTGATTTTGTTCGCTGCCTCTGCGTGAGCTTGCGCACTACTCTACCTCTGGTGATGATCCTGAGCTCATGAGCTCCATGGGACTCGTTCACCTTCCATCCTTAACGCATGAGTGTGGCTTTGTTCGGATATGCTCCAGAATAGTGCCATGAGCCTTCTGCACTGTTGTTCTGGTATCCTCCTTTGCCTTGCCCCTCCCTCAATCCATCTTCTGCTCCATACCTAGCACCGCATACCCACCGTAGAAGCAAGGGAGGGCGTTTCAAACTATTCTAATCACATCCCTGTTCCCACTCCAGCTTGGTCCAGCTCTGCTTCTGAAAGACCTCTGTACCAACCTCGCTCACCTGGCTTTCCATTTGTTGTGATCGATCCCGCATCATCTTCTGGCACTCACTCTCTCGACAGAACTTTGCGACCGAACCAGCACACCAGTGGTTTACTAGCCCCCGTTGAGCGGCAGCGATCCGACTTGAGCGCGCAAGTTTGTCCACACGACCTCGTCCATCGGTTGCGCCGACGCTTTTGACTCGCAGTTCATCTCATCGGTGGTCGTGTCTTTTTCTTATCTGGTTGGTCTGGCAGGATTGCCTCTCCTCGTTCCGTCTGGTTGTGCTCCAATCAATCTCGTTGCACCGCAATCAGCCTCAGTCTGGTCGGCCGCTCGGACCCTTCCGTTGTGGCTATCTGTTCGAGAATCGAATCTGACCATCTGCATCGATCTACAAGCAAGACAAGCCTCGCCTCTTAGGGCGGTGCGTTCTCCTTGCTGATTTCACAACAACTCTCCTCACCACCACCTGATTGTCAACAAATTCAACGGCCCATCCGACTCCATTCTTGACTGCTATACCGATCTGTACATTAGGTGTCTCTAAACCAACTACGCCATGTATAACCCGCAGATGTTCGGTGCCTCGAACGCACCCGTGGGTGTTGCCTCATACGATCAAAACATGGCCAAATACGATCAAACCCTTTCCGATAACTTTGCGCCCGTGCCCATGCAACAAAGCTCTTCCACCTCCGCTGAGCCCAGCAGCTCCTCGACGCAACCGGGCGACGTCTCTCTGGACGGCAACAATAATGACGACGACGGCGAAGGAGGCGGCAAGAGGAGGAGGGTGCAACGTGCTTGCGATACCTGTCGCAAGAAAAAAGTGCGTTGCGATGGTCTCCAACCCGAGAAAGGTGCTTGCACCAACTGTTCCAACTATGGATATGAATGCACCTTTGTCGACGCTGCGAGGAAACGAGCTCCGCCAAGAAGCTACGTGGAGGCGATAGAAGCCAGACTGGCAAAGATGGAGGATCTCATAGCCACGCTGGCCCCAGGAGTGGATTTCACCGATCGCATAGGCAAGCCTGTGAAGAGACCGGACGAAAAGGGAGAGGAAGGAGCCGACCGCGCAACATCGTCCTCGGATCTGCTCAAAGGTGGCTCGCCTGGCGGTGACAACGCCGACTTGCTCGCGAGGTTGTCGAGGAACAACAGCTTGTGTGAAGGAGGCGTCAAGCTTGGCAAGATTCTCTCTCCGTCCCACCAGAAAGCCCGCACAGGTTCGGAGCTGAGCCAATACAATACCGACGAAGAGTCCGAAGACGATATCGCCTTCATCGAGTCGGGTCTCACCGATACCCACATCACCTCGGAATCCGGACGGAGGTCCCTTCCTGCAGAGCATTTCGCCTATCACAACGAGCGCCTCATCGTGGGAGAAGGTGTCAAGGCCCTCGGCGACTCGCAGCAACCGCAGACACACAAATTCATCGGGAAGGCCAGCGCTATGCATCTCTTCCCTTTGATTGAAAGGCTGAGCAGTCGCAACAAGGAGGATCTTGGTCTCTATCCCAAGGGAATTCGTCCAGAGTACTGGATGGTTCCACGGGGTTTGCTTGATCCTCCCGCTGACCCAGCGCCTGTCATGAAGTTCTGGCCTCAGCCCGATCTTGCGGCAAGCCTCATCGATGCTTACTTCCGCCGCATCAACCACGACTTTCCCATAATCAACGAAGCTCAGTTCCGTCATGAATACCGGAACCTGGCTGGATTGAAGACAAACCCGGAATGGATTGCAAGAGCGTTCGCCATCTTTGCCGCCGCAAGTCACTTCGTCCAAGACGACAGAGTAAAAACCTATCCCGACGATCCTCACAGTCGTGGCATTCACTGGTGGAATGCATGCAAGACTCTGGGATGGCGGAACTCGCAGTTCGAAAAACCGCTCTGGAGGGTACAAACCATGCTGGTCTGTACTCTGTATCAGATGAGCACTCCGATCGCTGCTTCAGCGGCTTGGCTCATTTTGGGTACGGCGGTTCGACTGTTGCAAGATGTTGGTGCCCATCGAAAACAGACCGCCAGGAAATTGGGCCTTTCCAGAGTAGACGAAGAGAGCTTCAAGCGTTGTTTCTGGGTCGCGTACAGTCTTGACCGGGAATGCTCCGCGAGCCTTGGGCGTCCTGTCATGCTTCAGGACGAGGATATCGACGTGGAATTGCCCATCGAGGTGGACGACCACTACCTGTTCACCACACCCGATAACGAGCCGCTGCCTGAGCAACCCAAGAATACTCCAGCCATCATTGGCGGGTTCTTGTCTTCGCTCAGGCTGGATGAAATTGTGGGCCGAACGCTCAAAATGATCTACTCCTTGCACAAGACCAAGGTGCGATTTGGCTTCAACAGCAAAGAGTGGGATGAGCGAATCGTCACCGAGATCGACTCGGCGCTCAACAACTGGCTTGACACCGTGCCGGACCATCTTCGATACGATCCTCACGAGACTAGCGATGAATGGCTCATGCAGTCGTCCTTGCTCTATTCCAAGTACTACAACTGCCAAATCCTTGTTCACCGACCTTTCATCCCAGCTCGAAAATCAGCAAACGAAAAGTCCATCCTCAATTTCCCGTCGTTAGCCATCTGCACCAATGCGTCCCGCAGCATTAGCCACCTGATCTCGAATCTCAAGGATCGCTCGCTTCACAACGAAGCCGGAATCCCAGCCGCATTCCGATCCTCCTCGGCGGCTGTCATCCTTCTCATGGTCATTTGGGGAGCGAAGCGCAATGGCGGCAGAGTCTCAAGCTCAGCTTCGGCAGATCTCCGTCGTTTGATGGACGTGATGAAAGGGATGGAGCAGCAATGGCAGGTCTGCGGCAAGCTCGTGGATGTATTGGAGTCTCTGATCGCCTCGACACACTTGTCACTGCCACCCAACGTAACCTCGGACCAAGGTCATAAAAGGCACAGAGATGGCACCGACGTCGAGGATGCTTCGGCAAGCTCAGAAAGCTCCCCGCAGCTGTCGCCTGTTGGACCAAATGACTCCAACAGCCCTGACGCTGGCAAGAAAGGGAAGACCGCTGGCAGAAAATTAGCCGGAAAGATTAAGACGGGACCTGCAGCTCAGAACAATCCTGACACAGCTTCGCGCCAATTACCTTTGTCAACGTCGCAGCTGGCGTCTATGCATGGCGGCTCGAGCACCGAAGAATCACCGGCTTCGGCGACCGAGAATGGCGCGTTCCAACAAGCCATGGACATAATGTCGATGCAGACCTCTCCGGACAAGTCCAGCGAGGCCGAAGCCATGTTCGGGTCGTTTGGACCTTTGACCCCGCAACAGGGCCGACCACGATTCCCATCGATCGGTGGAGTCAGCGGAGTCCCAGCATCGTTCTCCTTCGGCATGCTGACACCCTCGGCCCTCGTGTGGAATGGCGTTCCCTCGCAAGCCGGCAACGAGTTTGATTACCTCCAAGGACCTCACTCTCAAGCTGGATTCCAGCAGTCGGTCCCCTCGGTCACCCCATCTATCTTTGACAGCTTGAGCTTGGCTCCTGCCACTGGTGGAAGCGCTGCTGTTGACATGAGCAGTGTTCCTGATTTCTCAGACTTCTCTTTCGGCGGCAACATGCCTAGCACAGGCATGCGACCTAGTGCTGACGCCGGACCTGCCTACGCTGACCCTCTTGGTCCCTCTCGCGATGGTACACCGCAATCGGATGGTAGCAGCGGGATCGCCAATTATGCGTTCGAGCTGCTCCAAAAGCAAAGTCTGTGGGGATTCGACGAAGATTCTCTCAACTTGTTGCAACAAGGCGGACAGCGACAATGAGTGTCCTAGCTCCCCTGCTCTTTCTCTTTTCACCTCTCCTTCCTCGTTGTCTGCACTCGTGCTTTCCGTCCAGCTAATCTGTATCACCTCTTTCGCATCGCTCGGTCTTTTCTCATACTTCTCTCTGCTGGTTGCTATATTTGGATTTTTAGCCGATCCGATCTCTCACCTCTCGCAATCTCTTGTCATCTTTGCTGTCTAGTATGTATCTCAAGGTACGCGAACAAGGACTGAATGGACGCAGTAGGAGGAAGTGTGGTATAGACTGAACATGCAAATGCGAAGGGCAAGAAGGAAAGACGTGGGGAAGCGTGTAAGAAAGCATGGTTGAGGCGAAAGAAGCATTATTCAAATGACGAATACTCGAGTTCGACGAAGACCTCCTGGTCCACCTGAGCCACGGATTCCAGTGGTGAGAGCTGCTCTGCCTCTTTGCAGCTTGGCAAAGGCTTCTTGGATGTGTTCGGGTTGCAAAGGGGTCTCCTTGCTCGGTGGTAGGGAGAAGAGCGTGCAATACTCGGAGTCTGTGGATTTGGCCAATTCTTGCTCCGTTGGAGCTTCATCCTGCTGGTGGTCTTGCTGCTGCTGATCGTGGTGACTTGGCTCGTCTCGCTTGCTCCCTTTAGAAGAGGAATAGGAGGTCGAGTCTGGATAAGCTTTCGCCTGCGATGACTCTGTAGGTTGGGCGGTGGCTGTCTGATCGCCAGATTCGCCGGACGAGTCCCCAGTCGAACCATTGGGCGCTGTTTCGATGGTAGATGGTTCCAGCTTTTCTCGTTTTGCTTCCATACTTGAATCTCCCGCCGTCGATTCTGATGAGAGTTTTCTTTTGGATGCAACAGTACTCGCTTTTGGGCCACCAGCAGCGACAGCAGCCTGTCTTTGTTCGGCCTTGATACGGAGTCTTTCCTGTTCTTCGAGATTCTTCTTGATCTGCACTGCACCGACACAAAGTTCTCTCACCACCTCGAATGCCAAGAATCCCAGGATATCGATGATATCGTCGTTGGGTTTCACGTCGAGGTAAGCGTTTGCGTTGATGAATTCGCGGAATCGCTTGGCTTTTCGAAAAGTGAAACTGGCTTGTCGACATTCGGAGTAGTGGACGTATTCTTCCCTTGTCATCCGTCGGGTGGCTTCGTCGGCATCTTTCAACCTCTGCATCGAATCCTCGTGAGCTTCTAGATCGTCTTCATCCTCCTCTTCTTCGCCGTCGGCTCCGGGTATTGAGATCAAATGCTCCGAATACACGCTCGAGATCTCCCAAGGTAGACGGATCTTCATCTTGGTGGCTTTCATTCCAGCTCCACCACCCCCATCCAGAGACGTGGGATCCTCCAATCCGTCCATGTCACCTCCCGCACCTGCTCCACCACCTCCGGCCGCCGAATCACCTGAATCTTTGGCATTCTTACGAACTTCTTTCCAACTGAGGTAGGTGCGCAGTCGATTGACTTTGGCTCGATCGTATCGGATCAAGAAGATCAAGTCCTCTGGTGACAGGTATTTGGAGCCTCGTCGTTGCGCCAGTCGTCGAGATTGAATGATCATTTCTATCACCTGGTTCCGAACGATATCCTCCACCAGCCTCGTCACTTCAGCTATCGGATCCACTACATCGGCAAAGACGAACATCATCTGCGAGATTTCAACCTGGTATCTGTACTCTGGGATGATGGACACATCTGTGGATGAAGAGTCCATATCCATCATCGTGTTGTTGAGGCCCGGAAAGGTTGAGGTTGAAGCCAGCAGAGTGCTACCCCCTGCCGTCGATGACTTGGACATCGTGAAAGCAGATGAAGTCGGGCACTCCCGGATGGGAACTCGTTGGTGCCAGAACAGAGACAGGACACTGCACTGGATGGCGTGAAGAGAAGCGGAAAGCGATGTTTGACTTGCCGAACTCTTCTGACGGGTGAGGCCCAACCATGCATGACCAGACTGAAACGTCGTGAACAACATGCGGCTCGGAGGGAGAGATGCAATGACAAATGTTAGATTTCCAGGATGGGATGTGCGCTGTTAGATCGATAGGCTAGCCCTCCACAGACCGGCCACTTCGCGACATCACTTCTAGAAGTTGCGTAACGAAACACAGTCCGCTCGGCAATGCACCAAACTAGAGGCGGAACGGAAAAGCCGAATGCATACTTCCCTCTCAAAGCTGTGGGGATGGGGATAGTTCTAGAAGCAAAAGGTCAGCTTAGCTTTTGCGTTAGTAGTGGTCATGTAAAGTATATTAAAGGATCCATTCTTGCCTGAAGTTGACTTTCGCCTACACCGCCTGGATCTGCTCTCATCGACACTGATCTATCATTTCCAGCCTGACCCTGCACTAATTCTCACCATAATGTCAACCCACAAAGCCGTTCGACTCACAAAAGCTCGAGGTGCGGTAGTCGAGACGCTGGACAAGCTTCCCTCGGCATCGGATCTTGGTGCCAACGAGGTTTTGATCCGAAATGTCGCAGTGGCCTCGAACCCAAAAGATTGGAAGCTTGCCAAATACGGTGTGTTTGAAGGGATTGAAGGAAACGATGTTGCAGGAATCGTCGAAGAGGTCGGTTCCTCTGTCACCAAATTCCAGAAAGGAGACAGAGTCATCGCCTTCACCTTCATGGCCAAGCATGACAAGTATGGAGCGTATCAGGCGTTGACGGTCGCACCTGAATGGACTACTGCCAAGCTGGACGAGAGAGTTTCTTTCGAAGATGGCGCAACGATCCCGCTCGCTGCGACCACTGCATTCGTGGGACTTTTCGATCCGGATCAGTTAGGATTACCCGAGCCGACTGCTGAGGGCGGGAAAGCCGAAGGGGCTGAAAAGTACAATGTGTTGATCTGGGGTGCTAGCTCTTCGGTTGGAGCCTACGTTACGCAACTTGCTTTGATTGCTGGGTTCAATGTGGTTGCTGTTGCTGGAGCAGCGCAGGACGCCGTAATTCGAGATTTGGGCGTTCCCAAAAACAAAGTGGTGGACTACAGAGATTCGTCCAACCTCATCAGCAACTTGATCAACGCAGCTGACGGTAAACCGTTCACGCATGTCTACGACTGTATCTCGACGGAGGACACTGTTTCGACCATCATCGACCTGCTTTCCACCTCGCCCAACGATAAAGTGGAGCAGAGGTTCACTACAGTTCTGCCCACTCAATATGATGACGAGTCGGCTAAAGCGCAACTCCAGAAGACGAAATCCGTCAAACACAACCGCACCTTATGCGGTGTCGTGCACAAACCAGACGACCAATGCAAGCAACAGTTCGGTCAGAGATGGTTCACCACAGTAACTACTTGGCTCAACCAGGGCAAGTTCAAGCCCAACAAGGTCCATCTCGTCGACGGCGGCCTCGACGGCATCCCCCAAGGCCTCAAATTGCTCGAAGAAAACAAGATCAGTAATAAGAAGGTCGTTGCTCGAATCCAAGACACCAAGTAGTGGAAACAAGCACGTCGATTTAGTCGGGAACAGCACACTCTTGCGCGCTTCATTCCCTTGTCGACTCAATTCCTCAATGTTGTGCCTGAATCGCGAGCGATAGACCCTTCTGATGCAGTTCTATCACGACGCCGAAAGGTTCTGTGATGCGTGAAGAAACTTGACTTGGTATGATTGCTTGCTGGAAAATGAATGGATGAGTCTATATGTACGTAAATGGTATGAATGAACTATTCTGTATTGATTAGCGATCAGCAGACTGAGCTCCATTCAGGAGAAGGAATGAGACCCCACTGTCTACCGGTGATTTCTCTGAGCATTGTTCGCATGAACATTCCCGTTCCGTCCTCTTGCACGGGGATCTGAATATCTTGGCCTTCGAAACCGATCTTGTCGACGCTGCAGACGACGGCGGCTGTGCCTGAACCGAAAACTTCGGCGATCTGGTTCTTTTCGGCCTTTTCGAGGATTTCGTTCATGGTGACTATTCTTTCGTTGATCGATGTGTTTTCTGGAGCTGGGAGGCCTTCGATGGGGATGTTGCCGGCTTTGTAGGCTCTAAGCAGAGACAGGATGGAATCTCGGGTGACACCAGGTAAGATGGTGCCATCGTTGAGATCGGCTGTGGCGACCTCGTAATGTGTGGACTCGTTGTCTGTGCTTTGATCTCTAAACACAACGAAGAGGTTCATCGCTCCGACTTCGGTCAGCTGGTTGTCTGGTCCAAAGAGCCAAAGAACTTGGTGGTAGCCCTGCATTTGAGCATCCATAGCGGGTTTCGTAGCACCGGCGTAGTTGGCAGCCAGCTTGTAGCAACCTGTTCCGCCAGGCCAAGCACGAACCACATCGGTTCTCGCGAGAAGTGAGACAGGCTTGCTTCCGGTGCCGGAGGAGTAGTAGTTGCCCACGGGCGAGGCGATGCAGTACAGCAAAGCCTCGCTCGGAACACCCATTCCGAGAGAATCGGGAGTTCCGATCAAGGTGGGTCGCAGGTAGAGAGATTCACCCTGTTTGTAGGGCACATAGTCCTTGTCCAGGCGAACTAAAGTCTTGACGAGCTTGACAAATTCTTCGCCATCAAAGTTCGGCAGACCAGCTCGGGTAGCAGATCGGTTCATACGTTCCATGTTTTTGTCGGGTCGGAAGAGCCTAATCTTGCCTGATCCATCCAAAGATCTGTATGCTTTCATGCCTTCAAACAGTCCGGAGGCGTAGTGGAGAACGGGAGCAGCCGGCGAGATCGCCAAAGGACCGTACGGCTTGATCTCGGGAACTCCCCATCCTTGACTTCGAGACCAGGGAATCGTCAACATGTGTGGTGTGAACTTCTGACCAAATACCAAGTTGGTGAAATCGGGAGCGACTGGATTCTCATTTCGTGTGATTTGAAGAAGGTCGGCGTTGAGGGGAGCGACGGAAGGCCCGGATGATGATACACCATTGTGACCGTTGCCATTGGCCACGCCGTTGGCGATGGGAGCTGGCATCGTTGGATGGAACGCGGTGATGTCTATGAGCAAAGTGGACGAACGTCTAGAAGGGGTGTAAGGATAGAGTCAAGAGGATGTTTCTTTATACGATACGAAGGAATGCCAAAAGTGCGAGTCACGTAGGAAGCTTCCACGTCCAAGGCCGACCCTTGGCCAAGCTGAACCCGTCTGGACCGAGCAAGCTCAAAAGTGAAAAAGTCGAGAAAGAAGTAAATTTTCCTAAAAGCTGAAACCTTTTCCTTTGCTGGGCGCGTGTGTTGAGAGATTTCTGCCTAAATTGATGGCCCGCCGAAAATCACGGTGGCTTCTTCGGCTGTTTGTGTGCTCTCTCTCTGTCCGCGGGTCTGACTCGGAAAATTCCTCAGCCCACGCGACACTGAGCAAGACAGACCGGACAGGCCAAGCTCAGCGAGGCTCGGATTAAACGGAGACGTCGTATCAGTTAGTCGTTCACGCCTTTTTCGGTACAACATTCGCTGTCAAAGCTACTCTAGTATCTCATCTCGTGCCATGCCGTCACCGAGGACCCTTGAAGATTGTCCTTCGGTCGAGCCGATACCCGGCTCCTCTCGTTATCGACCAATGGCATCTGAGGGATCGTCCATGATCGGCCAAAACGCCGCCATCGACCCTCATCCACTCAGCTGGAAAGCATTGCCCCTCCGCCAGGAAGCAGGCATTCGCAATCATACAGCATGAAGCAACGCTTTAACCGCAGATAAGAGTGAGGATACGAGCAAAACGATTCAGACTGTCATTTCATGAAGCAAGCCGTCTCAATCTGTAGTTCGTGAGTGCACTAACGTAAACCTTATTAGTATCGGATCGAGGAGGAAGTGATTGTCTTTGTTAAATCGTATATCTGAAGTAGGGACTTTTGTCTCCTCGGAGAAGAAGGTCAAGCTTTCGCCTTTCGATTTCGGCCTGGGTCAGTCGAGCCTCTGCATCGATTGCAGCCGCTCCTTCCTTTGCCTCATTAGCATCAATAGAGCTGGGCATATCGAGAGCGTTCGTCTTGCCTTGGTCTGCGTCTCTTCTGCGGTTAATCACCCAGAAGGCAACGCTGGTACAACCTGCGACAACCATGCCGAGCCAAAGCAGACCCCCGCTTGTTGCCGTGCCCGTAACATAGTAGGGTTGGTCTTTTGCGGGGAAGAGCCGTGTCCCCAGCAGAGGGCCGCATTGTCCAACGGTGGCGAAGATGACCAGAGCCAAACCTTTCCTAGAGTCTCCTGGCTGGTTCGACATCAGCCACATGTATAGCAATGGGATGAAGGGGAACAGTCCATTGACGACCAGCCAAACCGCCACATAGCGAGCAGCTGTTGAACGCAGCGTCGCCAACATCATGTACCCCACAGCACCAACAGCCAGCAACGCCGTGCAGACTGGGCCTCGAACCTGATACCTGTCCGTCAGCCAGCACAAAAGGAGGGAAAGGACGAAGGCAAGTACGTAAGGAGGAGCCGAAAGGCCTTGAGCACGAATGCTTCCGTAACCCATCTCCGAGATGAGTGTAGGTAGGTAGACGGGCACGCTCGAGTAGCCAACGTTGATGATGAAGAACAGGACGGCCGAAACGTAGGACATAGGATCTTTGAAGGCAGCGGCAGCGTTGGCCCAATTGACCTGCTCCCTGAGCCTCGATTTCAACGTCGGGGCCTCGCCGGTCATGGCTTCCGGGGGAGGAGGACGGAAAAGTCTGGACTCCGCAATCGACTTTTCTCGTTCAGTGAGGAAGGTGGCTGATTGGATGCTGTTGGGCATGAAGAAAAAGGTGATGGGAACCATAGCCAAGGTGGGCACGCCCTCGATGAGGAACAACAGTCGCCAGGATGCAACGCTGGTATGCGCATGCACCAGTCCGTAAGCAATCGATCCAGCAATGGCAGAGGAGAGGGCTCCACTCGCCACAAAGAGACCAAAGCGAAGACCGATTTCGGTCTTGGGATAGAAGAATCCCATGTACAGAGCTACACCTGTTCCGTAGCCTGCTTCGCTGATGCCCAAGAAGAGCCTCGACACCATCATGCCAGCCCAATTGGTAGTGGCTGCTTGGCAGACTCCTGCGACGCCCCAAACGAAGACACACCATGTGATCCAGACTCTGGGAGGAAGTAGCTTGTATGCGAATACCTGGAACTGAAAAACGATGTAGACGATGTAAAAGATGGTCAACAGCCACTGATACTGGGAGTCCGACATGTGGAGATCCTTCTCCATTCCTGCTGTTTTTGCGTTGCCGATGTTGGACCGATCCAGTAGAGCGACCAGATAGAGTAAGAAGGAGATGACTGCGATACGCAGATCCAATTTCCGTCGAACGGCATTCTCTTCCTCGTCGCTCCACCATTTGGAGAACTTGGAAGCGTAGGCGGGGCTGCTTTCCATGCCGCCCTCTTCGCTCTCCGAGCTTGCAAGCTTCTGAGAGAATATCATTCCTTCGTCCTTTCCTTGCTTTTCCAAGGACGCAGTTGGCGAAGATGCTGTATTCAAAGCCTCTGTAGTCATGTTTGCGCTAACCTGAGAGCTCTGAGTCCTGCTGAACCAGGACAGACGAGTTCTAGAAATGAGGCTCTAGTATATAAAAGCGTAGGATTGACCTTTGACTTCGCCCAGCCTCTGCTCTGACTGAATTACCGAAGACGATCAAAAGACCCTAAAAGTTGGGTTTGAGAAGAAAGGGAAATGAGCGGTAGGGGCAGGCCGCGACAGCGGTTGAGAAGTTTATAGGGAGAAGGTTGGAAGTCAAAGGGCAAGGTTGGCAACGAAGGGTCAGGGTTCATACGCCGCCCCAACCGTCGGCTGGAGCTTGGACAGAGGTGGGATGGCAGGAGAGCTGAGACTTGAACGAAGACGGAAAGAACCGTCGGCAGAGTGATGTGCTAGGAGAACAAGGCGCTTTTTTCAACGCCTCCCTTTTCCTTTTTGGTGGGGACAACATGGTCAAAGCTCGGCAGTTGATCCCACCAGAAAGGCGAGCAAGGGTGAGTGCGGTATGACTCGTGTGATGCGGAAGATCCGAAATGATGACCTGCAAGGATGAGTGTGGGGTGAACACCGAACAAAGAAGCGAGGCGTAGCGAGGAAGAAGAAAAAAGTGGGCGCCGCATCCTTCGTTTCTATCCCACCGACAACGACAGGTGACAGAAAGGCGGCATTGCCAGTCTACTCAAGGGCTTGCTGTAGGTGGCCCCGCAAAGAAAGCAGAAAGCGCAGGGGCATCGTGACCCTGTGGTCGTTTCGGCATGCTCTGCCGATGTACCCCAATGTGGCGGCCCTGTCTGAGGGGGAGAAGCTTCGAAATTCCTTGTTGTTTCCCCCTCTTTCTCCGTACCACCGGTCAAGATTAATTTCCGCGTGCTCTGAGTCTTTCACCCTTTTTAATTCACCGAGCCGAAGTTGCTCAAATTCAAATGGATTAGCCGAAACCCAAGGATAGGTTCACTGCACGCTCAAGCTACATGCTCTGCAGTCACCTGTTGCTCAAGATTCGGCAGAATCACAAAGCGTGACAATCGGCTGGTGGGTTGAAGCTCGACTTACTCAACTTCAAGAATATCTTTGCTTCGACTCCAAATGGGTAGACTGAGCCGCCACGAGCACACTCACACGAAAGTCAGCCATTATGACCAAGGGAATTTCTTGCAAAACTGCATCTGCGAATAACAGGTCGAAGAATGGAGGTGACACGTACAAACTTGGAGCAAACTGAGCAGAAGGGATCAGAAACTCAAGAGAAGAGAGCCTTGGTGTACGTTCCTGGACCGAACCCAGTGAAACTTTGCGCACGATTGTCTGGAATGGGTCTACCCGAGGGACCGACCGTGTTCTTCCACGAACCTCCTCTTTGTACCATGGGAGGCAAGGCATCGTCAATTAGCCGCATGATACCGATCGCCTTCTCGTCGTGGAATGGTCGGGTGACCACCTGGATTCCGACGGGTAGACCGGCCATCTTCTTGGCATCGTAGGCGGTTTTGTACAGCATGTGGTTGCAGACCTTGCTCAAGTCTTTGAAATGAGCGTGGGCAGCCCACTGTCTGAACGCCCGCTTGTGTTCGGCAGAAGCGTTCTCGAAATCTCGAGGCAGATGAGAGTCTTTCAACGGATCTACCCGCAGGACGGGAAGAACCGCTACAGGTGCTTCGACAATGTTGTACAACACAGTCGAGACGACCATGCCGCTATTTTGGATTCCTCCATCGTGGGGAACTGGAGGGCAAGCTTGGGTAGGTGCGATGAAAGCATCGAGGTTCAAGTCGTCCCAGATGTAGTGATTCCATTTGTTCTTGAAGTTCGTCCTCTTTTCGACAACGTCGAAGAACTGTTTAGCGCTGAGCCGACCAATGGATTCGGCGATCTGGGCGTACTTCTCGTCCTTGACAATGTATCGCACGATGAAGACCAGCACCCGCTTCAACCACGTGGGGATTCGACTAAGCCAAACGGGCAGTCGAAGCTGAGCAATCATGGCGTCTTTACCAATGTGCTTCTCCAACTTCGTTTCGTATCCGTCGCAGGTCAAAAACTGAAGGAAAAGCTTGGTAGCTTCCAGGGTCTTGAGTTCATCCGGATGAACTTCTACCACCTCGATCTGCTTGCTTGGATATTTGCTTTGCAAAGCAGCAACAGATTCCTGGATGGCCCTGAAGCAGGCAGGAGTTGTTCGGTACATTCCATCGCCAACGACATATCCGATTCTCAAAGGCGTACCTCGTGCCTGTGCAACGCCAAGGGGATTTAGCCAGGCTTCGTTCAGCGTAAGGTTGATGTAATCCGACATGGAAAAGCTAGCGAGCTTTTCTTCTTGTTCTGCTGCTTGTTTCAGCACTTCGGGATCGTTCCTGTCTTTCCGAGATTGCAGCCACTTGGGGAGCGAAGCTCGCACGACTTCGATAAAGAACAGCTCACAGTCGGCAGCGGTCCGACACATGGGACCAGCTACCGACTCAACCGCCTCGAAACCTTTGCTGTAATCGCACTGGCCGCTCGGACACCATCTCCTCGGGCTGGGCTTGATTGTGTACAGCCCCGTATGAGCAGAGGGGATTCGAAGGCTTCCCGCGATGTCCGTGCCAATACCTGCAGCAGAGCCATCAGAAGCGATTAGCGCACCTTCTCCTCCCGAGCTTCCACCGGAAGTGAAAGCCGAGCCGTACGGGTTGCTCGTACGCCCAAAGACCGGGTTCAAGCTCTCATACGAGATGAAGGTCTGCGGGATGTTGGTCTTGACGAAAGGAACTGCTCCCAGATACTCGACAATGCTGACCAGAGTGGCAGATTTGGCATCGGGGGGATTGTTGATCCAAGACGAGAAGCCGATGGTCATTTTCGTGCCCTTGTACTTGAACATATCCTTCAACGAGATCGGGACACCGTGCAGAGGACCAACGAGCTCGTTCGTTTTCTCGAATTCGGCATCCAATTCCCCTGCTCGGGTCAATGCGAGGTCGAAGAAGACTTCCGTCAAGCAGTTGGTACGGACGTGAGCTCTGCGTGCTGATCTGATGTAGGCGCACAGCACTTGGGTGGCCGTCCATTTCTTGTCCTTGATGCCAGAAGTAATGCCTGCGATATCAGCCGACAGAATCTCTAGGTCACCAGGAAATAGATCGACTTCGAGACCTTGGTACGCGCCGGAAGCATCCTTGATGGTGAGCGTCGAGCTTGCACCCTTGCTCTCGAGGTACTTGGCGATTGCCTCTCGAGAAGGGGAAGGAAGAGGGTGAGCTAGAGCCAAATCTCGCTCCCTGACGTGCGCCTCGATCGCCCTCTGGGTGGCAGACTTGGACCAGAACCAGACCATCTTGTCCCTTTGATCTATATCTCGACGAGTGAAGTCTGGAGATGTAGCAGCAATGGGGCGAAAGGGACCAATGGAACAGGAAGTTGATCAGATCGTGTGAGAAGAGCTTGTTGGAAGGACTATGATCGCTTAGGAAGAACAATAGGTTGTCTGTGCCTTGAGGGCGCTTCGCTTCTGAGCTGCTCACCTTTTAAGCTACTACTACTCTATTGTAGGTTCTTGCTGACATGTGCTGTAGATTGAAGTCTGTCTAGCACGCTCCAGTTCCTGAATTGTGTGGGGTAGCTTTCTCCTGACCTGTCGCTCCAAATCCGGCTGTGGAGAACCGGAGTTTTGATAACCGCATAGCTTTTTGTCTCTGACTTGGCATCGGACAATTTTGAAACCGTCATCGGGATTCCGATGAGACTTCCTTGGCATTTGTTAGATCTCACCTTATTGACCTGGACCCTGGAAAAGTCAGGGAGAGATGACAAGCGTGAAATTGATAGCCTGCACACCGAGCGAACGTGCATCGGTCACGTTCCTAGCCAGACATTACAAAACGCGTTGCAAGATGCAAGTTTCTGAATACGGATCGCTTTAAGAGTCTTGAATGCAAGTACAACGAAGCCGGCACAGGGAAAAAAAAAGTGTTGGTCTTCCTGCTCACTTGCTCCATCACTCTCTCTCCATCTTGGCTCGGTCATGCTCACCCTCCTTCCCGGCTCGCAGCGTGTTCATATCACCGAGGCAGAGCCAATCCATTCAATGTCATCGCGTCTTGTCCTTGGCAAACCAGAGATTAATTGCATCTGAGTGATCCTATCAGGTGACGCTGCTGACCGCGGATCCCTAGGCAATTCACATGGACGGAAGGATTTCAAACCAAGGAGTATCTCTGTGTATGATTGGCAAGCTAGGATGCATCTGCGGCCTGATAGAGCCGAATCTGTCAACGTGGACAACTGGCATTCTCTTAGCACACGACCGCGGCGATCACGCTTCGCCCTGCTTATCGTTGAGCCAGATCTTGGTCTGAGTTCGCTTTGTGAAATGTGTTGCTCTCCCTGATTGCTGTGTTGGTCTCCTTCGGTGTATTCCGGTCGACGGCGTTCTTCTCCGAAAAATTCGTCCCTAGTCGTGCGTTCGTTCCTCCAGACATGTCGATGCTGTTGCTTCCGTTCTGCCTTTCCCTTCTCTTTCCCCTACCATCACCATCCTCCTCGAGCTGCCCCTCAGCTACGCATATCAAGACACTGGCAAGATGACTTCATCCAGGGATTCCGGTGTCAGCGTCTCCTCGCAACATATCCAGTCCGTACCCACTCATGTCCGCACCATCTGCTGCATCGGCGCCGGATATGTTGGAGGTCCTACGTGCTCGGTGATCGCCCTCAAATGCCCGCATATCAAGGTCATCATTGTTGACGTGAACCCTGTACGGATCGCGGCTTGGAATTCAGACGTCCTTCCAGTATTTGAACCCGGTCTCGACGAAGTGGTGCGAACATGTCGAGGAAGGAACCTCTTCTTCTCAACGGACATCGATTCAGCGATCAAGGAAGCTGACTTGATCTTTGTGTCGGTCAACACTCCCACAAAGACTTCGGGTGTTGGAAAGGGGTTTGCTGCTGATCTGCACTATGTTGAAGCATCTACGAGACGAATTGCTTCGGTCGCTGAATCCTCCAAGATCATTGTGGAAAAGTCGACGGTGCCATGCCGAACTGCTGCAAGTATGCGAACCATCCTCGAATCCAACAGCTCCTATACGTCCGATGGAACCCTGATTTCGTTCCAGATTCTCTCCAATCCTGAATTCTTGGCCGAAGGAACGGCGATTCGCGATTTGATGGCGCCGGATCGTGTCTTGATCGGATCCCTCGATACCAAGGAAGGTAAATCGGCGGCTCATGCGCTCCGGGAAGTCTACCAGAACTGGGTCGATGGATCCAAAATCTACGAAACAGGTCTCTGGTCCTCGGAACTGTCGAAGCTGGCAGCCAACGCTCTGCTGGCTCAACGAATCAGCTCCATCAACTCGCTCTCTGCTATCTGCGAAGCTACAGGTGCTGATGTCGATGAAGTGGCCCACGCTTGCGGTCTTGACGGACGTATTGGACCCAAATTCCTCAAAGCTTCCGTCGGATTCGGTGGAAGCTGTTTCCAAAAGGACATTCTGAATTTGGTCTATCTCTCCGAATCGCTAGGTCTCCATGAGGTAGCAGACTACTGGCACCAGGTCATCAAGATGAACGAATACCAAAAATCTCGGTTCGCCCGCAAAGTTGTCTCGACGCTTTTCAACACGATCACAATGAAGAAAGTGGCTGTTCTCGGCTTCGCCTTCAAGAAGGATACCGGCGATACAAGGGAGTCTGCGGCCATCACACTGTGCAAGTACTTCCGACAAGAGCGTGCTCTGATTTCCATCTACGATCCAAAAGTTACGACGCAACAAATCATGATCGATTTGACGGAGCCTGGTGTCATCGACGATGCTGAAAACGTCAAAAAGCAGGTGACGATCTCCAAAAACATGACCGAGGCATGCAAGGATGCCGAGGCAGTGGTTATCTGCACCGAATGGGACGAATTCAAACAAGCTTCCGTCGAAGTTTGGACTCAGATCTATCGGGAGATGAAGAAACCTGCCTTTGTCTTTGATGGTAGAGGCATCATGGACAGCAAGATGTTGCGTCAGATCGGATTCAAAGTCCACTCAGTGGGTAAAGGGCCATTGATTGTCGACCCCATCTGGGCATGATTCGGGGAAGAAGAAGAGCTGCTCGCATCATTGGACGGGACAATATACTGGATCTGAACCTGACACAAAATCAGCACAAAACATCACTCGAAACAAGGAGCGTTTGTCTCCTCGATACCCATCTTCATCAACTCACATTTCATAGACGGTTCCATCACCCAGAACGAGACACTGACACGCCAGGTGGAATAGGAGCAGATCCGAATATTCGCTCCCATGCTCGATCAAAGCCTGGCTGATGCGCTGCGGTGTGATTGTGCGGATGCTGTGCCATTTAAAAGATGAAGTGCGTTTGACAAAAGATCCAGAAAGGAAGTGCGACGATGACTACGGCCATGACATCCTGCAACCATGTTGCGTTTGATCGGCGAGAAGAGCTTGCCCCACTCGTAGATTCATGGAACCGATCATCGTCATCCCTTTTGTTGTAGGCAAGAGGCTGGTAACCTGAGGTGGCTGAGAGCCGTTTCGAGATTGTTTGCCAGAGCCGTAGACCCACCAGACTGAAAACAAACGTGGGAATATACACCTGGGTCCAAATTCCAATCTGGTCGGGTAGGAGACACGGCGTATATGCTGCTGTAATGGTGTCCGTTGCGTTTGATGTTCCCGTGAAGCTTGATTTCGGGAACAAAGTAAGTCTGGCAAATCCAGGCTTTCTCACGCCTTCGGTCATGGACATGGATTTGACAGTCAATTCGGGAATCTCTCCGGAGCCGAATCCATCGACCGTGAAATGAGGACTCCAATCGGCGGATCTGGGGTGCCTGTACTCGCAGTGATCGTGGTCATCACCCGAAAAAACGGCCACTGGATTTAGAGAATCGAGTAGCCAAGCGGAGACCTCTTCCCCTACTAGATTTTGGTACGTAGATGCTCTGTCTGTGCCTTGATGCAAGGGTCTGCTAGACTCTCGCGTGACCCGATGTAGCTTTGTCCTCTCAATGTCGTGGCAGCTGGTTCCCGGCGGGCGGTAGAGGGGAACGTGTGTTAGAAGTATCCGGGGCAAAGCAGATTTGCTACTGTTGAGCATGTTGACAAACTGAAAAGTTTCGGTGAATTTGGCTTCAGCTTCCTGTGCTAGCTTGCCATCTAGTTGACCCCGGTGTTGCGACTGAAGACTCGTGTCGAAGGGCCCACCACCTTGCCTTTCCATCCCCACCAGGTCCTGTGCATTGATCAGAACGATCTCGTGTGTGGCACCCACATCCGGATCAGCCGAAACGAGGATCCTTCCATTCAGGCCCACTTTTAGTGATCCAGGTTCGTGTTCTTTGACAACATATGCGCCCCCATCGACTTTCAGACCGAAAGAGTCCTGAAACCGTTGAACAGAGTCTTCGCTGGCAAGACTGTCCGTCCGTGACCCGGAACTAGACAGACCGGAAAGTCCGACATCGTGGTTTCCGGAAAGGTAGAATTGGGGGAGGTAGTCGGTCGCCAAGCTCCGGTGCACGATGACTTCTCGGATACTACCGAAGACAGAAGGAGGAGCTGTCCAGAAAGCTTTCCGCGGCCGTGGGAACATAGCTCTGAAGCGCTTGACAAGAGCCCTCCATTCCGCGTCGGATCTTTCTCTGCGTCCTCCGTCGGTCAGGTCGCCGATCCAGAGCACCGCGTCTGGGGGAGGAGCGAGTTGTCTCCCTTTACCTTTGCCTGTCGCAATGCCTTGGCGGCTGATATCGATAGCACCCAACGACATCCATTTGTTGGGATTCAAGACGAGACTCCTCCACACATTCTTGAGGTAATTATCTGAAAAGTGTCGGACTAATGGATAGAGGAGAGTCGGAAAGGGCAAATCAGGGTAGGTGTACTGATCTATGATCTGAGGATCGGTCACGAGGAGAATATGGACGGGTTTTGGGTCGCTTGCAGACAACGAGCGAGGGGATTCTGTTGCGGAAGCGGTGGGCCAACCACATGCGTGTGCAGCTTTGTGAAACGCGGCCCTTTCTCCATAGAAAAGGACGCAGAGCCAGACCGCTCGGAAGAACTGGACCTGGCGGGACGACCGAAATGAACGTTTCAGGGCTTGAGCCGCTTTGAGCCCACGGCTTGGGTTGGAGGTTTGTGGTGGGGACAAACTCGAAGAGGAAGCGCGCGAGGATTCCGCTGTCGAACGATGTGGATGCATGCTGAAGGCCGAGTCAGGTTAACGAGGGTGTCTGAACATTTAGACGGATCTGCTTTCCTATCAGCTGCTCCTGTGGACGATGGAGGTAAAGGAGAGAAGGTTGAGGTAGGTGGAAGGCCCTGTTGCTTTCGGATCGACTCAAGAGCCCCTCTTTTCAGATACTTTGCCTGCACAATCAGAGTTCTATGTACTGTACGTTTAACGTGTCAAACACACTCCAAAAAGTTTAAATTGACTTACACCAAATGTGGATCAGGTGTCGTCGGTAGGCCATGTCTCTGAAACGTTAGAGCTGCCAAAAGAAGCGCAGTTCGCCAAATGCCAAGAGTTCTGTGCTTAAACCCAGCTTTGGATGGAGCCGTGGACGAAAAGTGAGATAGTTGGCCTTGGGTGGGTATGTTAGACTTTCTTTACCCAGCAAAAGGATCTAACAATGCCTTTACACATCGCTAGATCTGGAGAGCTTTTTCCGCATCGGCTTTAGCATCCTTCTGGCGTCTCTACGCCTTGTGGCCGAAATTTCGTGATGTGTTGCAACCAAAAAATGTGACCTTTTCCGTCACGATGACACAAAAAAGTCAAACATGACCCCTTCTTTCCTTGTCATCGGAGCATACTCAGCCGCTCCATTCCAGCTTCTCCTCACACCAAACCCCACTTTCTTGCCTCTACGGCTTCCGCGAACTCTTGTAGTGGGTCCTCTTTTGGATTGTCCTCCTTCATAAAGGCCAGCTTGCAATCCGGAGCATCGTTAGTATCTAACATCAAGCATGTCGTGCGCTGTTCGAACTGTTCTCCCACGAAGGACCGCGTCGGGGCAATTGTTTCCGGGTGTTTCAATACGCAGCAAGTCATGTGTTCACACAGCAGTCCACCCAGCGTGCTGTCCGAGACCGTTGGGGTTGGAACTCTCGTCCAGATCGTCTTTTGCTAGCTACCATGGCAGGCCGGTTATACCAGGGAGAATCGCCAGCCGCCCTCTCACAACTTCCTCGATTCGGCCCTCTCAGCAACCTTTCCAGTTCCTTACTGCGTATGCCTTTCAAGGGAAACCGAGAAATCCGGATGAATCCCAACAGGAAGACCAAAGCAATGATTCGCCGTCACCACAGGATCCTTCTTCGTCGTCTTCTACTTCTTCACAAGATGATGCAACGAAGCCCACAAAAATTGGGTTCCCGTCAGAGAGTGAAATTGGCGTGTGGCGAGACAAACTTCTCGCGGGAGGAGATGCTGGAGAAGATTCGCTAATGTGTACCTCGATGGCAGTGGCAGGCGATGTCGCTATTGGTGTTGCTGATGGAGTTGGAGGATGGACCGAAAACGGCGTCGATCCATCGTTGTTCTCCCAAGCCTTGATGTTTTACGCATCCCGGTCTGCCGCTAGATCCTCTGCCAATCCTGACAGGATCAATCCAGAAGCAGACGAAAGTGATGCTCAATCCATCCCACCCGGCACCCTTCCCAACATGATCTTGACCGAAGCGTACGAATCTGTCCTCAAGCAGCCCGTTGTAGTCGCTGGAAGTGCGACCGCGTGTATAATCACCATGGATTCGACCAAAGGAACCCTGCGGTCAGCCAATCTGGGAGATTCTGGCTTCGTCATCCTTCGCCAAGGTACAGGCAAACAGGGCGTGCTATATGCAAGTCCTCCGCAACAATTCGGATTCAACACACCTTACCAATTAGCCAAGTTGCCTCGCGAATGGATCCAGGAAGGCTCCATCTCCAACACTCCCAAAGATGCAGCCAGCTGGGAATGTAACCTTCGACATGGAGACCTCATCATCGTTGGCACCGATGGATTGTTTGACAACGTTGACTCCAAAATCGAGATCCCCCAATTTGCCAAGTTCATCAAAGAGAAGCATCACGCTTCTTATGCATCTCAAAAGTCCGCAGCTTCCACAAACAACAGCACTGGGGATGGAAAAGACATTTCAGACAGTTTGGAAGAAGACAGAGAGTTTGTGCAAGTGTTGGCCACCAACCTGGTCGAGTACGCCAAAATTTGCCAGAACAGCACCACCAAACAATCGCCTTTCGAGAGGGAAGCTGCCAAATACGGTATACGCTATCCAGGAGGCAAGATCGACGACATCGCGCTCGTCTGCTGTCTTGTCATCGAACGCTAAATCGGCTGCTCCTACGCGGGCTCTCCTTAGTCCCAGCAGCGTGCTGAGCAGAGATCCTCTAACACCTTCGTTCTTCATTCCGTGCCTCATCATGCATTCATGTAATTTTATCATCCTTCCACTGCAACCGGCTCATACATCGGTTCTCTAATCCCTGACTGATGCGTTCCCGTTGGTGTGCCGGCTAGCCTTCAATACTCTCCGAGGCCTAAAGTTGTTTAGGACGGGAGAAACTCGACATTTTTCGAGAGCTAGATGTTAGAGTGTGAAAATTCGGCCTCCACTTAGTGTTGCCGGACGGCGGTCTGGCCTCAGGTTCAGGTCTCCGGTACCTTTCGCATCCGTTCTGGTCACCACCATCTTCATCAAGTTCAGGATCGTCATCAATTCGCAAAGTCCTATTCCGACTCGACCAGGTGTTGCTGAATATTGATTGGACAACGCACGACGCACATATAATGTCTTCCGAAGCAACAACGAAGAGGAGAAGGATGGCATCTCGGACGACCTCTTGGTCGCCAAGCAACGAGAAATCGGGTTATGAGTCCGACGAGCTTCCAGACGATGTTTCTTCGGACTTGTCCCGTTCAGGATCCGGATCTTCCGATGACGATGATGATGAGCCCCCTTTACTTGCCAAATTACCCACTTTACCCGACCTCCGATTCGAACAATCGTATCTAGCCACGATAAGAGGCTTCCTACATGAGCAGGAACCATCCGCAAGTACAAGCGCACACGACGATTCCAATCCATCTACCGAAGATAACGACTCTGTCAGCGAAAAACAGGGAAAAAATGACAAAGAACCTAGTAACGACCACCACCACAAAGTCCAAACCACTCATTCCAAAGCTAAAGGCAGCCAACACGAACACGAACTTTGGCTGGGCAACCTTCGAGTCGAATGGTACGTATCCTGCCACACTACCATGCCTTCTGACTGAGCAGAATCTGTGGTCTACGATCTGTTGAGTCGAAAATCTGCCTCACGGTGCGTAAACTGACATCACATCTACATTTCGACATCCCTTCCTTTCGGATGCTTCCGTTCTACTTTTCCTCCTTCTTGTTCTGCCTCTCCCATCGTCTTCTACTCTCAAATCTTCCGAATTCGTGCTTCAACAGGTTTCCGATCGTCTACGTGACGATACGGGATCAACTTCTTTCGCCGTTAGTTCAAGGAGCAGTATGGGGAATTGGAGGGATCCTGTTGACTCAGTTAAGACAATATTTTGCCGCTTCATCCAACCGAAGCAAACCTTCTCATTCTGGGTCCTCAAATGGCAAGATCAACAAAAGGTCAGGGTCGTTACTAGAAGAATTGGGACTCGTCAGGAGAACGAATCGTCGTACGTAATCGATGTCTGATGAATAGGAATTCATTACTTTGCATTGCTTTCGCACGTATGATTAACACGACATGCAGCAGAATTGAGGCTTCAAACTGGAAGACGTGCCAGTACAAAGAAGGAAAACATGCCAATTGAATCTGGTAGACATGCCATCTGAACTAGGAAGACGTGCCACTTCAATCTGGAAGCCGTGAGCTACGGGTCAGTTCACGGGTAGATCTTCCCGGAGAGGGGAGTACGATGGAAGACCCTAGAGATGACTTCGAACAGCTGCTGAGGGCGTAGTTTCAGGGTGCTCATCACCCGTTTGCCAAGAGTATACGATATCGTGAGCTACTTGAACGTCTTGCTTAGCAAAACTTGTTTGGGTTGACTTCTTCAACTGCGCCAAAAGTTTGGTGAGATCTGCCATGCCGGCATTGGATTGACCTGAACCGATCCAAAGGGAAGCGATCATCAAGTCTTGGTTGAGTTGTTGATCTTTATTTTGGCCCGAGAAATCGATTTGAGCTAAGCGATGGAGCTTGGGATCATTTGCAAAAGTAGTTGACTTCCAGGCCAAGTGTTGTAGAAGCAATGCAGATGCGTTGATGGACATCACCAGATCCAAAAGATAGCGAGTAAAGCGGAAATCGGTCGTTGAAAGATGGTATCGAAGATCAAGAGTTGCTAAAAGGGAGGAGGTTTCTCGAATCGTTGATCGCAGAAATCCGATCTCGTCTTGCAGAACCAAGAGGATACTCTCGGGTAAAGATTGAATGATGGTGTTGATGTCTTCGAAGAACTCTACCATAGCAATGCCTTTGGATTGAACCAAGACTCTCAATACATCTAAAGAAAGGATGGATGGCGTACCTTCCCATATCCTCTCCACGGTTGCATCTCGTAAAGCCTCTGCAACACTGCAAGAATCCTCCATATACCCTTGTCCACCGAAGCTCTCCAGCAGGGTCAGATAGCCTTCAGATCCTCGCGTTGCCATGAAGGCCTTCAAAGCGGGTGTCAAGAGTCGCAACCTCGTCAATTCTCGTTTTGTAGCTGTGTTGGATTCTTGAGCTCCCATCAATAGAACGTTGTTGAAGAAGATAGCCAGGAAAGCGCGATACAGCACCGTGACTTTGAGCAATTGATCGGTGTGCAAGGCCAACTTGTCCAACGGTCCCCCTCCCAAAGCAGGTCGAACTTTGGCGTAGGCGGTAGCTGATCGCAACCCGTGTGAGAGAGCGGAGATGGCTCCTCCCGCCGAGTACAGTCGAGTGATGTTGAGCACGGATGAGATGGTGGCTACCCCTCTGCCCAATTCCCCAACCAATTCAGCCTGACATCCATCCAACTCGAGTTCAGCTGTGGGCAGGTATTTAGTTCCTAGTTTGCGCTTTAGCCGATGTACACGAATGCCGTTCAGTTTTCCTGTCTTCTCATCCCGGATCTTGATGAGGAAGAGAGACAAGCCTTTACTTCCGACTGAGGTATCTGGGTTGGTTCTCGCCAAAGAAAGCGCCACATCTCCATCCGTAGCTGAAGAGAACCACTTGAATCCGTGCAAGATGAACTTGTCGCCTGGCTGGGTCTTGTTAGCGTCGACGGCCACGGCCGTTGTCTCGGTACGGGAAACATCGCTGCCACCGGGTCTTTCGGTCATCCATTGGCCTGCTGTCCAGGCAGACTGGCCGTCGGTGGAGCATAGTTTGGGTATGAATTCTCTCTTCTGTTGTTCGGTTCCGTAGAGTTCCAAAACTCTGGCGGCTCCATCCGTCATACTGATCGGACAGAGGGTGACTTTACTGACGGGACCAAACATGACGATTCTGGTGAAGCTGAACAGTCTTGCGAACCTGCCCAATCTGTCTCTACCTCCACCACACACAGCTTCGGGAGATGGATAGGATTCGGTAACGATGCCTTCGGTCGCACAGATGGCTTTGAGCTTCTTCCATCCTTCCGCCGTCGTCAATCTGTCGATTCGATGACCCCAAGCATCATACTGCGTCAGAGTGGGCTCATGTTGAGGTCCATCCAAAGTGGCAGCTATGTCGGCATAAGGACCTGCAATATTCTCACCCATCTCTTCCAACGAGCCAAACAGGTTTGCTACTTGCGTTTCGGATAGAGCCGAAGCCGAGTCACTCGTCATCAATCGCAAGATCGTCAGCCTGAGAGCTGGGTCCGAGGACCATGGTGATGGTACCCGAAACTTGGTGAATTGGAATCCTTCTTCGGCACGCATGACTCTGACTTGTGGGATGCTGGTATGAGTGGTGAGCGGGAAGTTGGAAAGGGGTCAAGTCGTGGCTCGGATGGTTTCACGATGGTGTGAACCTCCAAGAGTACCAGTTGAAGGTTGCAAGTGAGGCAGGCGGGAATGGTTTTCAGGAGCCGATGAATAAGGAACGAAGATGAGGGTAAGGTCGCAACAATCAATGATCGACCGGAGTGTTCAATTGACAGGTGCGTAATAGCTGCGTAGCAGGGATGTTTCCAGACCAAGAATAACGCTGTGCGCTCTGGTGTAGTGTTCTCAGGGGTGAGCTTGAAAACTCTGAAAAAAGGATGAAAATGTCGAAAAGTGTATGTGGGGTACATGCATTATTATTCAGAATGGTAGTCTGTCCGCTGTGTTTGCTATGCAAGTGTAAACAACGTAGAGTGTCCAACGAAAAGGATGTAGGATGAGCCGAGGAAGTGCAGAATCGGCTGCCAGCTGAGTTGAGCAAAGCGGAGAAGAGAAGAGAGGGGACCGGTTGCATTTTTGAACCGGTACGCGGCGCGGGCAAGTCAAGTCGCGAAAATGCAGCGAGATTGCTCTTGTCGCAGACACAAAGAAGCGGTCACCAACTCAGCAAGATCACATGCTAGCGTGGTCACGGACTTGGAGCATGTGAAATGTGACACAGCAGGAACACGAATCTAGCGATAACTTAACCAGAAATCCAAACCGTCTGCATTCGTGTCACACACCATCGGATCGCTAGCCCGAATTAGCCGAGATGCGAACAACACAATCCTACTGTTCAGGTCATACACTACACACCGCAGATTATCGCTGGGAATGCTCTCTTCGGTGTGACAATCAAATGAGTGTGTAATGAATTGTAAACAGCCAACGATCAGGTATGGAGCATGAGACTGTGCTGTACATCATCGTCGCAGCTCTAAAAGATAGGCGGTGAGCTCTGGTCACAGGAGGCCCAATTCCGAACGTGCTAGTCAAGTCAATTCTCCTTCCTTTCCGGCAAATTCCAGAACTGTCGTGGCAGGATGTCGACCATTTCCGGGGTGAGTTCCGATATCTTGGTGACACCTAGCAATCTCATACCTCTTTGGATCTCGTCCTCGAGGATCTGGATCGCTCTGGTGACGCCCGCCTCGCCGTAACCCGATTGAGCGTATAGGAAAGGTCTTCCCAACCCGACCGCCTTTGCACCCAGAGCCACCGCCTTCAGAACATCGGTCCCTCTTCGAACCCCTCCATCCACAAAGATCTCGATCTGATCGAACAGATCCGGTCTCTTCTGCCTCAACTCGATCAGTACGTCCAACGAGGCGGGTGAATACTCCAAACTCCTACCTCCGTGATTGGAGAGCACTACTCCTTCCACTCCATGCTTGACCGCCAATTCCACGTCCTCCACCGTTTGAATTCCTTTGAGGTACAATGGTAGTTTGCAAGTCTTGCGGAACCAGGAAATGTCGTCCCAGGTCAGGTTTGGATCAATGTATCCGGAAATGGCCTGTGCAACTCCAACCCCTTTGCCCTTGGTCTCGGCACCATGATCGGTTCCCAAGTCTACTTCTTCACCTTTCGCCTTGACGTCCCTCTCACGTTTGCCCATGACAGGTGCGTCCACTGTTAGCATCACTGCTGAGCAACCCTTCTCTTGCACCTTTTTCAAGATCCTCTCGGATGCCGAGCGATCCTTGTTGACGTAGAGTTGGTAGATGACAGGCTGATTCGGTTGTCGAGCGTCGAGCATCTCATCCAAGCCAACGCTAGCGTTTGCAGAGATCCCTTGGATGATGCCTGCTTTACCTGCTCCACGTGTAAGGTTCAGTTCTCCGTCCGGATGTCCTAACTTAGCCATGGCCGCCGGTGAAATGTAGAAGGGTAGTGAAGATTCGTGTCCACCTTTGCTATCCTTTCTTGAGGTCCCGTTGATGAGGTTGGAAGTGCTGTCAACATCGGCTACAGCCCTCAGTACCCTAGGTCTGAAAACGACGCGATTGTAGGCAGCTCTGTTTTGCGCCTTGGTGATCTCATCGTCCGCAGCAGAAGCATAGTACGCCCATGCCTGGTCTGAGAGGATGGATTCAGCTATCCTTTCGAACTCGTCCAAGTTGAGTACACTGCCGAGAGGGGGAAGGTTCTCTCTCGCATGGCGTCGCTTTCGGTCCTTCTCCGATTCGGGAGCATCGTCCTGGGTGATCACAACGGTGCTTGGATCGACGCTGCCTACGTGAGCCGAAGCGGGTAGATTCTCCTTCAAAGCATCCGGAGGATGAATAGGGTCGTATAATGCGGTGACGTCTTTTCCAGCATTCTTGAGGATGACGTTACGTCCTCCGGGATGGTTGTCCAGGAATTCCGTGACGTCGTAAACTTCGCCTTTGATAACCACCCACAACCCCTCTCCCCCATCCTCGGGAAGCTTGTTATGTTGGTTTACGGTAGTCATGGAAATGAGTTTGGAGGAAGGATCCGATGCGGCTACAGGTCGAACTTTTTGCGGTGGCGATCGGACCGATTCGGTTTCCAGAGTCTGGGTTGAGTAGACGGACGCCAAGAGAGCCAGACCGACGACACCGGCGGTAGCACCCCATGAATTGCGTGTCCTCGATCCAGACTCACGTCTTGCTGTTGTGGATGAAGAGGATGCGTAGGATCGGATCGACGAGGACGATCCGACCGCTCGTGTGGACGACGTCGGAAGTCCCGGCGAGGAGCTCCGTAATGTCCTGCAAGCATTAGTTCTGAACATTCTGAAGGAATGGTTGACGCGATCAATTGATGTCGCTCAGCGAGGTAGGGAAAGGTTGCAAATCCGGAGTATATACGATCAAGTACTGGAGTCAGGTGCGAAGATGGAAGGATACATATATCTCGTTCAAGCGACCCTGCTCTCGAGGTAGTCCACACAAGCCTTGAGAAGAAGGTACTGTACTGCAGTCCGTTTCCCCACGTAACCCGGCAGGCGTTAGCGCGGGGGAAGGACACAACTAAGAGTCTGCAAAGCGGATCTTGGCTGGAAAGACCCGATGATTTTAATTTGGTTCTCCAGAGTTGAAGTCTCGACAAGTCCAACGATTATAATTCCCTGAGAATCTCCTTTTTTTTTGAATTCCACAACTCCAAAAAATCCTAGACCGCAAACAAAATACAACGCAGCGTCAATCCGAAAGGGTGATTTCTAATCCGGAACGCGGACCGGTCCCGACTGGACCCTGATTTGAACCAAAAAAGTAGGCGCTCGGTCAAATCCACGGTGAAAAAGCGGTCAACTGTACGATGTATCCCCCAGAATTTCGCTTCGGCCTACACTTTCGCTTTTTGTGGCACCAAGCAAGAAGTGTGAATTCGCCAGCGAGACACGCGCCCGTTTAGATTCTGGACGCGGTCTGGCTGAACTCGCTATCCGAAGCAACGAAGAATGTAACTCGATCATTGGTGCCCATCAGACACACATTTGACGAGTCGCTTCACGTCTGCAAAAGACAAGTCGGCGAGATCACTTTTACAGCGATGATCTTTTCACAAAAAAAGCAGCAAAAATCTGTACATAACAAGAGGACGCCAAGTTGCAAAAATGCTAGCCAGGCAAAGGAAGGAAGGCGAGTCACCCGGAGAGACAGACAGAAGATACCGGCCAACATATACGACTTTTGGACCAGGCTGCGAGGTCCGATAGGACGTAGACACCGATGTCTTCATGAGTCTGATAGCAGCGTGGGGAGAAGGTCGATAACGAAGAGAGATAGCGTGACAAACTGAGATACAGTAGGAAAAGAAAGGTGGGAAGAAACAATCTAATAGGGTAAAGATTCGAGCATGCTGGGGAAGGACTTGGAACGGGTATAATAGTAGGGCAGGTGCGTGCCACACAAAGGAACTAGTGGGAAGCAATATCCGTTACGCTGCGGCACCAAGCTTTCGTACGGTCATTCTGGGAGAGGTTCTTCGACTTGAGGATACAGACGAGGGAGAAGTCTCCTTCTCCTTTTGCTCTTCGTCTGCTTGCTCGTCCCTCGCGCTTCTTCTGGTTCTCTTGGAAGGGGACTCTTCCGCGACAGACGCAAGCGCTTCGGACACGGCGGTCAGCTCCGTCTTCTTTCCAGTGTCCTCTTCATCCGCCTTCACTTCTTGACTGAGACCGCTGGCTTTTCGCTTCATTCCACCGTTCCGACCGGCCGAAGTTGAGGGTTCTGGAAGACTTTCAGCCTTGCTAGCACCGTCTATGCCCTGCTCAGGCGGCTCGATGTCATCTGTATCCAGCAGCGGCTCCATGGTGATGGCGCTGGCAGCGAGAGGTGAGCTTTGGAATGGAGCCGTCGAGGAGAGACCATGAACGCTTTTGGATCCTTCGGGTGGGCTCGAGCCACGCGACGTTGATGTACCGTTTCCGCGATTCGACCTTCCGACCCCAATGTTGTTGCTGTTGTTGCCGTTCGAGGAGGCAAGGACCGTCTTGGCATCGTCTTCGGGAGGCACAGCGGAGCCGGATCGCGTGCCGGATCGACGGCTGGCGCTTCCGGCAGAGCCAGATTGCGCAGTGAGAGGAGCCGGCGAAGTGGCGCGGGACGTTGGTCTTCTGGACCGACTGGAGGAGCAAGGTACGGTCAGATTGTTGTTGTTGTTGGAGTTGCTGCTGCTTTCGCCAGGTTTTGCGCTGGACCGACCTCGGGAGTGGGCAGAAGACTCCCGACTCATTGAAGCGCTTGCATACTGTTCAGCAGCAGCTGTAGCAGCACCTGCTCTGGAAGCCGCGAAGGTGTTGCCGCCGGCAGCAGAAGTTGGAGCAGCGTTGCCGACGGTGGCATACGGGCTACTGCTCTTTCGTTTCTTGCCTAGCCCCTTGACCCCGAGATGTTCGAGTTCGGCTTTCGAGGCAAGTTTCTTGGCAGCTTCTCTTTTGGCGGCGAGGATGGCCTTCTGTTGCGCTTCCCTCGCTTTGGCAAGCGCCGTGCCCGGTGCGCCGGGATAGCGATCGTTGATGAGCGAGTAGATCTCGGATCGCTTGCCCGAGTTCGGATCAATCAAAGGATGAGAGCCTTCCGGAGCCCAATGCGGGACTGAGGTAGTGATCATAGGGATCCGCCGGACTGAAGCCGCGAAAGAGGCGGACGAGCTGGGGGCATGCGGCACACCGGCAGGGTCTCGATCGAGCTTCGGTTTATCACTGATAGCTGGAGCTCTGAGTGCTTGAAATTTTCGGCCACGTTTGTTCGAGGTCACAGACGAAGCGTCGTCGGCGGATCTCGCGAGGATGGAGGAGGAATACGGAGGGGGCGATCCGCCCGCCGAAGAGGACGCCGATGAGGAGGCGCCTGCGGCTGACGCAGCAGCTTGAAGCGCCTGAAGGGCCAAGATCTGGTTCTGCTTCGCTGCCAAGGCGATTCGAGTGATGGGAGCAGGCATGGGCGGTGATGGCCGAGTCGCAGAAGCGTTAGACTGGCTTTGCGGAGGTGGGCGGTAGCCCCGCGTTGGGGCAGGTACGGCCGTTGCCATGTCTGGAACAGATCGGCAGATCCGAGTCTAAGATGGCTGTAACGAAGAAAGGGAAGATGCGTGAAGTCTATGGAGAACGCGGAAAGGTAGCGAGTGGTGACGCTGGAAAGAAGGCCGGCTCTACGTGGATCAGTGTAACGTTGACTGAACGTATGTCTGTACTTGTGATTGTGTTGGTAATGGCGGTGATGGTGATGTTGATGAGGAAGGAGAAGCTGGAGAAGGGAGAAGGGCGAGCTCGTGATACGACAGGATTCGTGACACACACACACACACACATGCTCGAAGCGGAAAGCGGAGGATGGCTAGCAATGATTCGTCCTAGCGCAACCGGTCGGCTACGTCGACCCTCTCACGAGAAAAAAGGATTCCCCCTCCGCCGACGCCATCATAATTTCGTGTGCAACCAGCCGGTAAAGACTCGGTACGGGATCGTCTCTAGCCTCAATCGACCAATTTTTATTCGTCAACCAAACCGAAATTGCGGGAAGGGCGAAGGGGGTGTTCCGCTCGTGCAGCTAGCTGCTTGGTACGAGTTTCTGTCATTAATGCCGACATTTGTGTCTTGATCTTCTTGATCCGCTTGAGCGCTCGCAGATGCTGTCACCATTCGATCATGTTGAATCATTCATTCTCTTCCATGTCCCCATCGTTCAAGCTATCTAGCTCCTTTCCCCTCTGAAGCACAAGAAGATTTGCATGGTTCTGCAGTGTTCCTTCTCAATTCACCCGGTCGTGAGGGGAAGAGCTTGCGCATGTGCTCTGATAACCCTTTGTTCGGCTCGATGAATCAACGAACTTGAACTCCACTTCACTTTTGCCGGCGCAGGCCTGGCTTTTTTTTGTTGAATAATGCAAGGGTCTTTTCTGTAGTCCTCTTAAATCTATTTAGTACTGTATCCTCATAGAAGAGCTTAAAATTCCACTCCGAATTTCTCATTTGGACATGCTGCATGCCTGAAATTCCAAAGAAGCGAATCATTACAATCTTTCAGCCTTCCTTTTTATTCGCTTCGCGTTGGGAGAGAAGCGATCCATGCTTAAAATGGCTCGACTGAATGGCCCCATCCTCTCAGGTCAGTAGTGATGCAACGAACAATGAGGATACTGGCGAGAGCTCTTTTGATCTACCCATTGGAGGACGAAGATCATGTCAATAGACGGAAGCAGGATAGGCTCGAGGATTTGACCTGCTAAAGAAGTTAGGACACGGGATCTAGAAGGAGAGGCGTAGGCGGAGTTGCAGTCACTGTACCAGGCCTGGGAGGATGTTGACTGCGACTACTTACAGGCACAACTTGCTCGAATCTCTCGCCGGTCCAAGTATGCGGGTTCTACCCTCACCTTGAAGGACTCGTAACTTCGCAAGACGCTCAGCTTTGTTCGCTGACGCTCTCACTTCTCCAAATGCTGTCAAGCGTCTTGTAAGGTGAGGAAGTCTCGGATTTGGGGGAGTCTTGTTGTGCGGGTGCCAGCGAAGCTTTCCCTTCCTTGAGAAAATTGTGAGAGCGCAAAAATTCACTGAATCGCGTTCCGCTTTTGTCGCACGAATTTGCACGTGGAGGGGAGCCCTGCCTAATCAGGATCAGGGTCAGGATCAGGGCTCAGGAGAAGCTGGCTGCATCCGAATCGGAATTGGGTCAAGCTTGCCCATCTCCTACATCCTCACTTTACATGACTCAACCTGGCTTTCGACAGCAGCTAGACTCTCCATCCATAGACCGCTAGCCATAGAATCTGAAGTACGATCAAACATTCCTAAGCAACGTATACTGCCCGGATTCGATCGCGGTGTCGGAAAGAGAAGGGAACGGATTTCATCGTGGATTCCCCCCGTTCAATCGAAAAGTACCACCTGCTTTCACCAGAATCATTGTAGGTCTTGCATACTGAAAGCACCAAAGTCAACATTCAGCATCAAATTGGGGCGAAGCAGAATCGCTCCTGACAACTTCGTGGACGAGACGACCTCAGACCTCTACTTTACATAACAAGGATGCCTTCCCGGCCGCCAACTCCTATCCTGAATCAGCCAGGCTCTTCGTCGCGGCAAGGGACACCTCGCAGCAGCTTGGATCAGTCGCGAGAGCGACCCAACGGGCATCACTCGATCACCATCGAAGAACCCGCACGTCCAAGAGCATCGAGCACGACATTCTCCTCCCGCGTATCGAGCCCGTACTCCACATCACCTTCCTCTCGGTCAGGAGTCGTCGGAGATGGGACATACGGCGGCAGGAAGGGAGGGCCGTCTTTGTCCAAAAGCCGAACTTCCAGTTCAGGGGGGCTGTCGGACGTGAAAGAAGGCTATGAGCGTAGGGTTGGATTCGATACGATGCCTGATGCCGATGAGACTTCCTCGGGAGCTTTCAGCTTCACTCTGCAGGTCAAGAGCAGGGGGTTCCAACGAACCAAGAACACGCGAACCTTCATGGTAGCTGTGGATGACAATCCGCACTCCGAAAGAGCTCTGGAATGGTTGATGGAAAATCTGGTGGAAGATGGGGACGAGGTGGTAGCGGTACGTATCCTGGATGAGTTGGCAGAACAGATCGATCAGGATGAGGCACGAGAAGAGGCTAGGGATCTGATGGCGAGTATCGTAGAGCTGAACGAAGAAGCGGAAGACCGCAAGATATCAATCGTTGTTGAATTCGTAGCGGGCAAGACCGTCCCAACTATTCTCAGCATCATCCACGTCTACAGACCGGACAGTTTGACGGTAGGCACGCGAGGCAAGACTGCCAACAAATTTCAGAAGATGTTGGGACAGCAGTTCATGGGACATGTTTCTCGGGATATCCTGATCTCTTCACCGGTTCCTGTGGTGGTGGTAAGACCTGAAGCCAAGGTGCAGAAGCATCTACGCAAGAGGCTGAATGACCCAAAACGAAGAGGATATCACAATTTGGTCAAAGGAGTGGAGGGACTGCCGATGAGCATCACCAAAAACAAGAGGAGAAGCTTGCAGGTGCCAGGGTCCTGATTCGGGTTGAAACAGCAGAACGACCTGGCTCCTCTAGTGGGGCCCAACCGGGTCCACCAGGTCCTCGACGCTTTTGGCGCAATCTTAGAGTCTTACTTTCTCATGGTCATCCTTTGTCATTGTCGCAATCACCTTTCCTGCATCAGCTCGCGTTCGGCATCTGTGATGAATGAGGTCTTCTGTGTGAGCCACTGAGAAATGCAGTGACTTGGTTGAGATTCTGCAGTTGAGGTCCAAGAATGTTAGATCCATAACATGAGCTAGAGTGTGGGGAAAGAAGGGTTCTTGCTGCGACCAATCAGCTGCAACGCACAAGATAAAGTCGGCGAAATCCGAGGGCCAAGGCAAAGATAAAGAAATCTCGGAGTGTGAGCCGAGTGCCGACAAGAAGAAGACTCACCAAAGTGGGAACGAGCCATCTTGAAGATCGTGAGAAGCTATATTTGACCTCGAACGCTGCCTCAATCAAGAGCCGCCATTACGGTCTTCTTTCCATATCGCTTCTACCTGTCTTGGTTGCTGTTGACCAGCGAAAAGGCAACCGTATCAATATGTTTGCGACAATGCTTCAAGGTCACTGTTCATGCGGTCAGTTGTCTTACCGTCTGAATGCCGATCCATCAAATCTGAAGCTTTCAGCCTTTTGTCACTGCACACGGTGCCAACGATTGAATGGCTCGCCCTACATCTGGACTACGCACTGGGTACAGGGTGCTGTTACCTGGTCATCCGATGCTTCGACCCGAAAGGAGGGTAACAAGGATCCCCTGGTCGAGCAGATCTTGGGGGGATCCATCGCGAAATCTTCCGCTGCTGAACTGTACGAATCGGTACCAGGCAAACAAAAGTACAAGATCCGTTGCAGTCATTGCGGAAATCCCATGGGAACCTGGAATGGATTGAAGAAACAGTGGAGTATCTGGCCATCCACTCTGCTGCGTCCTGAAGGAGATAAAGCTTCGCTTCCTGGAACCGAATCTTTCCCTCCTACCGCCCACATATTCTACGGACCATGGAAGGTGGCTACGATCAAAGACGATTTGCCAAAGTATGTCGGATATCCCAACGAATCTCAACAGGTCGATTACGATGGTCAGCCATTACCCACCAATTGGAACAATGCTGATTTCAACCCACACACCCCAAGAAACATGGTCGGATACGGGAAGAATCTGCCCCATCCACATTGGCCCGGTAAAGCCAGAATTGCTGTCAGCTTTGTGCTCAACTATGAAGAAGGTGGAGAGAATCTCACGTTAAACGGAGATCAGCATTCTGAACTCTACCTCACCGAATACGGTGCAGCCAACGGTTCAAAGCCTCCCGTTGGCACCCGGAACCTTTCGGTAGAGTCTGCGTACGAGTATGGATCGCACCGAGGATTCTGGAGAGTTTTGGACTTGTTCAAGAGAAACAACTTCGTTTTCACTTCTTGGTCCGTTGGTAGAGCTGTTGAACAGAATCCGGAAGTGGTGAAGGCTATGGAAGAAGCGGGGTGCGAAGTAGCTAGTCATTCCTACCGCTGGTTCGATCATACGCTAATGGATCCACAGGAGGAGAGGAAACAGATCCAATCTGCCATTCGAGCGATTAAAGATGCTTCCAGTAAATCAAGGGAACCTCGAGGTTGGTATACTGGACGACAAAGTATCAATACTAGAAGGTTGGTGTATTCCGTGTATAAGGAGCTAGGTTTACATAAAGAGTTGTACGACTCAGATGCCTACGATGAGGATCTACCTTACTGGGTTGATGCACCAGACGGAACAAAAGGGGAGCATTTGTTGGTGATTCCATACACCTTAGACAACAATGACATGAGGTTTGCTATTACACCTGGATTTTTCAATTCGGAAAGTTTCTCTTCGTATCTCATCGATGCTTTCGAGACTTTGGTGCAAGAAACCTACCTTCCATCTTCCAATCCTTTGTCGGTGCCCAAGATGATGTCGATAGGATTACATTGTAGAGTGGTGGGTAGACCCGGGCGATTCCAAGGTTTACAAAAGTTTATCAACCACGTTCAAAAGCGGAACGATGAATTGATGAATGATGGTTCAGGTCAAGGCGGCGTCTGGGTAGCAACAAGAGAACAAATCGCGAATCACTGGCGTCAAACTCACCCTCCTCCTTCTCAGTCGTCTACGAAGTAATTGTCATCGCATGTAGAGACATCTTCCATTATGCAGTACGGTTCACCTTATCATTTCAACGCAACGTAGATATTGCTACATGTAGATAGCCATCGCACACAAAAGATGACACGATGAACACATACGCACACACAGCACACAAAATGAGTCGGTCGAGACAAGAGCTAGGTTTGGTATTCTGTCACTTGTGCTTTGACTCCGTTGCTTCTTGGCAGGTTTGTTTGCATTACTGATTCCTGTCGAACAGGTAACGAACCCGATCGGCAGCGAGGTAAAAGATCTGAGGGGCTTTCTTAACATTGCTGTCCTCCATCGTACCGCCTTTCATCCTCTCCACCTGATCACCGACTTCCGCAGCCAATCGGCCTCCTTGCATCTCTGAGGGAAGGATGGTGAATCCGAGAGGACCGCATTCGCAATCGGGGCAGAGTAGGTATTTCACCGTCAGTTCCTCGCCCGGGTTTAATCCTAGACTGAGGTGTGCCAACAATTGACTCGGATCATCGTCCGAAGTATTGGAATCCGATCCGCTTCCTCCGCCACGCTTCCTGTCTCGCTTCTCCCGAGCTTTCTGTTCCTTCTTCCTCTCCTTTTCTTCCCTCGCTCGTTCCTTCTCTTCCTTCCTCTGCTTATCTCGCGCTTCTTTCTCGGCTGCCTTCGAGTTCCTCGGTGCGCCCAGGTCTGTGCTATTGGCCATCGAGCTTTCTCCGGAGCCCCCCTGCGGCATCAGTTTAGGCGATGCCTGGTCCGCTGGCACAGGAACTGTCCATTTGATGTCGCGAGAGAACCCGACATTGTCAAATTGCAAAGGTCCTGCCACCATCCAGAAGCCTTTGACGCTGGTCAAGAGACGATGCGAAGCTCCGGCGCTGGCAGCGTGAACCGGGAAAGCAGGGCCCTGAGGAGGAGTGGGTGAATTGGGAAGTTGAAGAGCGGGGTTGGAGAGTGGACCGCTTTCCTTCCTTGTCCATTCTCCCGCGCCCTTGGCCAGGATGCAACATCGACAGTTCTCCATCGGACAATACAACTTCGCCAGATTGGTGTTGCTCTCTCGATTCACGAGGCGTGCCTCAAGGGCCATTCCGGCATCCTCTGCTGGGGTCTTGGCGGCTACGGCTTGACCGAGGATCGAAGTGTAGGACTTTCCTGGATTCTGGCCTGGCTTGGATTGAGCCGCCAATGCTGCCATTATAGAGGCTTGGGAGGGCATGCCAGGAGGGGCTTGTGATGTCGAGCTCGAAGGCGCACTCTTAGCCACCACTTCTGTCGTTGAAGGTGATTGGCAGTGTGAGGCTTCGGCTCGAGCGGCGTCGGATTGGCTACTAGGCGCCGATACGGGCTCGAAAGCACCTGCGTTGGCAGATTCCAGTATCTCTGACTCCAGCGCCGTCAAGGATGAAACAGTTGCCGACGCGACGGATGAAAAGGGGATCTCATTGTTCGGGGTCATCGAGATGGGTGAACCGACATCGGACAGTCCAGAAGAACTTCCCGAGATGGTGCGGGAAAGTGCGGTTCCGATTCGACTACCAGGACCACTGCCTGGCGACGGGTAAACACTTCTCCTCATCTCTAGCCACTGGCCGCTTCCGTACTGGATGTGACTGTGGCACTGAACCTTGAAACCCACCTTTTTGTAGAGTGCGGTCAACTCTTCGTGTGCCAGCAAAGCCAAAGTCTCATAGCCTCGCTTGCCTTTTTCGCCCTCTGGACCTTTGCCTTCCTCCGCCTTTCGGACTCGCGCGATGTAATTTTCGAGCATTCTTGTTGCTAGCCCTTTTTTCTGGAACTCGGGGGAGACGCAAACGCTATGTATGCACACCATGTGAGCGTCTTCCGACGTGTCGTGCGTAGACATGGACCGCAACGTCAGAGCGGGTGCGGCTGTGCCTGTAACGAAAGCGACGAGCTTACGCCTCGGAGGACCCGAAACGGAGAGCGGACCGGCTACTTTGGGAGGTGGTAACGGGATGAAGGCACCCAAGAAGAGGTGAGGTGCCGATTTTTGCCTGTACAAGAGCCTCTCGTAGCTGGCAGCGTCCTCTGGTGGAAAGCCTTCCACCTCCAAAGCGTGTGCAGCCCGCACTTCTTCCGGTCGAACATAGTCAAACAGCAGATTTCTGGGTAGTCCAGAGCTAGTATATTGCATGGATCCGGACGCCTTGTTGAAGGAAGGGGCTCTGTTATTATGCGAGCTGCTTGGCGGCGATCTTTGCGATGATTGACTCATGCTGGATGCGGAAGAAGAGGACGAATTGGATCGAGTGTTGGTTCTCCCCAGAGTATTTGTGATGGTCTGGTAAAGTGTGGTGGAGTGATGAGCCATATGGCTCGGCGGTGGATGCATGTTGGACTCGCACTGATTCCGCAGGCTGAGCTGCAAGAAGATTCTCAGGCGGACCTCGTGATTGGGCGAATTTGGAGGCTGCGGCGCGAACCCTTAAAACAGAACGCCTTCCACCCAAAAAACGCCGCTAATCTGCGGAAGTTCCGCTTTAGAGCGACGCGGGAAGGGACGTGGCGCCCGGAACAGCCAAGAGCGAAGGTGATGGTGGTCAAAGGGTCGAGTCGAGGAGGCTACCTCGCTCGTTTAAGATACGAATGAGGAGTCGAAGATTTAGCGGTGAGTTGTTGTCTAGCAGACGTTTCCGCCTGAACTTCTTCTCGTTGTTGGGCAAAGGGTTATCGCACAGCGCCGACGAGTTCTGTTTGTTGGCTGCCTGGCCCGAAAATTGCCAAAAGTCCAAAATTCGCGGTCCGGGTATCTCGGGAGTGAATCTCTTTCACCCGTCGTGCATTGATCTCTGTCGTCAGAATATTCGATTCGGAGGGCGTGGAAGAAGTCAAAAAGGATGAGAGGAAATACGAAGAAGAAGAAGATGATGAGGATGAGGATGATAGTGATGAGAGAAGAAGGGATGGAGAAGGTACATGGAAGCAAGGACAGGGTTGGCATCGAGCCAAGGTGGGGAAGCCAGACGGAGGCCAAAGGAGACACCGGTCCGTCATCTAGCTTGGACCTGAGTACCTTTCCACACACCCTCACCGTGCACCAAGCCCGCCGATCAGTCAGAGCAGCGGCAGCTGCAGCTACGGGAGACAGGAAGTTTCTCCACCAATATTCAGGAGTGGGGGCTCGTGAGCGAAACGACATCCCTTGTCTTGCTTCTCATCGTCACGTTGTTCATCTCCTTGCAAGTGCCGGACTAGGTACACGAGCTTGTGGCCAGCGTCAACGCATTAAAAAAGGGAGGAGAGAGCTTGACAACCAGCCCAAAAAAAACAAATCATCAGCAGCCAGAGCCAAATACAGTACTTTCGGCAATCTTGCGACGAAAAGCGCTATTTTTACAGAGTGTTATTTGTCCAGTCTCTCTAACCTTGCCTATCCCTTTCAGTCAAGCGAGCTAATAATATGACGCTTGATTAACTCCCGCACTTGCTCCGACCGCGAACCAAGATGGTTACTAACCCGACTCTTCCTCTGCCCTTCTGGTCATTTGAGCGGCAGTGTCAATATGACTGTCGACCAGCATCGAGTGAGCAAGCAGATTCGGGATCAGGGGTTCCATGTCGCTGACGGTGTGGGAAGGGAACGTGTCGAATCACGGAGCGATTCCTTGGTCGGCTGGAGGAGCCTCGGCAGGAATCTTCGGCAGGTTCCACACGCTCTTTCTCAGGCTTTCGGCCCTCCTTGTGATTTCGTCGGTCAACAGGGATCACTTTTTTCGGCGGGACTGTCTGATCTTGATCACAGGCCACGCTGCTTCACGCTAATTTACCAGAGCCAAGACTTTTTCCATTTCCCCTTCCGCTAACTCGACATCCGTTTCAAGATCAGCCGCCTCTTCTCGCATCTTGGCTGCGTGAATTTGCTTGTGAGCCATCGGGCTTGGCTCTTGGTGCCTGCTCGATCGTCCTTTCGGACCTTTCGGAACGAGTGATTATGCACGGTCCGAAAGCCACCCATGGACGAAATGGAGAGTGAGAATCGGACAGCTTAACAAGCCTCCTGAGTCAGGGTCTCGAAAGCAGATAAACCCGTCAAGATGGTCGACTCAGAACGTTCACCCATAGAGGCGGAGAGTGAGTTTTTGAATCCGATCGAAGTCACGATGATGCTGTAGTTGTTGGGCTGGGCTGAACTGGGAAGAAGGAGCCTAGTTGGGACTGACAGTGCATCGAATTTAGCGGAAAGGATTGGGTAGAGGTTTCGGATATCTCCTTCTTGCATGACTGGACATACACACGCTGGATGACAAGGACTTGGCAAACACTTGCATTATTGTCACAGAATAAAGTCTGGGGAACGAAGCTGGGGATGTGGATGGAGAGGATTCTACTCTCATGGTGCTGTCCACCCGCCTCTCGACCTTTCTCCTGTCTTGTCTCAAAAGCTCTGTACACTTTCTGTCATGAGAAAACCCTTTAGCCTGGCAACATCTGTCAAAAAGCAAGGCAGCAGCGCATAGATCAGGGAAAGGACCTTGAGCTTGCGACTGAAATCGGATCTCTTCTTCACACGGTCTTCGACTTGACTCCCTCGCCGTGCGGGATACGTCTCTCAAAATGTGACGGCCGGATCGCAACCTTCGCAGCGCTCCCACGCCCTCTCCGCTATGTTTGGCTGACCCCGACTTTGAACTTCTGTAGAATTCAAAGTCCATTCCACCACCTTTGGGCGGGGGGTGAACCAGAGAAGACGTACCGCTGGGTCGCCGGTGGACGACACTTTGGAATGGTTCCAGGGTCACCGCCTTCCCCGCACCAGAATGTTGAAGTCTTCTTCGCCCAACATCATGCATATGACGTTAAATTGCGACCTGTAAGGCGAAGAAGATCAGAGCAGAGAATCTTCGCAACCACCACCTTTGGATGCTGCTGCATCGTCCCATCCGATTGAGTCCAGATCGGGTGAGGTTCCCAAGGCGATGTTTGGATCTAACAGCTCTGCACCGCCCTCCGTGTGATGGCTATGCATGTCAACGTGCAAGCCTTTCTTCGGCAAATCAATGTGGAGGCATTTCAACCGTTGCTTCCGCCTTTGTCTTGTTCACGGCAACGCAGGGTCGATCCGCAACAAGAAGAATGCGGAAGGACTCGCCGCGAGAGAAGGGAGGAGCGGGTGTCAGCAGCCGCAGCGGCCAAGGTGCTTCCATCCGCACGTTGTCAGGCTCAGTCGGTGCACATTTGCGGCTAGGTCAAGGCTAAAGTTGGCAACCCTAAAGTACTAGCGAGGCATCCTTCTGCTAAAGAATCTTCCCCTTCTACCATCACACGCTCTCATTACGATACTGAGCGAACGATTCAACAATGAAAAAGTTCATCGGAAAGGTTCAACAAGGCTTCGACAAGCTCGATCTGGACAAGAAGTCAGGGGGAAGCGGCAGTGCTGGTGCGAGTGATGCTGGCTCTCAGGCACCGGCTCCTCCTTCTGTCGGCTCCCCACCCAGTCAGAGAGATATCTATCGGCATAGAAAACAGCGCGGTGTCAATCTCGGTTCCTGGTTCTCGCTCGAAGGTTGGCTCACTCCGTCCTTGTTTCAGAAGGCTAAAGACCCTAAGGATAGCGAGTTGGATGTCGTCCGCGGAATGGATGCCAATGAAGCGAGATCCATGCTCGAGAGCCATTGGGATAACTTCATAAACGACGGAGACCTCCAATGGATGGTTGACCACGGCGTTAACACGGTTCGAATCCCCATCGGATACTTCCATTTCTTGGCGGGACATCCGGACGAACAAATCAGAAGCTTGATCAGAGACACTGACTACGAAAAATATAGCTCGATCTACGAAGGTGCCTTCTCACGTATTCAAAGAGCCATTCAAAAGGCGGCTGAGAAGAAGGTTGGTGTTCTGATCGATCTACACGGCGCTCCTGGAGGTCAAAACGCTGATGGTCACTGTGGTGTCAGTGGGGGAAAAGCTGCGCTGTGGGATTCTCGAAAAGATCAGGAGAAGACGGTGCAGATTCTAATCGCGATGGCTTTAGAGTACTCCAAGTACGAAAACGTGGTCGGTCTCGAACTCATCAACGAACCGAAGAACTCGGGCAAGATTCAAGGCTTCTACGAACAAGCCATCTCTCAGATCCGCTCCGTCTCTCCTGACGCTGCTAGTCTACCGCTCTATCTCGGCGACGGATGGGACACCAACCATTATACCAGCTTCGTCGGTCAGAAGGCAGGAGCCGGCAATTTCCTCGTCTGCGACTATCACCTTTATCGCTGTTTTACGCCTCAAGACCATTCAATGAAGTGCGAAGATCATGCGAACCGGCTCCACCCCGGTTCATCTCCTCATCCTGGGGATCAGAGCGATTGTGGAGAGACTTCTCGCTGGGTTCAGTCCATGTCGAATCGATGTGGTCGCTCTTTGATCATCGGCGAATGGAGTGCGGCACTTAATCCTGCCTCTCTTCAACATCTAGGCAGCGAAGACGCACAGAACAAAGCCAAAGCACAGTTTGCGTACAACCAGTGGAAGACCTACGACAAGTTCTGCGCGGGCTACTTCTTCTGGACGCTGAAGAAGGAAGGTGGGCCCGACACTGGCTGGGGTTTCTACACTGCCGTGGAACAAGGCGTGCTTCCGCAGCATCTGGATCCACACAAAGGTCGAAGAAAATCGATTCAAGAATTGGAAGGGGCGCGAGAATCAGCGCAGCAGTCGGCTTCTTCTGGCCACGAAGGCTACTGGAACAGCCAGAAAGGTGGGCCTTGGGAACACTGGAGATACGCCGAGGGATTCAATCTGGCCTGGGATGATTGTCTCGCCTTTATGAAATCCGATGAATCGAACGAGATCGGCTTCGAAGGTCAGTGGCAGAAGACCAGAACGGTAGCCCATGCTCAAGAGAAAGGACAGGGAAGTTCTATGATCTGGGAGTTCGAGCATGGATATAACAAAGGTTTGACCGATTTCAGAAGCGCTTTATACGGTTGAAAGCGCGCATCAGCTGAAGTTCTAAGTCCAGCTCCGATCGTAGCCGGCCAATCACTCCATGATCCTGTACCTTAGCTCGCCGCAGAGGAACAATGACGTCCATTTTTTGGTCAATGTTGTACACACTTCCGTGAGCCTCTCTTGTGTTCTTGAGTGGACGAGCGTTGATCCGAAGTACCGCCGCTTTTGTTTTCTGGAAGCTGCAGAGCTAAGTGACATCGAAGTAAATGCCGACCAAATAGCCGAAGACCAACACTTGAGCTTTTGGAAAGAAGAACTAAACGCGTTCTCACCTCGAACTTGGAAGACTTCCTTCCTTTGTGCAACACTACCTCTCCTTCTCGTTCATTATTTGCAGCACTCACATCGTTCGCCATGGCAGTTGCGCAAGTCCATGTCGAAACGGTGTCCTACATCCCGGGTGGTGGTGGGGAGGAGGAGCAAAAACTGGACTTATACATGCCAATAAAGGACGATTCGGTAGCAGCAATTGATCGGTTGATCATCTTCATTCATGGAGGTGCTTGGAGAACAGGGTCTCGAAAGGACCATGCGGATCTGGCCACCCATCTTTGTTCGAGCAGTACTACATCTGATGGTGGTGCTGTGAACGTAGCTGTAGCTGTGATCGACTATCGACTGTCCACTCTGGACGAGACAACCCAAAGGCCGAAACATATCCACCCATCCCACTGCACAGATACCGTCGCTGCTTTGAAGTACCTCCAACAAAGACAAGATTTGCCCCAATCGGGTTGGACCCTCGTAGGACACTCTATTGGAGCTTGGCTCACTTTAGCGACCCTCGTCATCGACCAAGTTCCTGACCAGAAGACCGGGCAACATAAACACAACCCCAACCAGCAATATCCAAAACCTTTCCCCACTTCGCCAAGAGGTATCAGGAAATCTATCAAAACATGCGTCCTAGTAGTAAGTTTGCTTGCCCGTCCTTCCCAAAATCAGAATGTCCACAGGAGTATGATTGGCGCCTATGAGCTAGACAACTTAATAAAGATCCCTCAGGATCGCAGTCTGCTGCCCAAGAGAGGTATATGTCTGCGCACAAGATCTAAACTCGGGACCACAAGAGCAGCGTCGTTTTCGCTGGACCATATTACTATTCTGTTCACCCAGAGTGCTACAAGCTTTTGCGATACTTGCGGTAATCGCGGGAGTTGCTGTACTTGCGCTAC